>CM073747.1:23702282-24302282 GCA_037127355.1 Schoenoplectus tabernaemontani | reverse complement strand
AAATAATTTTCTACATAGACAAATAGGGTTTAAGAAATAAAAATAATAATAATAAAAATAATAATAGTAATATAATAATTGTAATAATAATAATAATAATAATAGTAATAATAATAATAATAATAAATGCATCCTTATAATAATGGAAGATATTATAATAGACTTTGTGCATTTTAAGAAATGAATAAATATGCTCACATAAGGAGTGTAGAGCCACATATGAATATTTGCACACATGACATGACATTTAAAGTGATTAGTCAAGACAAGAACATCTTGACGTGGGATGATTAAGGCTTCAATAGCAATATGAGAAGATATGTCGAGACAAGAACATCTTGACACTTGATGAAAAATAATAAGATACGTCGAGACAGGAACATCTTGACGTGAGATGAATAAGGCTTTGATAGCAAAGATGAAGAAGTATGTCGAGACAGAACATCTTGACGCTTGATGAAGAATAATCGAGCCACGACACTAACATGGAGATATACGTCGACTCGAAGAAAAAGAACATTACGATGTCCTAGATAGTGACATCTTAATGACTCGCCGCCATGAGCAAGTAACTCATGATTGAATACGCTCACACAAGGGGTGTAGGGCAACATAGTAATTTTGCACAAGTAATGCAACACGTAGAATGACTAGTCAAGACAAGAACATCTTGACGTTCGTTGAAGATCGACCAAAGCTACGACATCGCATGGAGAGATATGTCGACTTTGAAGAAGAAGAACATTACGATGTCCGAGCAAAGTGACATCTTAATGACTCCTGTCATGAACAAGTAATTCATGACCATTTGAGCCGGCAAGACCGAACTCGTCCGTCGATGAGTTTGTCTCCGGCTCATTTCCCGAGAATGTGAGATCGAATCGGCCCGTTGGTAGATTCATCCACAAAACAAAGAATGCGAACCGTTCGTAGGTAGGTTCCTTCACTAACACATGCCTCAATGTTGAACGGCCCGCCGCTTCATGTTTGACATTGTGTGCAATTGTGTTTCCTAGGTTTATGAATCGGCCTAGTGCTACGAATTCATGATCTAGAAGATCGGTGAGAAGAAATACGTGGGCCATAGCCACCCTTCTCCCGATTCACCAACCTCAAGATCAACCTACTCGGTGCTTCGAGTTGTATTTTGTGTGATTGGTTGTTGACTAGTTAAGATTGAACCTGGCTCGTTTGTAGGTTTATCTTCTAGATCAACGAGGTCGAGCTCTGTCCGTATGTAGACTCACCTCAAGCCCCCCTATGAAGAGATTAACCCGGTCCGTTGGTAAGGTTACATCTCGAGGTGGCATGGACCGAACCGATCCGTTTGTAGGTTCGTCCCCCATAGACAAAACCGATCTGTTTGTAGGTTTGTCTTTCATAGATTGAACCGGTCGTTTGTAGGTTCATCTTCCGTAGACCCCGTTTTATAAACCTAGACGACCACTTGACCATCTTTTAACTATACTATTTGCTTCTCTCTTTCAAAGATCCAGAGGTGCCTCGAGGTTCGTAGCCTGTGGTAATTAACTGGGGGCTTGCGCCCACCGAATCTACAAGAACTCACAATCACTAAAAACCCCCGAATGTGCATCCAAATAATCTCTAAACGGCGAGTCGGCCGACACCCAGCAGATGCACGCTCGGGAGGGATCTCCGTGTCCTTCTTCCGCAACCCATCGCCCGGCGGCGGCGGAGCGCGCGAAAAAGGGTCGCACACACCATTTTCGACATACTCCCTTAACGTACCAATAATTTTCTTCTTCACTTCCTCCACAATCACCGGGTAGAACCACCCCGCCGCCTCTCAAGTAACTCCGCATGATGTGGTGCCGACAGTAGCTCTTTTCCGATTTTAATGACCTCAACCCCTTTAGACATCTCTCGGAAGCAACTCTTTTGCACGCCCAATGAATGCAGGGAGGTAGTATGTCATCAACCACTGCTCGGGAGATGAAAACAAAGAAGCATGTCGTGCTGCTTGTATATCGAGTGCCAGGTCATCAATAGACTCAAGTAGCATCATGAACCCCTGACTGATTTGACCAAGACTAAGGACATTAGAGTAGAGAGAGGATAAGAGTACTGAAGCCATTTCTTTCTCTTTGTCATGTTTATCCATTGCCATGGAGATGAGGCGCTTGACAAAGTAGTTATGGTACTCTTTGAAGCCCAGATCTTTGAGGTCCGATATGGCAGCTTCTATGGAGCCGTTGGCGAAGTACTCCTCTATTATGTTTATGACTGATTTTTTGTAATCATCAAAAGGGTCACACATGGTGGCACCAACTAGCTCATATGGCTCCTGGAACCACATACAAATGCAAGAGTTTCAAAAGTTAGGGAAAACATAAAAAAATCTGCAACATAAATTTTATCTATGCCTGATTCAGTCTACTAATTAAACTATACATTTTCCACAAAAAACTTCAACTGTCAGCTTTCAGAGAGGCAGATCAAGAAGTAGATATAAAATTGAGCAGATATAAAGAACTTCTGAACACGGTCCAGCAAGACATTTCAGACAGCCTTTGATGAAATTTGGATTTCCAGAAAAAAAAAAGAATTATATTCTAACAGTCTGGCCATGCAACTATACACTGCATACTGTTCTGATGCATTGTGAATGAACGTTCCCGACTGTCCCAATAAAATATGGACAACCCAATAATCTAGAAAACTAGGAAATGTTCACATTATTCATCCTCTATTTTCCTAATGACCAAGAATATCTTCCTTTTGAGACATCTATTGAAGAAAATGGGAGAGCAAATGGTGTAAAATTTTGTGTACCTTACATAAGGTAAATGCTATAATATCTCATATTTTACAAAGGTTTGCAAATTTCAGGCAGAAAATATGCAGGACATGTCCCCAACTGAAAAGAGCAATAGTTAATACAAGACTGACGATGAAAATTAAAGAGCCATACCTCACCACTATCATAGTTTGGATCATTAGGATCATTTTGGTTAAGGCATGGATCAAAGTCGGCATCAATCAATTTACCCCATGTATCTTTACCACCTCCACCATCTGCCATTACAAGTCAAAAGTTTGATGAGATGGCTCATCCTTTGAGCAAAATTTTTGAAGCTCTATACAAACCCAAAAAAACAATATATGAAAAGAACAAAGAACATAAGAGGTTGCAATCAAATCATTGACAAGAAGGGTTCAATTCTATAAGCTTATAAATCTGGAAATTCCAAAAGTACTTGACAAAACTATCTGTAGAAACTAATTCTTTTTAGCATCTAATGGATATTTTTTGTTAACCTATTTCATGGTGTATTGTTAAATAATCTTTACCAGACCACAAGTTACAGCTAATACTAGTGGAAAAGAGCTTACAATAGAATATAGAATTTTATTCAGCTTGGCTGAAAATGACATATCATTTTTAGTACCCAATTTCCTTCTTATCCAAAAAGCAAGCTTGACTTCTGTTAGCATGCTTGAAAATTTCTTTGGCACATACATGGACAATAATAGACTAACGTTATCAGTTATCTTAATTGGTTGTCTACTCACTGCTCACCTCATATCACCTTTAATCATGTAAACATATTTATGACTACAGACAGACAATTGAGTCGTGTTTGACTGGTTTTACATAAGCAAGGTCCTAATAGTACCACTAGTGCAATTGGAATTTCATAAATACCAAACAAAGGACATTTCAAAATGATAAAACCAGACTAACAGAAATTCTTTATCCCAAATGATTTAACCTGCATCTATAGCAAGTATGTCATAATTATAGCCCGTTTCTATATATCACGTGTATTACAACAAATCATAGTATATTGATGGACATGTAATCTAATGCATATATGCCACATTATACATCTAAAGCCTGAAATGGATTTAGCTACAGGCAATAACATATGCAAATAGTTCTCAAATGCAAATGAATAAGGAAAGAAAGAATACAGGCAAAGTTATACATTTGACTTGCTTTTTTTTTTTTTGCAATTTCACATATATCTAATGGCTAACTGTCAACAAATTTTCATCATTGTCCAAGAAATACAAATATAATATCTAATATAAGCCCCGTGAATTGACACTAACCTTAAAATTAATTAATACCATAAGCTTACTAGAGAAAATTGTGAAGAGAATAAAACAGAACAGAACTCTAACATTGGTCGATATGTACTTGTAGCATAACTGATGAGCATGGAAATTGACCACCATCATAACAGCTCATTCAGTTCCGTAAATCAAGCTTGATGGAGTAAGGGATCATGAAGCAAAGAACTAGTCGTTCCTTGATGCATATAAATGCCTAAATGTTTAGAACCTGAGGCCAAGGCCCTGTGACAATGGCACAGCCTCACAGATGAAATACAAAACCAATTGGTCTATCCTAAGCGCTAAATATTACTTGATGTACCAGGCATAATCATGCACCAAGCAGTCAAGCACTAGAGACCTCTTCAAAGCCAGCACTAAAATGTTACTTGATAGACCAAGCAAAAAACCTGCACCAAGCACTAAAGACCTCTTCAAAAATAGAAAGAGAAGCTTCTATAGTTCAAGCAATAACTAGGGGCTACCTTTTTTCACTTTGACAAACTTTCCTGAGTGGCACCGTCTGACATGCTTAGGCCCAGCACCGAGTGCCTTGCCTCTACCTCCCATTCCAGCACCATTTCCCCCACCACCATTTTTGCAGAACTCCTGAAGCAACATTGAAGAAGTCGACGATCTTGGTGAAGGAGACGTCGAGAGGACCTCCGCATTTTGAACCGCAATTTTCAATACCTCTCTTTGCTCATCTGTCAGAAATCCCTCATTCTTTGGTGATGCCATTACTTGATTGAAGCGCAAGTATAATTTTCTGTACGAAGAGGGGTACATTTATTACATAGAAATCAGAAATTTCAAGTATGGATTAATTGAGGTTTCAGGAAGGAAGATAGATCTTATTAGTTAGAAGCAAAGAGATGACTAACAAGGGTTTAGGGTTTAGTGGCATCATACTAGCATTAAACAAAATCACTTATCTAACTCAAATGAAGAAATTCTCAGTAATTCGATTGTAAGTTCAGAATATAGCAAGTATTGGAGATAATATGCCACATGTTAAGTCAAATTAAGGAGAAATGGGATTATAAAAGCGAAAATAAAATTGATGTCAACTTGAGCACAAATTTCATTTAGTGATCAATAATTTGGATGAGTTTTGGAGAAAGGAGGTGACAATTTCACCAAAAGGAAGAACATATGTAATTGCGCATGAATTGGATCTTTCGACCCTTGTATTCGTCTGAATTAATCTTCCGCATTCAATAAACACAACCAGTCGAATAATCAAATAACTTTAAAGGGCACATCTGTGACGGAGGTAGTGCAACACAAAGAGACAACAAAAATCAGTAGTAAAATAATGAGGGAACACACCTCTGATAGAGAAACTAAACCAGCATGAAAGAAGTAAGAGCAAAAGAAAACCCGAGTAGATTGAGATAAAGATTTATCATCTCCTTCCCCTTTCTCAAATTTTATCTAGTCCTATTACTATTATTATTTCTGTTTGGCGCTGTGAGTGTCGAGATCTCGACAGCGATAGCAGCTATTTCTCCTAATCGGGTCGGAAAGAGCGAAGAGGATAGGATAGGAAAGGATAGGATGGGTTTTATACGGAGACGGTGTTCGTTTGGAATTGGAGCCTCGTCTTATCCAGTTCTAATAAAACTGGATCCTACTGTTCATTATTCCGCCAGGCCCAAATTTGTTCCATGGACCATGTCAGATGAGAGGTAAAGCAACCGGTACAAATGTATGTCGATATATATTATTGTATATTCTAGCTAGCAATAGCATCACCACCTCTCTGCCACTGTCACTGTCACACTTTTAACCACTATCACACTTTTAACCACTCTCTCTGATGCAGTGATGTTGTCTCGCTCACTCAAAACTTGTTAGTGGGTTTTTAAGTAAGAAGTGCTAGATAATGATCCATCGTGGCCGTAAATCTTGTCCATGGTGTGCGCGTGCGCCTGTCGTCAGTGATTTGTCCCTGTTTTCGGTACGGCAGGCAAGGGCTAAGAGAAAGGTGAAATATCAGCTACCTAACCGAGAAACATGTGACAGTAGTAGTTGATGCAGGCCTCGTCATCGCCTGCAAGTAGGCACCATGTGATGAAATCCTTATATATTATTTTGTTCAATTTCTGAGCTTTCTCTTACTATTTTGCTCTTACTGACTGTTCTTATTGTTCTTATTGTCTTACTCTTACTATAAGAGAGAGAAGGAAAAAAACTAAGAGAGAATGCGAAATTTAAGATTGATCTTACTGACTTGTTCTTACTGTCTTGCTCTTATTGTCTTACTGTATTGCTCTTTCTCTTACTGACTCTTACTGTCTTGCTCTTACTGTCTTACTGTCTTGTTATTTCTTTTACTGTCTTACTCTTACTGTCTTGCTCTTACTGTCTTGCAGATTTGATAGGAATATTGATGTTGTTGCCTTTACTGTCCTTATTGTGTGAATATGGCATCGGTGACTGAATCTGAGCCTGATATTTCCTCTGATGAGTATGTCTCCTCACTCTAACTGTGTTACTGTCTTACTATCTTGCTTGTTCTTACTGTCTTGCTTTGTTGGCTTGTTGGCATGTTGCCTTGCTGGCTTGTTAGTTGTTGCTTTCCTAGTTTGTTGGTTTGTTGCCTTTAGCTCCCTAGATCTCAAGCAGTGAACTTCAATGATGTTAGAGACTTTAATTGTTTACATACTTAGTCATTTGTTGAGATTGGTATATATTAATATAGCCAAGATTGGTATATTGCTGAGAAACCTGCTTGAGATTTGGGTTGAGATCAAGAGTATTATCTTATAAATTAGAATGCTAATATAGCTGAAATTGGTATTTTATTGTAATTTAGCATGGGTCCAGGGTTGAATCTTGAAACCCCAGAGGAGATTGATGCTCCAATTGAAACTCAAAACCCTAATGCCCCTGAAGAACCCACAAAAAAGAGGAAATATCGTCAAACATATTCTGATGTTTGGAAATATTTCAAAAGAAGAGAAATGGGAGATGATGGTAGTTATGAGGCAGTATGTAATTACTATAGGAAATGTTATAAACAAAGAAATCAAAGGAGCGCTAGTTCTTTGAAACATCATATTATGAAAGGTTGTAAAAAAATTTCATGGGCAAAGAGACATAATAAAGTTGATGACTTGCAGAAAATGTTGCAGACTGGCAATACAATAGGTGAAATTCAAATTCTAATTTCAACTTATTAATTCAAATTATAACATATTAAGGCCCATTTAACATTGATGTTTTATTTGAACTTGTTATTAGGTGGGTCAAATCCTACTGTTTGGGTGTTTGATCCTATGAAAAGCAGACAAAACTTTGCAAAGATGATAATAACACATGAGTATCCCTTTAATTGTGCAAGTCATCATTTTTTAAAGTATTTATAAGTGATTTGCAGCCTTGTTTTAAGATGTTATCAAGAAACACAGTTAGACTTGATTGCATCAATATTTATGAAGAGGAAAGAGCTAGTTTGTATGAGTTATTTGTGATGGTACGAATACGTATAGGCTTTTAAACCTAGAAAATGCTCCACTAATCGCAAGCGTACGACTTCGTTGAGTAAGTTCAGGTATCGAATCCACAGGGACGGAAATAAACTCTAAACCAGACTCAGTTCAATTCAGATCCTAAAGGTAGGTCTTTTTGGTATTTTTGTATAAAAAAGGGGGGTTTTGTAAAGTTTTAATTAAACTACGCAATTAACACTAACAGGTAGTAAGCAAATAAAGATAACAAAGTAAACAGGTGTTTAAATCAATCAATAATAAGATCTCAGGGTTTCGGGAAATTGCTTTCACTGGAATGGTTTCTTACGGCCCGCAAGAAACAACAGTCGCAGAGAATGGTTTTCAGTCGTAATTGGTTCTTAACTATCAGTTCGTTATTCTAATAACCTCAACTCTCGTTTGTTGGTAATTACACACTTACTAACAGTTGTAAACCCTTAGGATAATCTCTTATACCTAATTTTAATTGGATTCGTTCTATTGGTTTGTTTAACCTCTCGATCAAACACGAAATGTCCCTCTCGGGTATTTTCGGATTCCAAATCAACCAAGACAGTTCCTAATCAGTTACAAATTATTTGATAACTCATGCCACATTGGATTTGGCCTTATCCACGGGCTTACCAAGCAATAAACAAGTTTTAATAGGAAAAGATGAGAATAAAATCAATCCAATATAAAAATCACAACCAAATATCAATTATAATCAACATCCATGACAAGCAATATGTTTCCTAACCCTAAGATACAGTTTACTACTCACACATAGTAGCAAACAATAAGAAAAGAGGGTAAAAGAATGAGTTCATAGTCAAAAGAACCAGAAAAACTCAAAATCAGAAATCTGCCCTTGCAGGTGGTCTTCTCGTCGCGATATCTCTCGAAATCCATGAAGAGAGACACCAAGCAAGGGTCAGGTCCTCTTCTCCTATGTCAGGGATAGACGGCTGAACCCTAGAACCTCCAAAAAAATCACTATAAATAGCTCAAAACGCGAGAGGAAAGTCTGGAGTTTCCATATCTGGCCTTGCGGGTCGCAAGCAAAGTCTTGCGGCCCGCAAGGAAGGTGCAGAGAGGTAAACATCTCAAAACGGAGCTCCTGATGTGCTCGTGATGGTCCCAACTGCTCCATATGCTCCATATACCTGAAATAAGACCAAAGTAGAGCTGGTAAACAAGAACAAGACAGAGAAAAAGCCTAAATGCAACTAAAATGATGATTTTAGGATGAATATGAGTACATGTCGGGGCAAATAAGTGCATATGAATGCAACGCATCAATTTGGCAAGTTAGATTATAGATTTAGTTTTACAAGTGATCTATGGACTAATAAGGGTAAGGATAGAAGTTTCATGGCCCTTACATGTCACTATATTGATGACAGTTGGAACTTGAGAAAAAAAATTATCAACTTCACACTATTACCATCTTCACACACTTGTTTGAACATAACTCAAGCCATTCATGATAAGTTGGTATTATGGAATTTGGATAAAAATGTATTTTGTCTTGTACTTGATAATTCATCTGGCAATGATGCTTGCATTAAAGCATTACTCAATACACCTATAAAAAATGAACTCCCAACCAATTGTTGCATCTTTCATCAAAGATGTGGTTGTCATATATTAAATTTAATTGTTCAAGATGGACTGGTTGTATTATGTGAGGAGATAAATAATATTCGTGAAACGATGAAGTACATTCGTCATTCACAACTAAGGATGGAGAATTTTAGCCTGGCTGCTGCACAGGTAGTTCCTCTCACTGTAGTTCTAATTTAATTTAATTATTCATTTTATTTTGTTTCACTCACTGCACATCTGTTTATTTTTATTTATTTCAGGTTAATGCTCCAAGCAAAAAAATCTGCTTGGGATGTCCAAACACGTTGGAATTCCACATATTTAATGTTGGACTTAGCCTTACAGCTCAAAGAGGCAATTAATCGATATGCTCAACTTGATACGAGGTACACTTTCAATCCATCTGAACAAGAATGGGAGAGAATAAAGAAACTTGTAGTGTATTTGAAAGAATTCTATGATGCTACATTGAAGTTGAGTGGTACCTGTTACACTTAATATCTTCTTTGATTTGTCGATTTGCAAAATAATCTTGAATTTTATAATTTGCCTTGTTTGAGTTTTATGTAGGGATTAACATGTAAATGGGCAAGTGCACAAGAACCAAGACTAATATTGGGATACAAGAGCTTAATCAAGACTGCATTAGGCTTAGGTTTAGTTAGACTCAAGCTGGGTTGAATTGGTCAAAATAAATTGAGTTTAAACAACAAGAAAAATGCTTCTGCCCAGAGAATCGTTATAACGGTTCAGTAATAGTTATAACGGTTCATCTCAATACTTAAAAATATTCTAAGGCAGAAACATTCTCAAAGAAACCAGAGCGTATCGTTATGTAACGATTCGGTAATCGTTACAATGATTTATGAAACGTATAACGATTCAGTAATCGTTACAATGATTTATGAAACGTATAACGATTCTGTAATCGTTACAATGATTTATGAAACGTATAACGATTCTGTAATCGTTACAACGATTTATGAAACGTATAACGATTTGATGAATCGTTATAACGTTTCAGCTCAGTTGATCCAACGGCTATTCTTTCTAAACCGTTATAATGATTTATAAACCGTTATAACGGTTCAGGCCGAAAAATAGTTTCTTCAGCTGTTTCAGAAGATCTATTTTAAAAAGGATCACATTTCTCACTGAATAAGATTAAGGAACTTGATCCATCTAGCAAAATCATTACTCCATAGAGCTTACTAGCCATATTCGAGAGAGAGAGAGAGATAAGATCAAGATATTGATACACTCAATTAGCCAAAATTTTATTCAAGCTCAATCTAGTTTCTCTCTATTCTCCCAACTTGATCATTCATGATCTTCTTGAAAACATTCTCTTGAGTTGTTGTGCTCAACTCCTTTTTGAGCTGTAGTGCTCACTTCTTTGTTTTGAGTGTGTTGTCACTTACCTTTTTGAGTGTGTTGTCACTCTAGTTACCGATAGGCTTGGCAGCCCATTTTTGTAAGGGACCGAGTTCTACAAGTGTAAAAACTATTTTTAATATATCGGCTCAACCTCAATTGTTAGAGGTTGAGGGTCCCGGAGACGTAGGCATTGTTAAATTCGAACTCCGTTACATCTTGTGTTATTGTTTTATCTTTACTTTTCTTTTCTCACATTTCTTTGATTGCTATATTCTTATGAGAATTGAATTGATTTAAATTATATTCTCCTGCCATTACACTTGAACATTAAGCCCCATACCGGTTTATACATTTCTACCTTAGGTTCTTTACATTCTTGTACTATTTTGACCTTTCAATACCACCATCCTATGACTTTCAAGGTCTATCAGTACCAAGTACCCAACATTGAATTTGTTCTTCCCCGAGTTCTATGAAGTTTATTTGAGTATTAAGAAAATGTGTTCTAGTCCATATCCCTTTATTGTCAATATGGGTACAAAAATGTTTGCTAAGTGGGATAAGTATTGGACCAGTGGGAATACTCTATTGGCAATTGCTTGTGTTCTTGATCCTAGATGCAAGTTAGCAGTTGTTGAATACTATATTGAAAAGATGTATGCTGATTAATGTCCTTGGTTTGTTGCCAATTTGAAAACTTGCATGAATGAGTTATTTAAAGAGTATGCAAAAGCACACTCAAGGTTGGTGCAGAACCAACCCTGCAGCTCAGCGTAACACTTGAGTTATAACACTGAATAATAACTTAAATTAGTATAATAGTTGGCACATAATTGCCACATCTGTTTGTTTAATACTTGGCACATTTGTTTGTTTAATAGTAAGGGGTCTAGTGCCAGCAGTATTGTCAGTGATACAAGAGCTGGTTTGAAAGATTTCATACGTGTTAAGAAAATATCCAAACCCATAAAGTCAGAGATAGATGATTATCTGGCTGATGCACTTGATGAGTCTAGTTTGGATGATGATTTTGATATTCTAGCATGGTGAAAACTAAATGCCTCAAAATATCTTGTTCTTGCTCGATTAACTCGGGATATCCTAGCTGTCCTAATTTTCACAGTGGCATCTGAATCTACATTCAGTACCAGTGGTAGGACACTAAACCCAGTTAGGAACTCTCTAAGTAATGAAAGTATTGAGGCTATTGTATGTGGTCAGGATTGGTTGTGCGCGTCGGTTACTGGTATGTGCTATCTGTTATATGTTATCTGATATACTGTTGTCTGCTATCTGTTATCTGCTAACTGTCTTGCTTGTTGTCAGTTATCAGTTGTGGCAGAAAATGATTTGGAATTTGGTGATAAATTATGGCCTAGTGATGATGAGGTGGCACCGAATGATGATGTATGTGGCAGTGGAATATGAACTTTTATGTCAGTTGTAACTCTTTCTATACTTTTGTTGGTTGTTGCCTTGTTGGCTTGTTTGTTTGTTGCCTTGTTGGCTTGTTTGTTTGTTGCATTGCTGGTTTGTTGCCTTACTGGCTTGCTACCTTGTAGTAGTAGTTTTGTAGTTGTACCTGAAGTTTGTGTACTATTTGGCTCCTCGGATCTCAAGCGGTGATTTTCAATGATGCTAGAGACTTTAGTTGGTTGAAATTGGTATTTAGCCATTGGTTGAGATTGGTATTTAGCCATTGGTCGAGATTGGTAAATTACTGAGAAATGAGCTTGAGATTCGGGTTGAGCTTGATATTTTGATGTAATATCTGGTTTGTTGCTTACTGTAATATTTGTTGGGTTGTTGTTGTTGTAATATCTGATTTGTTGCCTTGCTTGTTGTAATATTGTTGGCTTGTTGCCTTGCTTGCTATAATATTGCTGGCTCGCTGTTATAATATCTGGCTTGTTACCTTATAACTTATAAATCTGGCTTGTTGTTGTAATATTTGTCTTGTTGCTTACTGTAATATTGTTGGCTTGTTGCAGTTATTGTAAACGATCGAAATTTTTAACGCAACGTTTTTTAACTGTTTATTTCGTTTAACTCATTTCATAAAACTTTTCCTTTTCGTTAATTTCAAATGACGGTTAAAGCAAAAAAAAATATTAATTGTTAGTTAAACGCAACAGTTAACGCAAATTAAATTTACGTGAGTGTTACCGACTTTAGACAGCCCTGCCATGCCATGGAAACCTGCTAATGCACCCCGCCCGGTCTCCATAAGATAATTCTGCCTACTCCTAGAGCACAGAAAGGCATGTTACAACGATCCAAGACAAGAGACTGCAAGGAAACAGCGAAGTTACTCGACTTTCCTTTTCTGCGATTCCCACCCTCGGATCTCGATCGATCAGATCTATAATATAAATTCTAGGAGGTATAATAGTCCGTCAAAACAATAAGTCATTAGTACTTACTATAAGTCAACATATGTGTGAAGCTATTTATAGTTAATAATCTTCTTATTAATAGTAATCATATGATATGTTAATGATAAAATAAAAATGATTCATTAAGCATCTTGTTCTAAAACATATTAGTCTATTTATATCTAATTATATGTTTATTATTAGTAAAATTATAATTATTTATATATGATTTTAGTATTCCTTCAAAAGGTAGTTGTGTGCATTCTCGTCAATATTCATATCGTAACTATTTAGACTAGATATTATGTTTATTTGTAATAGTATAATGATGAAATAATTATTAAATAAGCGGTTTAATTTATGACAATCGTATGGATGCGAAAAGACAAATTTGAATATTTGGCAACTGATTAAAAAAAAATTAAGATACAAAACTTGGCTTTTAATTCAAAATTTATTACCTGAAAGAATAAACAAACCTATACTTATTCTTAATATAGACAAAATCAAAATAACATATAAATTCTATGCGCCGCGCAATTCGCACCACTTCCCTCGTTCTTTCTTGATAAGTACCTCTCTTTCTCCATTTGCAAGACGGAACTGGAGGGAGACCGCAGATTCCCACTTTCCCCAGTTCAAGCAGATATTGATTTCTCAAGGAGAGGGATGGAGGGGATCAAGAGCGATGGAAAGAAGAGAGCAATGGTGACATTCGACATAGATGGCACGCTGATTGTGAGTACGGGCTTGAGTTCCAATCGGCTCCATCGTAAAGCCTTCGCCTACGCACTTCAACAAGTTTTTGGGATTAACGACGCCAGCATCGACGTGATTCCCGTAATGAATCAATACATGTTTGTCTTTTTCCTTTAAATTAATTGAAATAAATCACTTCATTTGTGAAGTTTACCTTTGATGTGCAATATACACATCACATAATATGACTTTCTTTTTTTCTTTTTAATGTATCTGATTCTCCTCTCCCTCTCTTTTTCTTACCATGTAATGTAGCATCACGGCTCAACGGATCCTTATATACTTCTAAACACGGCGGTCTATTACGGCGTATCCTCTGATGTTGGTATCTTTTCACATTGATTTCAAAACTCTTTGTATCTTTCTACATCTTCTCGACAACTTGTCATTAATATTAGCATTTCTTTTCAAGTTGGTGTAGTTAAGCCCAAATGCAAATAGCCCTTACGAAATCCTCAGTTAAATGACAACTGTGATCATTTTACATTAGTTAATCCTCAGTTGATTTACTGAGTCATAATGTAATACTCCTCAACTGTCCTCAATTCGGATAGATAAAAGTCAATTTAACCAAATTAAATGCAATTGGAACAAAGCATGTGTAAAATGGTACATAAAACTGAGCTTTTAATCCTTGAGGAAATATTTTGCTTGTAGCTTGCGATGCAGAAATTGCCAGAGATGAAGTCTAAAATGGTGGAATATGCAGTGAATAATGCAAAACACGTAGGAGAAGGTCTGGAGGTGCTTCCTGGAGTTGATTCCCTTCTAGAAGTTCTATCATCAAATAATGTGCCAGTTGGCCTGGTATGTGTGTCTTTTATTTTTTCCTCTCTTTTTCACATCAAATAACTATAATTTTGGTAACTAATACGCAATGTAAATTTGTATATTATCCAGATTTTGCTATTTATTAATAGGTTACTGGCAATTTAGAGGAGATTGCATGGATAAAAATGGAGGGGCTTGGTCTGAGAAAGCATTTCTCAGTTCCAAATTTTGGCGGGTCAGAGACTGTCAGATCAATAGATTATATTTTATGTAGAAATTTCTTTTGCTGAGGGGTATATTCTCTCCTTAGGTAGTCTTTGAACTTTATTTTGCAATGTTATTTTGTAATGCATTCAGATTTGGAAGTGATAACATTGACCGAGGAGAGCTAGTGAAGATAGCTGCTGATAGAGCAGACAAACTATTTTCTGGCGGATTTGATTTGCGAGTGCATGTTGGTGATACGGTATGTTTTTCTCATCTCTGCCCACTAACAATTTAATTTAAATTATGCATTCCTGAGAAATATATTTCAACCCCAGAAAATTGTGTAAAATATATGCTGCATTGCTCCCTGAATCGTTATAGCAGGCAGGAATGCGGGAAGGGATACTTTGCATAGTTCTTATATTTTTGGAGGGCATTGATGTTGAAGAATTTTTGAAAGTGCACTTCTAATATCTTACATTTTGCAGGGGTGTTCATATTAACTTTGGACTGTGGTAAGCTGGAATGCTATAAAGACTAGGATCTTATATGATTTTCTTTTTTCTTTGTTGAATCGCAATATCTAAGAACATTATGTGTTGACACATGGAAGGTTTCCTTTTTATCTAATGTGTTATGAGCCCCTAGTATTGTTCTGGTACTGTTTGGTTTTGTAGGAACTTGTGCAGTCTCAGTCCAGGACCTAACTGCTAGTTGATTTTGGTTTGTAGCCAAATGACATAAGAGCGGCTGAGTACGGAGGTGCCTTAGCCATAGGCGTCTGCACCGGTGTGTTCTCCGGAGCTGAATTGGAGAAGGCCAGCAACGGCACTGCAATTATACTTCCAGATCTGACTGATTCTAAGGGTTTCATGAGCATTCTTGGCTTTTAAGGCTAGACCATAGCAATGTGCTACTACTATATTTCATTCTAATTTATATAACTCAGTTTGATAACTGTTCTTTATAATAAATGTCAGCCTTTTTTGAATCTCACGGAGTAATGTCTATGTTTTGTTGTCCACTGGTATTTTACATTAAAAATTGGTAAGCTTTGTCTTTATAAAATACATGCCCAGAGAGATCGAGTGAGGGCATTAGTGTCCGCCCTTATAAATTTGGCACCTGGCTAGATGGCTAGATGGCTAGATGCACATGCATGCTTTTGAGTAGAGATTGCAATCAGATAGGTCGGGTTCGAATCCGGACTGATTGGGTCGGGTTGGGTTCGGATTCAGACTGATTGGGTCGGATCAGTTTGATCTTTTAGAGGAAATCGGATTTGGTCGAGTAAGTTTAACTTTTCTAAAAAAATAGATCGAATTAAATTTGAATTCAAACGAGTTGGACGGATTTCTCAGATCGGATCAGACTCTACACATGTACTTTTGAGAATGAGTCGAAGCTTTGGTTTTGGGTGTTGATGGAAGCAACAATAGCAACTATGCTGGTCACAACTCGGAATGTTTCAGCGGCATGAGTCATTCTTCATACTAAATTTTATTATTTTTAGTTTTATTTTACTATTTATTTGGATTTTTTAAAGATGGTTTAAAATTTGAGTTGCAAATGATATCATTTTATTATTATTTTTTTGGGATCATTAAAAAAAAATCTAAAAAAAGTAAAAAAAAATTTCTAAAAATAATAAAATTTGATATTCTATCATATTTTAATATGTAGATTGTGTTAAACAAATTAAATTGATAATTTAGTCTTTGATTTATGAGATATGAAAGCGTGAAGTAAAAAATTATTTTATTTCGCGATTAATCGTAATCCAATTCTCTCTCTATATATATATGAGACGTGCTAATTGTACCTCTATAAAAATCCTCCACCTTCTTATTAGCTGTATGAACATATGTACAAACCATATGAACACCCTTTGTTATATAAATGAACACTCTGAGCCGACGAAAAATCATTCTTGAAGATGACGACCGTCCACTGACGAAAAAAAGCATTTCACCCAAATTACTAATTAGGTATGTGTTCTAATTAATCAACCACTCTTCTTTAATTAATCATGTGCTAAATTAATCAATGCACAAAATTAATTACGTGCTAAATTAATTTGAGCGCTAAATTAATCATGTTCAGAGCGTCTTTAGAGTACCATCAAATGGGCGTTCATAGCACCTTCCGCCAGGTGTTTAGATAATTTTTTGCATGGCGTTCAGAGCACCTTTGGGTGTTTATAGCGACGTCAAAAGAGTGTTCAGATAATCTTTTGCATTGTGTTTAGAGCGAATTCAATAGAATGTTCATAGTTATTTCAAAAGAGTGTTCAGATAACTTTGTGCAGAGTGTTCAGAGTGCCTCAAAAAAAAAGTTGTTCAGAACTTCTTATATAAGATGCTGAGAGCATCTTTTACAGAGCACCTTTGATAGGGCGATGTCCAAAGCATCATCAAGTTGTTGTTTAGACCACTTTTAGGGTGGTGTTCAAAGTTCAAACCCCTTTAGTGGTGTTCATACTATATGTCAGGTGTGTTTATATCAAATGGTGTTCGTACCATATTGTTAGAGGTACATACGCGACTGTAATTGAGGTATTAATACTTAACTGTTTGGAGTATTCATATATGCTAAATATGTCATATCTATTGTTTACATGTAATGTAATCAAGTGTTCATACTTCATAATTATTCATTACATGTATTCTCAAAAAAATTAGGCGTTATGGTAATTTACAGAAAAGCATGGACCATATTATAATAGTCAATAGATATATTAAATAACGGTGCAATTAATATCATCAATTAAAATACAAATCCACTTAGAATTGGCTCGCATATATTTCATATGTGCATGAGTAGTTTGATGCGGCGGAAGCAGAATAAAATGATCACGTGACTTAATTAACAGTCCGCACATGGGTTTAATAATGAAAAGTTATTGAAGCTCCATCATTATAATTGTGAAATTGTATGATGGAATGATGGAAGGTAAAACATGTTTCGACTATAATTTGACACATATTATATCTAAATAATTTGAAATATATCTATAATTTTGACAAAATATTTCTGTTGATTGTATCATACAAAATACACATAACGGACCCCCCCCCCCCTACAACTGGGATATATATATGTTTACTGGACACTGCTTATTAATTGTTAATTGCAAGTGTGTGTGTATATATATATATATAGTTAATGGTACACATAATTAACAGTCAACATTGAAAAAGAAAATATATGCCCGTCATCATGAGGACACATGCAATTTCGCAATCAACGTGAGAAAGAACAAAAAATATAAAAAAAAAAAAGAAAAGAAAATAAAACGAAGTTGTACATGCAAATTTGCAACCTGACAAACCTCGTAAAGACCATTTCAAATTCAATACTTGTAATCCTTGACATGGAGGCTCTCTGAGACACCTTCACCACCCGCCGCATCACCAGCATACTTCCCGAGCGTTGCCTCTGAGTTGGCCTTGCAACGTGCGTAGAATGCCGCTCGTGCCTTCTCGACATTCTCCTTCTTGCCGGCCCAGGCCTTGAGCGTGCTCTGCTGCAGCGCACGACCGAATGAGAAAGTGAGGGACCACGGCTTTTTCCCCTGCAGCTTGTTCATTGCATTCAGGTTTTGTGTTGCCTCCTCCTCGCTCTGACCACCTGATAGGAAGACAATTGCTGGTACAGAAGGTGGTACGGTTCTTTGCAGCGACCTGACTGTGTACTCGGCAATTACCTCGTGGGCCACCTTGGAGGCATCCGACCCTGGAGTAACCATATTGGGCTTCAAAAGTGTTCCTTCTAGAAGGACGTGGTGGTCATTGAGAGCCTTGTAGCATGCAGCCAGAACAACCTCGGTGACATAGGCACAGCGGTCAATGTCGTGGGGTCCATCGACCAAGATCTCGGGCTCAACAATTGGGACAAGGCCGTTTTCTTGGCAGATTATGGCGTAACGAGCCAAGCCTTGTGCATTGAGATCAATTGCGAGCTGTGAAGGTTCGGTCGCGCTGATCTTGAGGACAGCACGCCACTTGGCAAACCGGGCTCCAGCCTCATAGTAATTCTGGCAACGCTTTGCAAGGCCATCATGACCCTGAGTGGTGGTCTCGCTGTTAGTGCCGGCAACTTCAATGGTACCGCTGTCGACCTTGATTCCTGGTAAAACTCCACCCGCATTAAGCACATCAACGAAAGGCTTGCCGTCCTTGGTCTTCTGGTAGAGTGTCTCCTCAAAGAGAATGACACCGCTGAGGAATTCAAGAGCACCAGGTGTGCAGAAGAGGAGCTCACGTAAGGCACGGCGGTTGTCCTCGGTGTTCTCCACGTTTATACTTGAGAGACGCTTTCCGATCGTGCCCGTAGATTCATCGGCTGCTAGGATTCCCTTTCCTGGTGTGCCGATGTATGCTGCATTTTTCATTAGCTCATCTGCATTGACAGTTGTACATTAATGTGCAGTGCAGTGCAGTGCTACAATAATAATTGGGATTCAGGACATTTTTTAAGGAAATTAACTGAAATGATGTGAAAAAGTAAGTGAATCTGCCACTTCAGCATTCCCATTTTGAAAACAAGAAAGCAGAATAAATTATTGAAACATATATTTAATTTGTAAAAATTGTAAGTAACCATGAAAAGGTGGAAAACAATTACCAGCATACTTCCCACGGCAGGCAGACATTGTTGCTGAGAAGTGAAGGGAGAAAATAGATGTATTTGCGCAATGTTAAATGAAATTGGCCAAGAACAGATGTGATTTATGCCTTGTATGTATATAGCTCCAGTTGGCCTCACCTTCGCCTCTCCTATTTTTATCGATACGGAAGGATCTCCGGCTTTTGATCAATAATAATAATAATAAAATTAATGGTAATATTGCAGTGCAATACTACCGTTACACAAGATGATGCTTTCAAAAAGAGTAAAGAGGAAGGAAGAACATCTTATCTTATTTCAAAAATTCCATTTCATTTTATTGTCAATGTAGAAAAGAAAGAAAATTTTGAAGAGAATTATTTGTATGAAAAAAAATTATCCAGAACTGGTTTAGTGTTTTCTTAATAATTTTCTCGATATATTATTAATTTTGTGGTTTTTCTTTTTCTTCGGAATATACGAAGCTTTTTTGGATGGTAATATAATTTTATTCAAGTACATTATTCGCACAGATATTACTCAGTTCTAAGACTTTAATCGTAGTTTGAATAACATTCTGTCAGTAAACTTGCTTGTTCTTTTACCATCATTGTTTAACATATCTTGATTACAATGTTCAACATGGCATGCACTCAATGAGGGATCAAAATCTACTGTTATTTAAGAGGGTCCTATTATTCTATCTAAAAAAATAAAAAATAAAATCCTAAAAATTAAAAAAAAAATTATAAATATGTTTTTTACTTATATATTGATAGTCCGTCAAATTTCATACAATTTCATTAACGTTTGATAGTCCATCAAATACCGTTAATTTAAAATCGTCACAAACATTAGTGAAAGACCATTAAATTTAATAATTTTATAGCTATATCAAGCTAAAATAAAAAAAATACATCTATAAATTTCTTTTTGATCCTTCGATGAGATGAGCAACTTAGGCTCAAGAAGATTTCTTTTTTACAACCGCTAGCACTAACATGAAATATATAATGCAATTACAAAACGTAGCCATACTGAAACAAAGCAAAGATGCCAATGATCTAGTACGGATGACCCCGACACTCTATAAGCCATTAAACCTTTCTACATAAGGGGAAAAATAACTATGATTTATACCATCGACCAAGAGCTTCTCCAGCCTTAATTTTATCGCCATATCTGACACAGAATTCAAAATTTGAAATTGCTTGACCATTGCGTGTTTCTGAAATAGGTGCTTGAAACACTAGAACCACTGTAGAACCCATGTAAAATGCTGCAACCTGAGAGAATTTTCACCAAATGTTATTAAGAAACTAATAACTAATTGAGTAGAAATTGATGACTACAGCTTTTGACTACTCAAGTTACATGCAGTACCAAAGGGCAATAGAAAACACCACTAAATGCTGGTTTTATGTGAGACATAATATCACAATCAATGAATGAATGTAGCTAGATTGGGCAACAATTATTTAAGCAGTTGAACGTTGGGCTTAAGCCTCAGTTCTCATGCATTGTACCAGCATGTCCAGTTGTTTCATACAGCAGTTCCACTTGCAATCCTCAGTTAAGGCAAAACTAACCTCCTCTCCCTTTTTCACCACTGCACCTGTACTGCCTGTTCCATATGTGCGCTCATCTGGGCGCTCTGAGGGCACCATTTTAGCCATTGGCTTGTTTGTCTGCAGCTCCGGTTCAATAAATAGCTAAAACAGAATGAAAAAAAAAATTATGATACAAATAGCAGTGAAAAAACCAGTAGAGTAGAGAAAACTGGAAAGTTATCTGTGACCAAATAGGACAGGAAAGTGAAGACTAACTCTGATGGATCCTACATTAGTTGCACCTATAGCCGCCAGTGCTATGAAGCCTTCCTTCCATTCCCCTTCCAGTACCACCTATCAAATATATTCATAAGCAACAAGAATAGTACAAAAAGTAATAGACTCCCTGACCTTGTAATTGATCAAGGTCTCTAAGTTGTACTAAAAAAATAACTTCCTATCTGTTCCAATCAGTTATTTGACACTCTTAAAGGTGGCTGATTTTCCAGTGTGCTGTTTCTTCTAATACAACACAACAAATCCCTTAATCCCAAATAAATTTCCGTAGGCTAGAAATGAAACCCAATCCGAGGTCACAAAGATGTTAATGTTCATTAATTCATACTTATAAAATTGTGCTGTTTCTTCTAATGAGAAAAAAATGGTATTGTTCATTACTTCACATTTCTACCTTCTTTTCATAATTGTAAGAATATACAAGTATAATACAAGGAAATTTTTAATTACCCTTTCATTCTCAACATATAAGTTCCTGATTGTACGCACAGCTCGTTCATTTTGGGGGAAAAGGCGGCCTGCGCAATAAAGGTGTTATAAGAAATATAACAATATTATTGAAAGCTGAAAAAAACCATACATATTCTCCTAATGTCTTGTAAATCTTATTTGCTGAATTATTTCCAGTCAGGCGCCAAAGTTGTCTAAACATAGGGCAAAAATAAGGCTCCATCAGGTCCAAATAACACAAAACTGGTGAGGACTTAAATTTGAGGGCGACATGACAATTGATTGGGGCTTTATGGGCTTATTGAGCTTGGTTGACCAAAGTATATTTTTAATTTTGTATACCAGAGAAATGGCGTCGCCTTAATATATTCCAATCAACTGGCGAATGTACTCTGTGGTAATCCCCTGGCTTCAAGTATATGACACAATAAAAAACACCTCTCTTAGGCCTGGCAAGAAAACATATAGATGCATGAACGAAGGAACAGAAAGAAACATAAAAAAGATTCCCAAATAAATTTTGTGAAGATGTGTACCGCATTGACATGGGGTTCTGCCTCTTTGGAGAAGCCAATGATACACGCCACCATGATTTGACTTCGGGAACACCAGCTACACCCTTATGATCTTCGTGGGCTTTCTCTTCTTCTGAACCATTCAAGTGAAGGTCCGAATTTGTGCCAAGAAGAGATGAGACAGAATAAGAGAAGCCTTTTACTTGATCAATCATGGCACCAGGACCTTTGATCTCTCCAATTCGCAATATCTTCCCATCAACTGGACTTACCTGTTTTGTGCAAAGCAGCAAGATCTCATCAGAATCTTCAGACTTGGAGATCAATAGATTTAAAGATGCATTTCAAAACAGTGCTTGTATAAGTTTTTCTATGTTGCTTTTGAAATTTATTTGCTAGCTGATGTTCACAAAGACCTGTTTGCAAAAAAAAATCCAGCCACAAACTGTTTTATTTGTCAAAATTAAAGTAATATTTGCATGCACATGAGAAGATTATTTTAGGGATGTTTGCAAACCAACCCTAACATCTTTCATAATTTTTTAAGGTAAACACAACTCAAGCTAAATTGACTGAAACATTTGCAAAATGGAACAGGTGCTCTAGAAAATTGAGATTTTGGTTAAGACAGGAACACTTCATTTAAGAAAAATGATATTCAAACGAAATAGGAAATTTTATTTCATTCCCCATGTTAAAAATAAAATATAACTTATGGTTACCAGTTACCAGACAATACGGATCAGGATCAATTGGTCTGGAACCTTCTTTGAGTTTGCGAACAAAGAACTCTTGTAATGACGCATAATTTTCAAGAGGCAGTGCTGCCTCCTCCAAATCTACATTACATAAAGAAACACAAAAGAAGGTGCAGCATAAAATGACTCTCTTTGAATTTTAAGATAGAAAAAAAGAAAAGACAATGGAATCTGGAAACAACATACATTCTATCACATTTATTTATTTTATTCACTTAAAATGCTTTATACTTTAGAACTTTCTATAACTTGGGTTATATTAAGTTTTCTATGTTATGTATTAAGCAGCTCAGCTCATACATCATTAGCATTATAGGTGAAATAATGTACTTATAAACAAATACAACAACATATTAAATATAGAAGTCACATGGATGTACCTGAATGAAATGCACGTGCCCATGCTTTGTAGACAGTGGGGCGAAAGAATGTTGGTATTTGCTGTACAGATATAGAACAAAAAATACATGATCAGGGACCAAAATGAAGTGCTTGGGAGATGGCAATATGAGTGGAGAATATACTCACCAATTCCATCAAGCATCCCCAAAATCTTGACAAAGAGCGTAGAGGTAGAGTTCTCATGAAAGATGCCTGCATTAGAATGCATCAGCAGGGTAATCAATATGGACAATTAGTTTGATAAAAAAAAATCTACTCGATGGATTTTGACAAAACAATTCCTGACCTTCACATCCGGTGAAAACTCAGGTTCAATGCCTCTCTCCTTCATATCCTCAATCTTTTCAAATGAAATAAAAAGCATGGGGAAAATACATTAAGAAAAAAGAAGTGCAGGATGACATGAATATGCTGGATAGGAATTTACTGATACTACAACAGTTACACTCTCACGCCTTACAAAGTACCTATACTTTAACAACACGTACCTTCTTATCATCATAGAGACGACGTGCATGAAGAATACCAAGCATGAGCATCGTAGCCACAGTAGCGCCTGGTATTAGAAACTTGTTTCCTGACATAGCACAGCTTTACGATTACAAAGCAATGTAGGAAATAATAACAATCAGAGTGAAGCGACGATTAAAAACAACATCGGAACAAATTAAGAATAGTTAATGTCAGTTGGAAAGAAAGGTTTCAGATTTGAACAACTGACTGCCGGTTTTTGTGAGAAGGAAAAGAGGGGAAATCACCTGATCCAGCAGAGCCTCGTCCAGTGGCGCCGGAAGCGCGAGAGCTGGAGGCGAAGTGGAAAGGACGAGAGAGAAAGAGTGAGGTTCGCTGGAGGAAAGCGCCTGAGAAGAGAAGACGGCGGTCGTCGTCGGTGACGAGCGGTGGCCTTGAGGGAGCCCTGAAAATAAAATGCATCGCTTTTCAATTTAGTTGTCGTTTCCCTCTTGAGACTTGAGTGTTGAGAAAACCCTAGACCTAAAACCCTAGACCTAAACCTTTGAAAAGTAAGTCCACATGTCGGAACAGAACACAACAGATATCGATGTCCTACAGTTCCATCTTCTTTATTATTACTTGTTGGATTTTCTGATCACCCTCATGTTTAAACTTCTATGTAGGTACAGTAGTGCAAGGCCGTATCAACGCTGAGACGCCAAAATACAACGCTTAGACCCCAAAATACATACATACATACATAAACTAAACCTCATTTTCTCAAATATGAAAATCCATGGCCAGAAGCAATTCTCAAGCAGTGCCTGAAAATACTTCATACTGATGTACAACAACCTCATTACTCTCCCTTTTCTCAAGATCCTCTGCGCCCGGAATGGATGGAAACATGTGCGGTAAGTTTGGTTTTGTGCATTCGTGCTGTGCTAGCAAACTTAAAATAATTATCAGTTGCACATCAACATTAAAATTTATTATCTATTTTTGTCAGGATTCAAATTCTTGTGAGTTGCATTTAATCATGTCAATTGAGTGTTAGGGGCTTACGGGCATACTAATTCATCTGGTGGGTCCCACTACCTAGTAATGTCTCCTCAATCCAATAATGACACTGGAAAAGGACAAAGAAAAAGAGGACAAGATACTAATTTATTTTTAGTTGGTCAAGAGGACTAGAAAGATCAAAGATGTATTGAAATGAATCATTTCAAACTTGAGCTTAATAGGACCTCCTACTCGACACCATTTTATGAGCTCGAGTAGGTCCATCATTCGAGCTCGGGGGATTCTATAAGCCCGTAATTCCTTTTTATCCGTCATAAAGGCCAACTTCGAGAGTCCACTCTCGAGGGCCCAACTTTGAAGACTCAATCTCGATGTCTTCAATATCCTACCGTAACATTAAGCGCTATCAATGTCCATGCACGACGTGCCATAAATGTGCATGCACAGTATTAAATGCGTAAATGACCATCCCGAAGGCAATGGTTGAAACGGCCCAACGACTATATGACGCGAAATGAAGCCTATATAAGGCCTAACCTCGAGATACCGGGGGAGACTTTTGAATACTATTTTCACATACTCACATACCATTGACAACTTACAAGAAGAGTAAAAATCTGTTTAGTTTCTCTCTTAGGTAATTTGGAACTACCCGTATTAGAAAGAAAATAAAGAAGATAAAACAAAAAAGATAAGAGAATGAAATACAAGCATAGACCTAGACAAAAAAGTAAAATAAAAAAAATGAAAAAAAATAAGTCCCATCTATCCATCGATCAACTCATTGTAGCCGTACATCCTTGAAAGTTGAGATAGATCGGAGAAAAAGCAGAGGAAGAGTCGGGTTAGCGTAGGTGAGAGAGATCGAAAGAACTAATTGAGACAGATGAGAGGCGACTGCTAGGAGAAATCAGAAAACTAGATTCCCTCCTCTCTCCTGACAATAACACTTTTCTTTCTTTCATTGGCAAGTGTTGAGATGAGAAGGACAACGAGGAGTATGCGAAGAGCCATAACACCTTGTATGGAGAGATGCTCGAATCTGATGAGAAGAGTGGTTTTTATGGTTTGAGAGATGCTCAAGTCCGACAATGGTGATTTGAGACTTTTCGATAACAAAAAAGAGCAAGAAAGCAAGATAGGGTTTAGGTGACATTTACCTCTCGTCGACAAACAAATGGCAACAAGGTGTGAGGAGGGATGCTTGAGCTCGACGAGTAAAATGACGGCTAGGGTTCGGGGAAGTGTTCAAAGACGACGCTATGATGGTAGAAGATAGTTAAGGCTGAGAGAAGGTTAGAGGGTTGAATCTGACCCGTAAGGTGCTAATCTACTTGAAGACGGTGAAGGTTGAGAGAAGAGTAGAGAGTCGATGCCATGAGAGGAAAAAAGAGAGGAGGGTAAAGGGTGGAGAATGATGAAAGATTTAACTCGACGTCTGACATGATTTCGACATAAGAATGGTGGTGGTCGGAGAGAGACCCTAGGGTTTTGGGTAGAAGAGGATGAAAAGAGAAAAGTTTATATTTCAATGGAGAAGAGGAGGAAGAGAAAGAGAAAAAAAGAGAAGTTAAAAAAAAAACTTATATTTCAATTATGTGAGTTTAAAAATAGTTCTACTTAAATTTCTTTCGAGGTCCATTTCTTTTATCTTGCCTATCACTAGTGTATTTGTATTCTTCTAGTCGGGAATATGGAGAAAACAAAAAAGAATGGCAAGTGATTGGCTCAGCATATACTTTGAAAAAAAATATAAAAAATTACAAAACAAAACAAAAAAAAAAATCTAACCGGATTTGATGTAGTCCAGGATGTCTATAGTTGGTTTATTGCAATAACAAAACGGAACTTTTTTTGTTGTCGTAGCTTTCTATATGAAACAAAATAAAATGAAAACGCAGTTGATTAATGTCATTGGGAATTGGAAAATCTCAGAAGTCAGGCCCAATTTATTAAATGCGGCAGCTTATACTTATTTTTAAATCTCGGGTCTATTATGTATATATTAAATCCAATGGACTTTAATTAGGGTTATTATTCGAGCGAGTTCGAGCGAGTTCATAGCAACTCGAACTCGGATCATAAGTAACTCGAGTTGGGTGACTCGAATAGCTAACATCATCCGAGCTAAATCGAACTCGAGCTCAGCTCAGTGCTAACTCGAGTCATCTCACAACTCGCGATTTTGACTCGAATTTAATAAATATCAAGTGTTTGTGTAATGCTAGTGTCTAATGCTAACATAGTAACATTATAAATTTACAACAGATTAACATTACAAGTTTGCAAATTGCAGCAATAACTAAATCAACTATCCGAGTTAACGAGTTACCGAGCGAGTTGACGAGTCACCGAGCGAGTTTCCCTTGACTCGTACTCGTATAAAAAACTATCCAAGTTAGTCAACTCGAGTCAGTTTAACTCGAGTCAGATTTAACTCGAGTTATGACGAGCTATAATCCGAGTGAGTTACGAGCGAGTTGCGAGTTATGAGTTATTTGTCCGGCTCTAACTTTAATAATTAAGCCCAAGCTACACAATAGTTTAGCTTAGTCTTTAGACTGGAGAGTGCTCTGATTTTAGTCGAGCAGTCTTCACCTATTCGTTCTCTTTCTCTTCTCTTCTCTTCTCTTCTCTTCTCTTCTATTTCTCTGATGAGATGACAACTAAAGCCTGATGTGGCTAATCTAAAGTCAGACTAAACAACATACCAATTCTTATCAGCTAATCCTAGCTAGTCATCCCTTGCCTCCCCTCCCTCCCCTTATTCTTCAAGCTAGTGTCTCTCTGCACTAAATAATATTATTCTCAAATTGGAACTACGTGAAACTAAATTGTATCAGCTTCGTATTGAACACTAAATAATATTCTACATCTGGACATTGATCATGAATCATTAAATATACTTTACAACATTGAGTTAATTAGCTTTAATTATTTTCTTCATCTTTTTATCAAATTACTCTGATTACTAAAATCATGTCTGAAAAGCAGAGCTAGACAGGCTACAGAAAAATAAAGTGTCGATGGAGACTTCTTGAGGGAAGACAACAAATCATAATAACTTCTTTCTTAGATGAATTTTGTTTTCCATTTATTATAAATAAAGATAGGAGATAAATATAGAGAAGGTTCTATATCTTTCTCTTCCTTCTTTTACACATCTTTAGTCTGCATTTGGTTTGGACGTCAGTGAGAAAATTAGGTCCCATCATAAATCCAATGCTTAGAGCTAAAATTGCTCATGAGACCAGACCAAGACGAGTAATATATGCTTGCTGAGTTGCTGTCTCAAACAATGGAGTGACAAATGATGATAATTTTCAACGAAGTTCTTTATAAATTCTACGATAAAATTGTATTTGCCCGAGACTTGCACTTCTGATTTTGTTCTACCAGTTGGTCCATTCATTATTTCTGATCATTTTTTTTGGAGAGGATTACTCCAAGAGAAAGTTCTATATATATTTTCTAATCATTTTGTTAGAGAAATTGGATCTCTCTCTATGTGCACTCCTATCAGGTGTTACAAGTGTTGAAATATAAACTTAATTATCATTAATAATGTTAAATCTAGTGGAAAATAAATGAAACTCTTAGAATTTAGCAGTTGATAGATTTTATGCTGATTAATGAGCAAATTTGAAGGTACAAATGAAAATAAATTTGAGTAAATGATATATGGTTTGAAATCTCTTGAAGTCTAGTTTCCAATGATTTAAGTCTCAAGTTTTATAGAGTTTTTAATAGAAAGTTATAACTGTTTTAGTAAATATGTGTCAGCTGAAACAGTAGTTGTTTAGTATTCTGTTTTAATACGAATTTTTAGATTTTTCTTTTGTTTAGGCCTATATAAAAACTTATAATATGTTGTTTGTATGAGAGAAAATAAATATGAATTTACAATAAAAAAAAAATAGTTTCATCCATCTCTTTTTCATCTAAAAGTTTAATATCCATCATTATCTTTAACAACAAAGATCACCGGTATACAAGAAATTTTGGTTGGAAGAAAACAAAGATCTTAGAAGACTTGACAGAGAAAACTTGCATTAAAATTGTACGTCAGCTAATGGATTCTTAGTTTCATTACATATAACATATAATTCTTTGGGAACAACTCTTCCTGACATGTACAATTTAGCATCAATCTCGCATGACGCATAAAAGCAATGAGAAGACTCGAAGGGGTAAAGAATTGAAAGATGAATTTTCTTCACCTTTCTTTATAGGTGAATTTTGGTAAAGCATTTCTCTTTATATATCTTTAACATCACATAAGGTCAAGATAGAAGGAGTGAACCTTTAAAATTCCCCTTTATGTTTACTTAATCTCTTAAAGATGTGTTGGCATTTTTTAAGCATCTTTCTTGTGAGGTGTAACATCTTTGTCTTTTGGATTTCTGGCATCTACAATAGATAAGCATTTAATAATGCAACTTGATATTCCTTCAATCCAACTCTTTGATGGAAAATCGACAAATGATCTTTCAAGCATCTCCCTCCATACTTCCATATTCACGCTTTTGAGGAGGCATGCATATATAGCATCTTTCTTACTGCGAATTATTGCAACTATCAAATCAAGGAAAAACTTTTTTAACAGCTTTTTTTTTTTGTTAGTTAGAGTCACCAAATTCCCATACATGCATATGTGACTCAACAGAACTGAATTTCAACTACATAAATCAGCCAGAGCATTTGGAAAAGAATATCATCTGCATAAATCAGGAAAAATCAAGAAAAGAAAATGATATTTCAAATTCCTCCAAGATTAACTTTATTTGAGAAGATTGGATGCTATATATCTCCTTTTTATCTACAAAAGAATGATTTGAATCACTTATACGTAATAGTTACAAAAAAAGGTCGAAAAAGGAAGTAGAATTCCCGAATCGTAACAATGCTACATTAAACCAGACTACCAAGGCAGTTGGCCAGTTTCTGGATCCTTAAGTACTCTAACAACCCAATCCCTCAAGCCTGTGTCATTGATCTCACAAAACCGGTAGGGCCAATCTGGTGGCTCAACAGGCTTGGTCCCTAGACCAGGTGCACGGTCCTTGGAACCAACATTCTCTTCATCCTGCCAATCAGCCACATAAGTTGCAACCCGTCTATAGAATTTCTCCTTGAACACCTCCCAAGCTTGGTACTTGTAATGGTTTATCAACATTACACCTTGACCAACATTGACAGATGTCATTCCCTCCCTTAGATGGAAATGGTGCACCACGTTTATTAGAGATTTGTTTAGGGCTTCAGGTTGGACAATGGACTTGTGCCTCTCAGGTGCCAGAGTTCGGCAGGTGTAGCCGGTCACAACACCTTTTTGGGGGGCTTTTTTATGCCCTGATGGACCAAAATTATGACAATCTGTTCGCAATTCACCAACCCATGGTTGGTTGGTGTAGTTTTTCAGCACATCTTTAATTGTTAGGTCATTTGGGAAGTAGAAGAACTCATCAACATCTATAAACCCAACCCATTTGCACTCACCACGCGCACGGAGAGCACAATGTGCAAACCCAGCTTCTTGGGTCTTGACCCACGGCCATGGGTGGAGGGTGATATTGTAATTTGACCGCCCTAAGGAGTTTACAACTTGTTCGAGTTTGTCTTCACTGTTGTTGTCGTAGATTAACCACCGCTGGACACCGATCCATGAATGGTAAATGACCCATTCGCGAAGAAACCTTGCCTGGTTTCGCACCATTGTGCAAACACACATTGAATGTTTCTTTTTCTTCTTGCGGATTGGATAGTCAAGAATTTCTGGCTGGGCTACTGATGGAAGGGTGATTGAGCCACGGCCTTTGGTTTTGACGGACACCAATGGCAGGTCTGTTTTCTTGTGCAGGTAATGGGTCAGAACTAATAAGGGAGTCTTGCACCGAAAAATTTCTTGTGCAGCAGTTATAACTGGGGAAGGGATGAGGTCGTTTGGATTTCTGAAATCCTGGCCAAAAACACACTGATACCGGGTAGGATCTGACACTCGGGCTGACCTAAGGTTGAATCCCTTTGCAAAGACTAATGTTGAATTGTCAAGGGGATAAAAAAAGCAGCATAAGCGAGATGGTCCCATTGGTAAGGCTGGTGGAGAGATTGAGGGGAGGTGGAGAGAGAGAGGGAGACACCTTGTGGACCCAAGGGGCAGCGGACAAGAGAGGTGGAAAGGAATAAAGGGGGCAGGTTAAGCTTCGCTTTAGTGGGGAGAAAAACATGTGACGAGTGAGAAGAAGCTGGAGGGGTGTATTGACATTTTAACATGTCAGGGTTGGGGATCGAGAGGAGCGAGTGATGGTTTGTGACCAGGACTATTTGGTCAGGAAGGAGCACTGCATGATTGACACGGATAGAATTAGGATTAGGATTTCGGGATGGAAGCAGGTGAGATGGGTCGGCAGAGATAACTCTTGATTCTGTCGTCGGCCATGCGGAGAGCAATTCTGCCACTGCCACTGCCACATGCATAGCGTGGTCTTGGTCTCGCTTTTGGCTGATAACCGTCCCCAAATACACACGGCACCGCGTTATGCCTACTGTCAATTAATTTGGATTCATTATCTATTAGGAATGCAGATTCCACCACCAATGCACGTTCGCTTCTCTTGTCCTGTGAATAAATCTGACTAAAATTTCATCCTGTGAATTAATTTAATCAAATAATAACAATAATACCTCATAATAGCGTTTAATTTTTTAATCTCTTACACGTGTCATATCATCGACAAATCTTCACCATTATTTTTGTTAAAATATTTTCATCTATTTGAATCCAATGATTAATATATATAATTTTTCTCTCCTCATTTAAAATAATATGTATAATAAATTTAAGGTGAAACTTGACTCTTAAAATGATTGAACTTTTTTATGACCCTTTATAGATTATTATGTATTTAATTATTATTATTATTATAATATACATCATTAATATATAAATTTATGTTTAAATTTGTATTAATGTGAAATTTTATTAAAAATATTTAAAAATTTACAGTTTAAATTATTTATTTGAGGATTATAATTGTCAGGACGGAGCTCTAGTATTGTATAAATATGACATCAACCATGGAGTCTTTTTCTTGTTTCATTTTTCTTTACTCTTCTAAATAAAGTATGAGAAACAATCTATTTAAATGCTTTTGCATATTTATACAATCATTTTTTGTCATATTGTTAAATAAGTTTGATTATTTGCTTCCCATTGTGGAAAAATATCAAATTAAATTAAATTTTCTGATAATTGATTTTTATCATTTTTTATGATCTTAACTTATTTAGTGCCTAAAACAAATAATAATTCGGTAATAATATACAATTACATAGATCATAATTATCCTTAATATGATTAAGGGAAATTTTCCACATATCGAAATAATTTAGATCATTCAATTTAGTATACAGATATCATTAAGAAAAAAATGATTTTAACTTCAAAGTAAAGTGTCATTGCATGACAAGATGACTCGGAAAAAAATATCAGTTACTACAAAGTTATTATAGGGCAATCTATTTTGTTAAGTTCATTATTTTGAAAATTATCTAATTTTATGTCTTTCTTATATTTTCAAGCAACACAAAAAATCTCTTTCATGAAAATTAATATGTGTTAGACTTAGAGGTGTCATAGGGTTGAGTCAGATTCAGGTCGGGTTATCATTATTTTATTAATTTTTTCGACCCGATTACATTTGGATAAAAAAATCTTGATTTATACCCTATCCAACCTGTATAAAATAATTAAATATTTATTAATTATTATTATATTATTTTAAAGAAGTACATATTAATTAATTTATAATTAATCTTAATTAGTATATAACTAATATATATTTAAGATTTAATTAGTACTAAATTTTCGGATCATGTCTGATCCATTTAGTACTAAATTTAAATTCATATCCGATCCATTTATTTTCGGATCATGTCTGATTGGATCGAATTAATAATTGACATCCCTAATTAGACTTAACGAGAGTCTTATTTTTTTTAAAAGAAGATTCAAAATAATTCAAATAAACACTAAAAAATATTGCCCAAAATCATAACTATAGTTCAAAGGAAAAAAATTAGTGAATTGAGTCACTTTGACAAAATATACAAGAGTTTATTACTCAAACTTGTCTTTCAACTTTTTTCTCTCCGATATTTTTATTTTTGACACATTTTTGTATTGCGTAATAAGAATGAACATGAACACCCACATATTATTATGAATATATTTTCTGTAGAAGCATAAAATATGACAGCAAAAGCAGAGCACGATGATTCATGAATCATGACTGTAGAGGTGGCAATCGGGCGGGTCGGGTTCGAGTCAGACGGGTCGGATCGGGCCGAGTCGGGTCAGGGTCGGATCAATTTATATGTTGTGTTTTTTTAGATTGTTGATAGATTTTGATTGGATTAAAGGTCATTTGATCTTGGGTCGGGTCGGATCGGGTTCGGGTCAGGTCGGGTCAGTTTGTCTTTCTTAAAAAAAGTAGATCGGGTCGAGTTTGAATTCAGACAGATCAGACGAGTTTCTCAGATCGGGTCGAGTTTGAATTCAGACAGATCAGACGAGTTTCTCAGATCGGGTCAGGTTCTGCTCACCACCTCTAAAATTCATGAGCCTTCTTATCTTTTGATTTTGATAAGAATGATAATGATGATGTTCAGCTGGGATACTTTCGTGCATAAATGTCGGGTGCGGAGTATCACCGATCGTCGCTTTTTAAAATATTCACGTCACAATAGAGCAATGATCAGCTTAGGTAACGAAAAACTTATTTCATATTCATAAATTAATAATTTTTTTTTATTTATATTCATATTTCATAATTTAATAAAAATAAAATTTTATTCATATCCGTTTTATCAGATATAATACGAGTCAAGTAAACGGCAAACGATTTTTAAAATGAAACAAAAAATAATATAATAATATAATTAGCAATGGAGTAGGTTGTAATATAAATAGCAATGAAATAAATAATATGTAAGAGCTTTAGAAAAAGATTATGATATAATTAGCAAAAAAAGATTATAATATAATTAATAATATAAAAATATAATATAATTAGCAATGGAATAAGTTATAATATAATTAGTAATGGAATAAGTTGTAATATAATTAGCAATGAAATGAAATAGATAACAGATAAGAAATAGCTCTTACCCGTACCTTTATATGATAAGTTAACAAAAACAAATTCTTAGTCATATCTATACCCGATAGGTTAATGGAATTTCTTTCTTATCCATACCCGATAACTTAATGAAAATAAAATCTTACCCATATCCTCTCTTATCGGGTACGATATAGATCAGGTAAATGATCAAAAGAGTGTCATTGACCGCCATATTCCTTATTCTACCCCGTTATTAGTCATTCTTAGACCTAGTTCACGTGAACCGGAATTGAAAATCCAGGGAAGGATATGCAAGTTCTATATGCCTGCTTAGTGAGCGGTGCCTGTGCTGGTTCACAAGTTGCAGCGAAAGAATTTTCCTACGGTTTAAAGTGATAAAGAACCAAGTTAGTGCATTTTTTTTTGTAACTAACATAATTAAAAATCAGAATTGTAGATTACTCTTGAATTTAGGTGGTCTAGTTTGTACCGAATTTTTTCAAGTTTTTTTTCTATTTTGGTTTGTTTAAATTCTATAAAAAAATTGGGACTGAATTTTAAAAGGAGCTAAGACTGAATTTCAAACTTGGTCCAGACTAAACTATGTACAAAGTAATCTTACAAAATTCTGATTATTTATTATTTAAATTACCAAAAAAACTGCCAAGATGTTCCTAGTTCCAAATCCCAGAGTCCGTTTGACAAATTAAGGAATAGTTTTAGATGAGTGATATTTTTGAAAAGAGTGATATTTTTGATAATTCGGAAGAATAAAAATATCATTTAACAGTTATTAATCAGAATAGATAAAATATTAATAATTATGATAATAATGATATGATGATGATGATAAAATAAAAATAATAACATAATAATTATTATGGTATGATAATAATAATCATAATAGTGATGATGATAATAATAATAATAATAATAATAATAACAATGATGATAATAAATAATAATATAATAATTATAATATAATATTATAATAATAGTAAAGAATAATTATAATATAATAATATAATACAACATAATTAAATAATTATTGTTATTCTATAATAGCTAAACTTATATGCTAACTATAGCTTGGTACACCGGTTTAGCATTTTTCCGCACTCTTCTTCTTAGTCTAAAATTTATTTATCAGAAAATTAATTTTATTCCTACTTTTTGCTATTCCAAGGATGTCAAACAAACCTCTAGGATTTGTTTATGATTATAGCTTGGTATACCGACAAATGATAATTACAATGTGAAAATTTGCACCGCACTAGATTGATTATTTCTTTGAAAAAGAAATAATGCAGATAAATTATGATTATTATTTATTATTATTATTATTATATTATCATCATTCTTAGTATTATTATATTATTATGATTATATTATCATCAATGTTATTATTACTATTATATTATTATTATCATCATTATTATTATTATTATTATTATATCATGATTATTATATTATTATTTTTATTTTGTCATTATTATCATCATCATCATCATCTCAAAATTATCATTATTTTAACTAACAACCGTCAAATAATATTTTCACTTTTCCGAATAGTCAAAAATATCACTCTTCCAAAATTATTTCTTAATTTGCCAAAAAAAACAAAAGTGAACACATTTTTGGCTTGCTTACTGAAAATTTTGATTTTTCATATTTTTTTCCTTCAAACTTTTCCATTGAACATTGATGGGCTTTCTTATATCCTCTTTACATCATTTATGTGCAAAATCTAATGTGTTTATTACGAGCCATTCATTAAAATATGAAATGACCATTTTGCCTTCTACTTGGGAATAAAATTTGGATATAAAAGATATTCTCCACTCTAATCTAGGGTTTTCATCTATGAAGTGTCTTTTTCAAAACATGTTACTCCGATCTCGAAGACATCAATTCTGAATCTTTGATCGGCAAGATTTGTGCTCTCTTGATTCTTTAAAATTAAGTATTCATGCAAAAATAGCCAGAAGAAAATATTATGATTTGTGCTCTCTTGATTCTCACTCTCATGATTTGGTAGTATGATGACATTCTTAAGTTCATTAGCTTACTTGTACTAATCCTTTGTAGGTTCACGGAGACAGCTGAACTGCTCACCAACAATACTCTCCTCATAGACTACATATACAGCATATCTCATCTACCAGTGGAGAGGGACTGCCATCACCTCATTTCTAGAAAAGCACTGTTGAGATGGGTGCAGCGAAGACGGCTAATGGAACAGTGTGCTTAGATCCTAAATCTAGCATTTAATTATAATTTTCTAAACATCTCAATTAAAATATATTATTAGAACCACAAAATATAAAATATGTTCCAAAATCAAAAGTATATTATTATCAAAATAATATAACATTTAACATTTAGAAATTGAGGTTTTTAAATTTTTCATTTTAAATCAAAAGGGACGGACATGAGAAATGATGATTTTTTTTTGGAAAACCAATTAAAAAAAAGTGTAATCATCTAAATCAACTCACAAATCATAATATCCCCTTACCTTATTCAATGTTCGTTTTACAACTTTCTTTTATATTAATTAGATTATACATATTTTATTAGTATAATATAGGATATTGATATGGGTATTGGGTTGGGTCATCTTTTGGGTTGGATAATTAAATCATACCCATATCATATCCCTTATAATTCCTGACATAGTTCCAGTTCGGATCAGATATTTTAACCTATAATATAATCTGATATATATAGGGTAGGTTACAGTGCTTTGCAAAGTAAAGATCCGTTTTTATTTTGCATTGAGATTTCATATCTTGACGGTTTAAATGATCAATTTAAGTTGCTCAATAATTTCTTTATATTAAAATCTTATGGGATATTAAATTTTATAATTTTTTGAGATTTCTAGTTATTTTTTAAATTATTTTTAAAAACAACCTTATTTATCATAATAAAATGGTCTATTTGAGGAATGTTTTTTTAAAATAATTAAAAAAATAGCTAGAAATCTCAAAAAATCATGAAATTTAATATCCCATAAGATTTTAACATAAAACAATTATTGAGCAACTTAGATTGATCATTTAAACCGTCGGAATATGAAATCTCAATACAAAGTAAAAATGGGTCTTCACTTTGCAAAGCACCGTAACCTACTCCTATATATATATATATAGTGATGCTATGGTGCTTTGTGTCCGCATCTTGAATTTAAAAACTCAAACGGCCGATCCAAACCGTTGAACATCATCTTCATATTGAAATATCATTGGAGATCAAATTTTATATTTTTTTGAATTTTTTTGCTATTTTTTAGATGGGTACAAAATCTTTAGTTTTGGATGGTGCAGAAATCGTTAGATCAGCAAACTTTGTATCCATTTAAAAATAACAAAAAATTAAAAAAATATATATAAAATTTGATCTCTAAGGATATTTCAATATGAAGATGATGTTCAACGGTTTGGATCGGTCGTTTGAACTTTTAAATTTGAGATAGAGACGCGAAACACAAATTTTTGTGCTTCGCGAAGCACCATAGCATCACTATATATATATATCGGATCTGGATCGATTCCGGTTCAACTCTGGTTCAATATCGGATCATAACCGAGTAATTGGGTAAAAGTAGCACATTCATTTAAAAGAATAAGACAAAATTGTTACAAAAAGAAGAAAAAAAATTGTGTCCCTAGTATGATTATTAATTGATTGATGAGAATGACACCCTCCTATATCGACTAGCTTGATATCTAACAGTTTTTCAACTAAAATAAAGAAAGCTAGAAAGGAAAATTAAGTAAAATAAGAGGAGAAACGCAGCAGGTAAAATTGTTGATTTTAGACTTGGCGTATGTCATTCATCTTCATCACCGAGGAAGAGCAAAATCTAATGAATTCAAGAAAGAGAAAAGAAAAAGAAAAAAAATCAGGAAAAAGGAAGCATTTCATGTTCCAGAAATGTTACTATACCAAAATGGAACTGCTCATTACATCAAAATGAAAAGGGTACTATTGTGTCAAGGTTACATGAACATATATCTGGATCTGATAATCAAAAGAAAAGAACACAAAAGAAAGTGAACATTTATTTTAAGCACTGAACCACACCTAAGAATACCTTCTTTTCTCTCCAGGTGCAAATCAGATGCGCTTGTTTAAACCTATCATCACAATTATTTCAACATAAATCCCTATTTCTTCATTGTAGAAAACATAAATGTAATTTTCCATATCTGACCTTTTCTCTGACTGAACTTAAGAAATAGAATATTGTGTATGTCAATCATGACTCATTCTTAACGTTGGATCAGTAAAATCACAAGAAACTGCTTGTTAAGAGTTATTGTTGAATAATACATTTGTCTCACGTAAAACCCTATATGATTGGAAACATTACTGTACCAGCTGGTACAAATCTGTTGAGATGTCTAGTGACATTGCCTGACAAATATAACATAGATAGATACTGTGAATGCCACATAATGTACTAGAGTTGGGTTCATATAGCATATTAGAAAACCTAAAATTGAAATGGGGAAGGTAATTTTGCGAGAATACAACTACTGGTGACAGAAAAAGCAGCCAGAAATCAAAGCGTTCTTTGGGCATTAAAGTAGGTAATTTCGCAAAAACAAGCTGAAAAGAATTGAAATGTGACCTTGAGAGAGGCAGCTCCAGTAAGAGGAATCAGACGCAATAAAGGACCTCAATCGGGCGGAGGCAATGGCGCTGTGAAGTGGCATCAGCGATTGGACGCTCTCCAAAGCCGACACCACAGACCTATCCAAAGAAAAGGAGACAAAAGGGTTTAATCATAGCAAAGATCTTACCTCACCTTTCAAATGGAGCGCAGAGGAGCAGAGGGTAACAGAATGGTGGGAGTTTGAATTGAAGTACACATACATACCTGCGAGCGAATGGGAAGGATCTGCGAGGAGCAGAGGGTTTGGGAAGAGAGGCGCCTCGGGAACGAAGAGCTGTTGCTCTCAAGGCGTTAATGGCGGCGGCGGAGCGACCGATCGACGGCATTATACCTCCTTCCAAAATGGTAATGGTGTGCGAGTGCTCTACTGTGACCCAAATCGAATCGAAACCCTCGCCTCAGCCTCGCCTCGCCTCGCCTCAACGGGAGAGTTCGGCTGGGCTGCATTTGGGCCGAAATGAGGATCAGAACCACTATTATTTAATAGAAAATTGCAATTCACAGGAATCCAAGAGAGCGGCCCAGTAGCCAGCCCAGTTTAGCGTTAAGCGTCAGACGGGCAAAAAGAAAGAAATAGAGAACTGCTAGACGAATAAATGGAGAAGAGTTGCACTAAGACGTTAGAAGGAATAATTTCATTTTACTGTAGCATCAGTTCACTACATCAACTGAATTTGACTATTTTCATTTTTGCTTGTTTCTTAGTTAATGGTAATTTTTACTTTCTTTTATGCATGCCATATATTATATAAAGAAGGCAATGCTTACATCCAAAAATATTTCATTAATGGAAAATTATCGTTGTATTGCGACAGCTTGAGTATTGTCCAATTAATTACCCATTAATTTTCAATTACACTGAACATTGAGCTTAAGATCGTTGCATATTGTATATTGATTGGACGTTGGAAACTGGAGAAAAGAAAGATTGAGGAAGAAAAATCAAAGCAAAGAGGGATTTTAAAGCTGCAATGCATGAAGGAGAAAGAAAGCAAATTCAAGATGACCTTTTTTAATGCTGAGGCTGATTCTGCCACATCTCCTATTTTTATTTTGGCTTGTGTCTTTTCTCTTTTGTTCTCCTTCAAATTAGCTCTCTCCTTCATTATATGTTACGTAGTTATAGTTTCTAGTGGTTATTACATCGTTCAGTTTCTTTAGATGTTCTAAATGAATTAATCTGTCGTATACTTAATAGAGGGATTGAGAATTTATTTACCTTACCTAATTCATGAAAAAGAAATCTCTTGCACAAGCATAAAATGTGTAACAAATGGAGGAGTAAAAAATAAGATATTGGAGTTCCTGCTGTACTTGTCTTCCCCTCCAAATTGCAATTCAAGTATGTAATAATGTAAAGCGTCAACCTTCAACAAGGTGCTCGCATGGGGCTGGTGATCACAACTTTCATTCACTTATCTGTATAATATTGCACTTTATTGCCATGCGAAGTGATGTGACAATATTCTCGTCAAGTAGCCAGTAAGTTTAGCTCAATGAGCATTTAATATGGACACCAGAAAACGAATGGGCTACTATTCCGAATGAAGAAATTAATAATACCCGAACAAGCTACAGCAATAATATATTGGAGACGACTAATCCCACTTCCCTTGTCAATCTCAAAAAAGGGAGAAAAGTAATATACTACTATTCACCTCACCTGCAACAGCAATGGACCATGTCAATTATCAACCCATTTAGATGCCTCGTACTCCTAGTGACGAAAACAAAAATTGAGGCCTGGAAGAACTCCTATTTAAGCAGATGCATATATACCAAACAACAACATACTCCCTGAATATACCAAAAATAAGTAAAGTTCCAGTGAAGTTTTTATCTAGACATGCATTAAATTTAGTACATAATGAACTACTGAATAGTAAATTTTCACCAGCTCAAGGTTACATTAGTATTCAAACCAGTGAACATACATGATCATTTTCAAAGATTCAGAATAATAAATTCCTTGCCCAGATTTAAAAATTCACTCTGATTCAGTTTTTCTCTTCTTTGACTCTTTCTTTTGTTTAGCCTCACGCCTCTCTCTCTTCAGCCCTTTGATGTTATTTGATAATGGCATATCTCCAACCTTGATGGAACAAAAAAACAAGTAACAAACAAGGCCTTAAATAAAAAAAAGAAGAAGATAACTTGATGAAAAAGAAAAACTATGAAATAGGTTTGAAAAAAAAACCTTCTGATCAGGTATGTAGATTCTTCCAGTTTTGCCCTTGACAATATCACTCGTGACATTCTTGATCTGAGAAGTAATAATAAGTTTGTGAATTTAGTTCCATGTATATTAGGTGTTAATATGTACAAAACATATAGAAAAGGAAAGCCACTGCAAGTTTTCTGTGTAGAGAGGCATTCTCTACAAAAAAAAAAACACTTGCATGTATGGAAAGAAAAAGCCATAGCACGTATTTAGTAAATTGAAAAAAGCCCTCTTGTTTCAAATAATCACAAAGAAAACTCTGTTGTATATTCAAAAACATGTTCCCTATCAATAATGGCTTTGTGCCCAATGTATATAAATTATAATGGTAGTTTACCTTCTTTGCCTGATCAGGTGTTTTCATGGCCTCCTTCAGCAGGCTTTCATTAGGAAGCCTGTGCCTTCTGACTACCAAGTCCATAGAGGGACCCACCTCGACCAATTCCATTCTTGGTATAGTTGTGCCGGATTTCTTAAGACGAAGTGCACAATGCATCAATAGCACAGATTTTGAGGAGATAGCAGTGCATACGAACACTCGGTCCACCCCTGTTAGGTTCATGTTTTCAACCACCTGAGAAGAAACAATATATGATACTTGATATAATATATATCAAGTTATCTAATAAAAACGGTTTCCATGTAACTAAATATGCAAGGACCAAACAACAGAAATGATCTTTCCTACAGATGTTAATATCGCCAAAGCAATGCCAAACCATGATATGAGTCTTTAATTTAACAAAACCTCTTTAATCTGAAGTTTTGCAGAGAATGCCTCTCCTGGTAAAATATACTGCTATAACTCTCTACACTGTAGCTTATTCACTCCCCAAAATGCTTGGTTTTTACTGAATCCTCTATTTGAATTTTTCTATATTTCATGGATATAGGTACAGGTATCGTATCCGATATGGTATGGGTATGGGTATGGCGATACGATAATTTTAAAAATATTAGGATAGGGGTGCGGGAATTAATAATAATATTTATATAAAATAAAAATATTATCATTAAAAAAATTGAAGGCGAGAGATATATCATATTGTTGAATATTTCCTCTTGGATTGGGCAAAACAAAAGTGAGCAGAGATGTGGGCAATGTGAAATATAATATATATAATCAAAAACCGATAATCACACAAACTCCCATGTGACATAGTGGCAGAGTGCTTGTGAGGGACGCGTCTTATCTTGAGTTCGAACTCCGCTCCCGCTCTTTATTTTTCAGAGATTTTCTTGCAATTCTAAAGATCTGATGTGGCGCCACTCGTACGGAATCGAGTGTGGCAATCATTGTGTTGTGTGAAATGAACCAAAAACGCACCCGAATAACACATGGCATACCTGCAGCATATCCAAATGTATCGGAGACCAAACCCAGTTGGTCAAATAAATTAAAATAATCAGTACGCCACGTGACGCACCCGGTATGTACCGGTGCCGTACCCGACTTGAACCCGTACCTAATACGCACCCGGTGAGGGTACTTCTGGGTATATGACGAACTGGGTTAACATAGGAGTTTTTAAATAGCCACACGAAATATGAGAGGAATGTATTTTTCAAAAGAGTAAACTACATAACCCTAACAGTTTACCATGCACTATACAAAGAATTTTCAATGTTTCTTATATTTGTAACTAGCACAATCATTTTTTTTATCTATGCAGAAGTAGCATGTAGAACAAAAGTCATTTGAACACCACAATGTATAAAATTTGCAGTATATTTATTCATCTAGTCAGATGAATCACTTCCTAACTTGTTAGTGAGTTTTAGATCAAAATCTCAGCTCAGTTGCCTTTACTCAAGTACATTCAGGCCTAAAAAACAGTAACAGGAAGCAAGAGAGCATCTAAATTTCATATATGCAATATTCGCCTTCACAGCAATCTCACATCAGTCAAAATGACCATATGATAAATTTCTTCTGTTATTTTTTAGTATAACAAATATACAGTGTGCTAAATAAATACGAGAAAACAATGATTATTCACTACTGACTTTTAAACATACAGGTACCATATGTGGTGTTCCTGTCATCGGCTGAAAAAACGTACCTCTCCCCTGAATATATCAAGAAGCACCTCTTTCAAGTGCTTCAACTCATCAACAGTCTCAAATTCTTCCCCAATAAAAGCAAATAAAGGTTTTGATCCAATTTTTGGTGTCAATTTCTTGTCATACTTGAATGATCCAATAGACTTGAAATTCTCGACTCCAACTTCAACAAGGTCGTAGATGTGGTGATCATATGTTCTGCCAAGAACTAAGTTGTTCGGCCTTTTCTTTGAATGGGAACCAAACTGTCACATAGAGAATGTATTATTTGTCATAGAAACAATAATGGCTTAATTATAAAAAATAATGACAGATTTTAGTGGCTGCACAAGTCATGGCTAGTACCACCATAATACCAGCATTTTATTTGGGTCTGCCTCATTCCTATTTTATTTATATCTAATTTGCAATATTCCTCTTCCCAAAAACCACTCAAGCAAACTAAGGACTCAAAACAGATTGAGTTGTTGTACCAGATATAAACCAAATTATTAAGATGTACTGGTGCAGGCATTGATATTTTACCAGTTATATGCCAAATTATTAAAATGTATTGGTGCAGGTCTAAACATATCCATAATCATGTTTGCAAAGAAAGTAATTAAACTATGATGAAAGGGATGAACAGACTTGGACATAGAAAAAGATGTTACTAAAAATTAACTAAAAAAAAAAACAGACAAACATCGTACCACAAAAAGACTGCAATCTGTTTTGAGAGAGAAAAACTCCAGAGAGGCCTCCCCACCACTCTCAAAAGGTCTTATATTATCATTCTTTTTTGAGAATTTCACCGCATTGTCTCTTTTCAAGTGGTAGAGCTCGGTTAAAACTGAATGCAATAGAGCGCTTGTCTTGGTACCATGAAGAATCAATGTTTTCTTCCCATTCTCAACCTAACCAAGATGTAAATTGTATCCAATTCACTGAAGATATTATTATATTATATAGAAAAGAAAAGAAAATATCATGAGAGTCTTTTGCTCATGGCAGTAATAACTACTTGTGCCCTTGACAATGTTTTTAACTGACTGAACAGGATACAAACTAGTGATGGCTCAATTGGCTCAAGTATATGGTAATTTAAATTAAATTTAGTACAGAAATAACATAAACTATCAGAGAAGTTAAAATTGAGTGGTCTTACGAGTTTAGGAGCGCGTTTTTCGAGCTCCCGCTTAGCTCTCTTAGTTTTAGGTGTCTTTATTTGCATGATATGTCTTTATTTGCAAGAGTAGTTTTAGGTGTCTTTAGTTTTCCGCCGCCGCCGCCGCCGCCCGCCTAGGGTTTTAGAGAGGAGAGGGTTTCTCAGCTGGAAGAAAGAGCGATATTTTTTAGTTCGACTTTCGAGAAGGAATTGGTGATTTCAAATTTGTGGACATTCGACATTTGGTTTTGGACCCCGCTGGCGCTGGAAAAGGTTTTGATTTGAATGTTTATCACCACCTGGCCCATGCTTCTGGCCCACTAGCCCATAAGATAATTATTGGGTTTAGGCCTAATAATAATAATAATAATAATAATAATAATAATTTATTTAAATTTAAGTTAAATAACGATAATATTGTAAAAATTGAGTCTGTTATTTGATCAAAGAACAGTAAGAAACTATTCCAAAAAAAAAAAAGAAATGGCGATGGAGATGTGACATTTAATTCATGGTGCATGGAAAGGATAAATATTCTCTGTGATACCGTAATTTATATATTGATCAGTTTAAGTAATCTAAGTCATTTAAAATCATTTCAGTGCAGATATTAATGTTGTATGATATTGTAGTAAGACTCTAGAGTGAACACGTATGGGAAAGGACTTTTGATTCTCGGAAGTCGCAAACAAAAGTTGGGTCGAGCCTAACGGACCTACGAAAAGTACAGGTAAGAGTCAAGTTTGATAAGAGTTTTTAAAGCACTAAAATGATTGTTAATTGCTTATGAGAATTTATCTGACATGAAGATTAATTTTAATAATTATGAACTAATATCATTAAATTTTTCTACTGAAAAAGGCAATTCTCTAGCTAATATATTATGTCGCAAATTGACTAATTTACCCCTCATGTATTTAGAAATGTCTATGCATTGGAAAAAAATATCCATTGAACACCAAAATTTTTTAATTGAAAAATAAAAAATAAATTGCAAGGATAAAAAAGAAAATTACTTTCTTCATATGATAGATTAGTGTTACTTAATTTTGTACTGTCAGCACTTCTACTTTACTGAATGTCTTTGTATAAACTGTAAATAATAATCTAGGTCTAATGGCTTAATTACACAATAATGACGAAAGCGTTTAAACTAAATAAGGCAATTCAAACAATTCAATCACAATTCCCGAATAAAAATATTATAATAGAATGTAAATAGAGAAGAGTGAGAGAAATGCAAACACAAGGTTTTTAGTGGAGTTCGGATATTGATGATCCTACTCTCCAGGACTTTCGACCCCTGACACGGTAACAAGGTCGAGCCGATGTACTAAATGAAGCAACGATTTATAAAGTTAAACCTTTCCTTCTCACACAAAGCAAATGGAAGGTGAAAAGCCGGAGCGAGATCACGTCTCGAAGGAGCGAGCTCAAAGGCTCCAAAGATGCGAGTGTACAATGCCTCGACGGTGTTAGCACACAACTAGATCAAATACTAGAGAAAGGAAGATAGACTAAAGTTCTAGATTTGATAATAACAAGAAATAGATTAAACCAATTTAATTGAGTCTTTGAATTTTGTCAATTAGTTTAAAGTTGGTTGTTCTCTCTATAATGATTGTGCTCTTTTAAATATGAAAATATATTTTGCTAGAATGAACTTCTGCTCTTGAGGGAAGAAAGAGCTAACCTTTATATAGAAAAAGCAACCCTGAAAAGGTGATTCTGCACAAACCTTTACATAACAATTTGCAACCGTTACACAACAGTTTATTACGCACTGCTGACTATTTTAATTATATGTTATTCATACAATATTATATTTGTATGATCAAATATGTTTTCGAAAGATAAGAAAATGATCTACAACTTTTATGTTTTGATCATTTCCAAATTAAGAGATCATCATAGTCTAAAATCTAATTGAAAACAGAAAAGCTTTCTGCTTGCAAACCGTTACAACGGTTTGCAGGAATATAGCAGTTACTAGCCATTATTTTTGTCTTTTTCTTCACAAACCATTACATAATGGTTTGGACCGTTTCCAATGGTTTAAAACCAGCAACTACAAAAAAGAAGTTCAGCAAACCGTTACACAACGGTTTGTTGCGCATTGCTGACTCTTTTACTCATAATTTTTTCATACGATGTCGGAATTGAATAATTAAAGATGTTTTGGAAATATAATAAATATATCTATAACTTTAATATTTTTATCTGTTTCAAATTCCAAGCACATCATATTCTAAAGTCTGATGAATATGACTAGATAACGGTTTCTTGATTTTGGCTTTTTCCGACTTATTTTGACTCAATTAATTTGATTTAAATTAAATAATTATAAAAGCAAAAACCTTCTAAATATTCTATTCTATGTCTTGACTTATTTTCTTATCCAAGTACTTGATTCTTGTCCATATTCTTGATTTTACTTGTAAGAATTCCTACAAAATAACTCAAACATAGAAATTATAAAATTTAAGTTTATTATTTTGTAAATCGACAAATCAAAGAAATTATTTAGTACAACATAAACTACCACTAAAAGTGAGAGTTAGAATTGATCAACTTAGAAAAAAATTCTTTGATATGGAGATAATATTGTTAAGAAAAAATGCATTGTTTCTAGGAAAACCGTGTATAGAAATAGAGAGCAAGGAGGTCTAGGAGTCTTAAATTTAGAAATAATGGATAAATCTTTACTGGCTAAATGAATCATTAGATATAAAGATAATTCAGTTGAGTTTTAATTCTCCACTCACGAGGTCTCTGTTACATGATTTTGATAGTTTACTTCAACACACTGCATTTGTTGCGCTTGATTCAACAATAAAGGATAGAATAGTTTGGAGATGGTTGTCTCTAGCATATTTATAGTTCATTCATTCTATGTTTGGCCAAATGGAGAGGTTGGTAGTCAAGATCATAAATTTTTGTGGCAATCTAAATTTTCTTTTAAAATACAAAATTTTTTGTGGTTAGAAGAAATAAAATTGTAACTAAGGCCAATTTACTTAAAAGAAGATGGCAGCATAATTTTGATTATGTTTTATGGTCTTTTTAAAACTGCTGATCACCTTTTTGTAGAGTGTTTTTTCATTAAATATATTTGGAAGTGAATTTCTCAGCATAATAATTTCAATTTCCAAGGGACAACTTTAGATGATTTGTGGTTAATAGATGTTTTTATACCATTTAAGGATGTTCAACTTATAGAGATGATTAGAGGTGCAGTGCTTTGAACTATATGGTTAGAAAGAAAAAAGCTTTGTTTTCAACAAAGCAACAAGAGATCTATTAGAGCTATTTGTATACAAATTGTTAGTATATTGAATTTTTGTGTAAGAATCATGCTAAATCATTACTCCTTAATTTTTCACTAATAATGCCACAGGATGTGAGAATTTTAACTCTACAGGAGGAAAATCATGTGATGACAGTGGTGGAGATGGTTCAGGAGGAAGGTCAGTTGTCTGGTACAGAGAGTAATTTGTTGTTACTAACTAGTTCATGAGTCTGCTTCTTTTCGTAGCTTGTATTCTGTTTTGTATGTCTTATTGTGTGTTGTTTCAGGATTATTCAATGTTTTGTAATGTTCTTGTTGAAAAACTGTAATATTTTCTCTTAGTAGGGTCCTCTCTGCATAAAACTTGTTTTAATATGTAGTTGTAGTCAGAGGCAGAGGTAGAATGTGTAGGAAGGGGGGAACAATTAAAATTATTATTATTATTATATTAATTTATTATTATTAATAATAAATTATTATTATATTACATATTTATTTGGAATATGAGGATTTCTGCAGAGAGAATTGTTTTATCGGTGAAAAAGTTTAATGTATTTTTATTATTTCAAACTTCTTTTTACAGTTTATATTCAATGAAGTTTAAAAGTCGAAATCAAGAAACGAATGCAAAAGTAAGAATAAGTTGCATCATCTTTTAGCTTCCTAATTTAACCAAAATTGATTTTTCATCAAACTTCGGTCCATCTAATTCTCAAGAAAAACCATTTTCTTGATCATAATTCATATATATATATATATCCATGCACCATATTTGCATCAAAAATATCCAAATCAATCGATTTACATCAACAAATAAATCTATTTTATATCTTCGTTCCTCCATATCTTGAGTAATTATCGAATAAAAAAATGATATGGCACTTATAAAGTTTTATAGATTTATAGTTTAATTATCAATTGACTACATACTATGCTTTAAAAATGGTTGATCTTTTCTATTGAAAAGATGACATGTATTTTAAATAATTTAATGTATAGCATGCAATGTAATTGTAAAGTTTTTTCTATTAATTCAGTGAAATGAAAATGATACCATACTTACATTGATACACATAATCATAATAGTCATTTGTATTCTTCTTAACACTTATATGGGGTCGGCCGTGTATTTTTTGTTAGAAAGTATGGAGTCAATCTCATATAACTTTAGTATTTTATACAAAATATGTAATATTTTGGTCTATCATCCCTGTATTGTGATAAATAAAAAGGGGGGGGGGGGGGTCAATTGACCCTATTCCTTAGTGATTTTTATGAAATCGATGGTAATATTACTTTCAACAAAAATAAATAAATAAAGAATTTAGAGGCATATTTTGAACATAAGGGCAAATGGCCAAATGCCCGATCTCTGACTTGCCTACACGTTGTTCCTCCAGTATCTTGATCTTTAAAAATATTGCATATTTAAGCGAGTGAATCACGCCTTCATTTTAAAATGTATATATCTAAGTCCAAAGATACATTTTGTTGAGTCCAAGTATCACAGAATATAATAGATATATAGTATGCAAATAAAAAAAAGGTATTCGACAAGGTAATTCTAGTTTGCTTGTTCCTGTCTTCCAAGTCAACTGTTGTAGTCTAATCATTCATTAATGCATATCATTTACAACGGTACAAAGTTCGAAAAAACAAAAATTAGCGAGGAAGTAATACACACTCATACCCCGAATTTTCAGTTTTCAAATTCCCCACCCGATTCAGTTTCCTGGTAAGTCAGGAACCATGTCTAAGAATCTTAAGATTTTTCCCTGTTATCATCAGTAATGTTAATTTTAATTTTGTCTATTAAGAATCTTAAGATTTTTCAGTTGTCCATTTTCTAACTTTGGAAAGGCAAGAATTATCGATCATACATGCAGTCTGTTATATCATATACTATTATACTTCAACTAGTCTCACTTTTATTCAAAAGTAAAGAAAAAAAACTAATGTCATGGATAATTTTTATTATTATATGATAAAAGAAAATGGAGAGAAACTCATAACATTATACCTTCTTTTTTTTTCTGACGAGCAGAAAACAAAAGTAATCTCAAACAAACAAAAATAATTTAAACATATTTGAATATTTTTTGTAACAAGAAACAAAATAATATTTGATCTGTTAATGTATCTGTAACATCACTGTGGAAAACATTTATTTCTGGAGATGAACCCACACCTCCATAAATTTGAACATATCACATTCACCAAATTAAACAGTTGTAATTTTATTGGAGATTCTCCCGGCCATCAAATTTTAGGATGTCCATGTTCACTGAATTAGACAACTCTAATTATTTGAATTTACTCTACAAAAATTTATTACCAGTTACTACTAAATACAGTTATATATTGTGTTGGATGCATCTGTTTCAAAAGATCTTGTTCTCAGAATTAATTTCCACAGATATGGAAAAGTTTTCAGAAAGGATATTTCTGAAGAATCCTTATAATAATCATCTCATAAATAAAAATTAATTAATTAATAAGGGACCAAAGCCATAAATCAGAAAATTTTAGGGGGATAGTGAACTATTGGTCTAATAAATATATTACCCCTCCCCTCCTCTGTCATTCCAATAATCTCTCTTATTCAACTCAGTTAGAGGAGCCATATATGATATATCTATTAGGCTCTTCTACTAAGAAATGGGGATCCAAGAAGACTCAAAACCACAAACAAGAGGGTATGAACGTTTCAACAGTACTAAGGTGCTTGCTCTTGCTTTTTTTGTTTCATTTTTAATTTGGTTTTTCATTTTCAGACATTGATGTCTTCTGGAGCTTAATGCGTTCGTGGTTTTACATTTTTAGACAATTTTAATTTAATCTCGTATGACATTTTGACCTGCAAGAAAAAAAATGCTGAAAGAAACTATGAAAATCATCATGGATTTTTTTTTTCCAAAAATGAAGCTCCAGTTACGCTTTCTCGCTGCTTATTTATCCATTACCTGAAACTTTCTTGCAGTGCTCTCATATAAATGTTCGAGATTTTTGTAAGCTATATACGAACTTAAACGTTTTTTCTTGTGAATCCGTTTTTTTCTTGAACCCTTCGCTTAAGTTTTTGTTTATATGAAAGTTCAAAAATAATAATTGGGCTTCGCGATTAAAAAGAAAAAAAAATATGATGTTTAAAATTATTACTGTGAGTATCGAAGTCAAGTTGAAATACATGTCGTGATAGATAATATTTTATTGCTCTTGGAATAATTAAAAAAAAAATCTGTTTAAGATTTAAGTTTTTTCTTTTACTTTTTCCATGGAAGGCTATACATAATGCAGGAGGATAATTTTTATTCTTTTCGAAAAACTCATACTGGCATGAAGTTGCAGCAAATCACATATTTCAGAGGGATAAAGAAAATAACGAAAAAAATGTTATCTTTAATATCTATGCTGAAAGTTCAAATTGGGGTGGAAAAATTGTTAAAAGATAAGAGATGAATAAAATAAGTTTTCTTTCTATTAGACACTCTTATATCTTTCTTACTTACAAAATAACAGAATACAACTCTTTATATAGCCTAAACATCTAAGAAGACTCTAGAAATTCGTAATAAAAATATATAATAAAAACAGAATTCTAAACAGCAAAACATCACCCTTTCAACTGACACCCTTTCACCAAAATCGCCATAACTCTGTCGGGAACTCCAAACGACTTGAAATTTGAACCATTGGAAACTAGACTTCAAGAGATTTCCATCCATAGGTCATACACTAAATTTTACGTCCATTTGCCCCTTCAAATGCTGTCATTAATCAGCCTTAAAATTCTGCCAAAGTGCTTTGAAGCCAAAGAGTCTCCCTTTATTTCCTAATTTATTTAACTTTAATACTAAAATTAAGTTTATCTTTCAACACTCTCTCTTAAACTTAATTTCTTTTTCATCCATCATGTTAATCATAATTGAACTTCTTCATAACTCGCAGCGAATAGCGACGTCACTCATTGACGGTTTCTTCTCGATTCATTGATCTAGGAAATTCAAAAAATCAATCGTGGTTTAATCTCATATGCCATCCAATTTGCCTGACTCTTCAGGTCATGTTTATGTGAGATTCATACCCACATCGCATTTTTTCATGCGGCTCCAGACCACATCTTCTCATAGTTTTCGCACACTTCCAGCAAAACATCTCATAATGTTGCTAATTCTCTTATTCAGGCACTCATTGCACAGGCTATCATGAGTCATTGCTCACGTCGGCTTCACTCATCGATTCTTCGAAGACCACTGACAAAAACTTCACCACGCTTTTGTAACATTCGTTGCTTGATACATAACTCTCATGATTGACAAGTTTTCCTTTTTTTTCTCTTACATTGTTCGTGTGCCTCGAGAGAACCGGCAAGCTCGTCGACTGTGAGCTTCGCAAGGTCTTTTGACTCTTCTATCGCGCACACAACATTCTCAAAATTATCAGTTAATGATCTCAAAATCTTCTCCACAACTTACGCATCGGTTAACGCTTCGCCATTACGAATGAGTTGGTTCACCACGGCTTGTACACTCGTGATGTAGTCAGATACACTTTCTGACTCCTCCATCTTCATGCTCTCCAACTCCTCACGAAGAGTTTGGAAACACACTTGCTTGATTCGGTCGGCTCCTTTGAACACTTTTTCTAAAATGTCACACGCTTCTTTTGAAGTAGTTGCATCGGCAATCTTCTCAAAGCCCGACTCATCAACGGCTCGGAACAACATGTATAGTGCCGCCTTATCCTTCGATCGCGCCTCTTTCAACGTCTTGTTTTGTTGGCTTGATTGTCCATTCTCCTCATAATACCCTTCTTGACCACGACCTCTACCACTGTGATCATTTCCTCGACTTCCACGGCCACGCCTTCTACCTCAAAAATTTTGAGAATATAGTACATTTTCGTCTTTGATTGACGCTTTGGTTTGAAGTGCTTGCTCGAGTGTCTCCTTCTTTTTCGGTTTTCTTTTTTTCTCTTCATATTTTTCCGACATCTCTCTTTTTTTTTTTTTTTTCTTTTTTTTTTTTTTTTTTTCTTTTTCTTTGCCATGGCAGATCTTTTTTGATCGACTGAACTGGATTTTTGATACCACTTTGTTAAAAAATAATGGTGGATAAACTAAGCTTTCTTTCTATTAGACACTCTTATATCTTTCTTACTTACAAAACAACATAATACAACTCTTTATATAGCCTAAACATCTGAAAAGACTCTAGAAATTCGTAATAAAAACATATAATAAAAACAGAATTCTAAACAGTAAAACAACATCCTTTCACCAAAATCGCCATAACTCTCTGTAGGGAACTCCAAACGACTTGGAATTTGGACCATTAGAAACTAGACTTCAAGAGCTTTTCATATCAGACATTAAATTCCACGTCCATTTGCCCCTTCAAATGCTATCATTAATCAGCCTTAAAATTTTGTCAAAGTGCTGAAGCCAAATAGTCTCTCTTTATTTCCTAATTTATTTAACTTTAATACTAAAATTAAATTTATCTTCCAACAAAAATACAGTCAGCAAGGGAAATTGAGGTGGATAAGTGGCTACCTATCACGTCTTCGCGTAAAGCAAAGTGGTGGTACTCTGCATTTCACAATGTCACAGCTATGGTTGGTGCTGGTGTGCTCGGTTTGCCCTATGCCATGTCAAATCTTGGATGGTAAGACCAAAATTTTATCCATATAAGCTGTTTAATCTGTACTGACTGAAAACCAAAAGGCACCAAAAGATTGTTCAAAAAACAAGGGAAGATGCAACAAACAGCACGAGTTATTATATGGTTCTGTTCATACAGGTAGTGACAGAAATATTTTGTGTACTCAAGTCACACAACACTTGTGCACTATTACCAGACATGTCTGTTCCTACAATCTACCTTAATTCAATGTGCATTCTTGTTTCATCCAATTACAATGAGTAACATTTGAGATCAGTTAATTTGTTATCTTATGTACAGATTGTTTTATACATGGGGTTTTTATTGTACGAACATTTTAGTTAAGTATCTATAGTGCATAATAGTCGTACGTACAAGTTGAACCAATAAAAATGATCGACAAAATTAAATAAAGAATTTGAGCATTTTTCAGGGGTCCTGGCTTTGCGATACTTATCATCTCATGGATAATCACTTTATACACACTCTGGCAAATGGTGGAGATGCACGAGATGGTTCCAGGGAAGCGATTCGACCGTTACCATGAGCTTGGACAACACGCATTTGGGGACAAGTTGGGGCTGTGGATAGTGGTGCCACAACAGTTGATTGTTGAAATTAGTGTTGATATAGTTTACATGGTCACAGGAGGAAAATCTCTGAAGAAATTTCATGATACTGTTTGTCCAGATTGCAAAAATATCAAGCTCACATATTTCATTATGATTTTTGCATCTGCACACCTGGTACTGTCTCAACTGCCAAACTTCAATTCGATTTCAGGTGTTTCATTAGCAGCCGCAATCATGTCGCTCAGGTTTTTAATTATAATTACCAGTTCTTTCCTTGTTTCTAAGTTCCAGTTTTTTCATTTGATTAGAATTATTTCTCACAATCAACTTGATAATTTGAATTTGAAGTTACTAATACACTTCATGAAGTAATATTCAAAATGTATTATTTTACCTGCTAGATATCTGGCGGCTTAATTTTATATTTAGGCAACAAATTCAATAACTGGCATTTTATTTATTCATCCTAACAGCTATTCGACCATTGCATGGGGTGCCTCAGTAGACAAAGGCAAACAAGCTGATGTGTCATACGACTACAGATCTCACAGCACACCTGGACGAGTATTCGGCTTCTTCAGTGCTTTGGGTGATGTGGCATTTGCTTACGCGGGACACAATGTGGTTCTTGAGATCCAGGCAACTATCCCGTCAACCCCCGAAAAGCCATCCAAGAAACCCATGTGGAGAGGTGTTGTCATTGCGTATGTTGTGGTCGCCTTGTGCTATTTCCCTGTTGCTCTATTAGGATACTGGGCATATGGAAATAGCGTGCAAGACAATATTTTGATAAGTCTTGAGAAGCCACGGTGGCTCATTGCCATGGCAAACATGTTTGTTGTAATTCATGTCGTGGGTAGTTATCAGGTAACTTGAAATTGAAATTGAATAGCCTAAATTTATCTCAACAAAAATTACCTGACCAGGGGAGAAGTGATATGCCAAACCTGATAAAGTGCCAAAGAGGAACATTTTTCAGTTCTTTTTCTCTCCCTTTGTTCTATTCAGATATATATTAAAGGAAGAGTTTCTGGAAATTCATTCAAAAAACACTAATCTGGTTCCCCATTCCCTAAAAATCGTATCTGGAGCTGGTTACATGTTTAGAGATTTAATGCTACTGGAGATATAGAACCACATCAAAAAAGCTCAGTACCACAATACAGCATTATTGCACCAAAAAAATCGCAATAATAGTTTGTCACGGTATGTTTCACCTTTGCTTCATCAATCTTTTGTACTTTTTTCTTGTTTTTGTGATATTTGTTTTAGATATATGCCATGCCGGTGTTTGACATGATGGAGACTGTGCTAGTAAAGAAACTCAATTTTGCACCTAGCTTTACGCTTCGCTTGGTCATGCGGAGTTTATATGTTTGTAATGTTCTTGTTCTTTTCCTCTTCACAAGTGTCCTAGAATAATAGTTAAACACTTTTTTTAATTCTTTTCTTATTTTTTAAACTTCAATATGACTTGTATGCAGTAATAACAATGTTCATTGGCATGACTTTCCCGTTTTTTGGTGGACTGCTCGGATTTTTTGGTGGACTTGTGTTTGCCCCAACAACATATTTTGTAAGTAAAAGATATCAGTTTGAAGCAGAGGGATGCTTTATTTTTACAATGGCTGGTGATATTATGAAGATATTTTCATTGTTATCTGTAATGTAATTCTTCTTTTTGTTTTCTTTTGTACCAGCTTCCATGCGTGATGTGGCTAGCTATCTACAAGCCAAGAAGATTGAGCCTCTCATGGTTCACTAATTGGGTAATTAATTTGAAATAAAAACATTTTTTTTCTGTTGAAGTAGCGGAATAACCCATCAGAAATGAAAATATGAAATACAGTATAGTGGAATAATCCAGCTGGTTACATCATTAATCATATTCATACCCGAACAAATTTCAACTTAAATGTCTAGAAATTATAACCAACAAAATATCATTGATCATAATCATAATCATAAGTTTTAACAAAAAAATAAATTCTCCTGCTTGCATTTAGTTTTTTTACACTCAGAAGTTTCACAACGAATTCTATATTCGTCTGCTTCATGGAAAATCTCAAATTTAAGTGTGATTTCATTCCTTCTATACAATCGCAGATTTGCATTATTCTTGGAGTAATTTTGATGGTTTTGGCACCTATTGGGGGATTCAGGCAGATTATTTTAGATGCCAAAAACTACAAGTTCTACTCGTAAAAATCTTTCCAGTTAGCATGGTTTAAACGCTAAGAGAGAACTTATTATCTCTAGTACATGATATGTCATGTTTACACTGGAATTTCTGTTAGAATTTATACTGTCTCAAAAAGAAAGAAAATGAACTAAATGTTGCTTTCTGTTTTTTTTTTATGTGTTCTGATTTATGCAATTTCTGTATGGAGTTTGAAATGATTTGTTGATTTGTAAATTGTGGTCGCAAATGGGCGTATATGATGGCATGCTGGTAGTTGTTGTAATTTGTACCAGTTGGAATCCTATTTCTTCCCCAATCATCCTTTCAGTATGATTTTTTTTTTCATTTTTAGGTTATAATTCCAGAAACATATCAGAATCGTGCAATACGGCTTGTTACTTCATTGAAGCTTTTCATCTTTTCTTACATGCACATCTTGTTATAGATTAGTTATAATTTATGAAGTACAAAATTTTAGTTTTCTAAAATAATGAAAACATATACAATGAAAAAGGACGTAATTATTTGCTCAAATTCATATGAAAGAATACAAGAATTTCATTGCATCTTGTAAAAATCAAACATAAACAACAGTTGCTGTAAGCGTGTAACATGATATCATTGAGAAACTAGATGAATCAAACCATTAATAAATTAGGACAAATTTGCTACATTATTTCAACTTGCGACTATATATTAACGATGAACTTGACAGCTGCTGTCAAGATTTCGAAAAGACGATATACTGACAACTGTAACAATATTTGAACGGGATTTTCTACACTGAATATAAAATAACAGTTTTGAGCTGATCTGAAACGTTTCCAAACCAGCATATTCACTTGGCAGCAAAAATCAACTAGCATAGCAGCATTGCTGCAAAATGCAAGTAAAGAGTTCAATGTATAAAAAACATGAAGCGCCTCAAAAAATTAATTGTGCATATTAACTGCTTATGAATCATGATTATTCATGAATAACTCCCTTTTCAGCTGGAATCTCCTTGACATTACATGCTTACTGTATATAATAATTGACCAAACAATCGACAAGTTCTTCACTAGAATTATGAAACTAAGTTGCACTAACAATAATTTTCTTGGAGCAGATGGGACCAAACTATTTTTGCCAACACAGCATTTCTACATTTTTTTCACAAGATAAAACATAAGAAAAAACAGCAACCAATCAATTCAACTCTAACCAACTAAACGGTTAAAATCTCAGAACATAATTGACCACTTTTTTTTTTTAAAAAAAAAGTTGCATTGGACACAGACTCTAACCTCCCAACCCTTCCCTGTATAAACCTCAAAAGCACAATGTGGCATCCCAAGCAGAGAAACATCTCTCTCCCTCCCTTACTATTCACCAAAAGAAAAGATTTACTCTAAAAAAAAGGATGTACAAAAAAGACCAGTTAATTTCCTAATTAAAGGGGAACTATAGAAACCAATAGCTAACTCAGTCTATCTCCCCCTCCTCTACGTCATCCACTCTAATCATATCCGGTTCAGGTTCATCCTCCTCTTCATCATCAGCCTTCATGAACAATCCTAGCTGCTCAAGCGGATTTGTACCGGGCCTGAAACCCGTCCCAATTCCCTCTTGCACGTCCATTGGACTTGTCTCACCAACTGAACTGGCTATATGCTCTGGTGCTGATCTCAGCATCTCGAGGTCTCTCATGAATTGATTCCCTTCATCAATTTCTACAGTTTTCTCCATCTGAGAATGAGAGAAGTTAATATTTACATGCTTGAATGAGGTAGCATTTAAAATATGTGTGGTATGCCAGGGATTAAATATTTGCATGTAGATATGAAATCTCTTAGCAAGCAGATGCCAAGAATAGGAATGTAACCTATGCCCTGAGAAAGCAACCAATAAATATATTCTCTTGGTCCTTATATCATCAATACCATAATAATTTCCCCCCTTCCATAATTAGCCTTGGTCATTTGAAGTATCATACTTAATCTTCTTCAATAGTTTCAACATTTTTACAAGTACAAAAACAAACAAGGAATACAAGAATTTTTTGTATTCTGGGGGATCTACACATTAGTTCAATTTACAGGCAACAAACAATATTTTTCACTTTATAGAGCTGCATATAAAATTATCTAAATTTTGATTTGATGTGCACATCAGCCTCCTTTTATTTACAAATGTGTCAAAGGAAAATTACTTGTTGTAGGGCTTTGCGGGCTGCCTCTCTCTCTTCGGCTCTCCTGCGCTTGGCCTCCTCAGCTTCGGCCCGCTTCCTTGCTTCTTCTGCTACCTTGGCCTCTGCCTGGAGCCTTATTTTTTCTGTTTGAACACCAAAAAGGGAGAACCCCATTAATAATCGGTAATAAAAATAAAATCAAAGTTAAATGACCTGCATGGTATATAGATGATGACAACCCACCTTCCCTCTTTAACCTTTCTAGCTCTTCTCTTTCTCGCCTTAGCTTCTCAGGGTCCTTTTTTGCAACCTTACAGATGCATCAGTCATCAGAGTCAGTAAACATATAAAAAGGATTATACAAATTCGGACTCCTATTTTGTGTTTTGAGACTTCTATGAAGCGTTGCAAAATTTGGTTGCCTTGTCTTTTTCAGTTGTGTGGGCAAGGTTGTCAATCTATATTAGACAATCAACCCCGCTAATTAGCACAAAGTTCACCAATAGGAAGGTAACAATTGAAAACCTGGTCAAGAGTCTTTTCACGAGCTTTCAAAATCGTATCAGCAAAGCGGCCCCGCAAAAGTGCAGCTCGGTATTGCTTGCCAGGAGAGACTGGCCTTTCGGAAGAACCATTGTCCCCTATATAGTATATGCACGATATAGACCACTTAGTCTCTCTCAGATTTTTGTCACAGAATTAGGCTGACTTGTAAGTTCCTGCTTACCATCTGTTTGTGCATCCATATCAGTAGGATTGGCCAGGTTTAACAAGTCATCTGCATCTAGTTCTTTCAATCCTTTAGATGATTCTGTATGCATATCAAAAATATAAAGGTATTAGGTAATAATGTTATTAACTTACCCCCAATTGTAATATCCAAGGTAAGACAGACAGATGTTGAAAAGAGAAATGAGGTGCAGTACTGAATATTAGTGGTACAACCCAACAATTGGTCTTTGATGACTGATCATTTGCCTTTTCCTTGTTTTAATAGTTTTTGTTTCTTTGTCGATGTTCAGCAGCAATAACTGTCAGTCTGTCACTGAGCAATTTAATGTTATCAGTCCGACTGGTACAGCTATAAAAAAACCAAATTTATGATTACCTTTTTCATGATCTGAAGCAGGCCCAGAAGCTTTCTCCTGCAGAATAAAGTATGACAAAAATATCCATCAAATAATTTACCAGAATAAGTTTTAGCATCAGGTTAGATACTTAGGAGCTATGAATAAACATTCAAAATGGAAAATGTACCTTATTTTCATGGACCGTTGAAGCTTTGGCATCTGAACCACTTCCTGATGAACTACTTGAGTCTGAATCTGGAAAGAAGAAAAACCTATAGTCAAACGGCAACAAATACAATTTGGACTAAGCAAGTACAATGCTTTACCAAAAAGAACTAATTTATGCCAGCACATTTGGGGTAATTGGAGGCTTTTAGGAAGGGGTCATGGCATTAAATGAGAACCAGTACAAAAAAAAATCAAAATTATGCAATGGACAATTCAAATCAAATGGCAAGAAACCCCCACAGATGCCAGTAAAAAGCCAAAGAAAATGAACAGGAGTACAAGCTGCTCAAATTGTTTTCATGCGACCAGGGAGTGCAGAGTGCTCTCTCTCTCTCTCTCTCTCTCTCTCTCTCTCTTGTTTTTGAAAATCTTGGTAGTGGCTGCTGAAAACAAAAAAAGAAAGGGGGAGAGAACAAACCATGGGAGGTAGATGCAGAGGTATCACTGGAGGAGCTCGAAGTCTCACATTTATTATTTCTTTGATTTGTCTCCTTCTCAATCACAACTGGAGGATATCTGGAAAATGGAGGTTCATCGCCACCTATATCCACCTCCTCCTCTGCTGGTTCATGGCCTACATTATAACAACAATGAGACTCCCAACCATCTAAAACATACCCATAAATTTCAGTATTAGGCACGTGTACAAGACTTCTAGAAACGACACAGGAGTCATGGGATAACCATAATTTACCATCCTAGATGGTTGTTTTTGCTTCTTTTTTTGTTCCACTGAACCTTATATTGGTTTGAAGCATAGTCAAAATTTATCCTCAATTAGACCAATATCCGAACAAAGAAAACAAACAAACAGAAATAATTCTATAATAGCAATACAATACCAAGCAAGGAACGGGAATAAATTTTATCATCAAACATTCTAAAATAGTGTTGGGCGTACAACTACAATTTATATTATAAATTTTGTTTTTTTATTATATTTTTTCTGTGTGTAGGTAATGTTTCTTTTTGCATCACCTTTCCCTCCATGCATTGATGAATTGCTGAGTCCAGATTCATTCAAGACCTACATGAGAAAGAGCTTCAAACATAAAATATAGTAACATCACTATAAAAGTTTCAAACAATGTTCAGTAAGTCCTAATTGGCATATGACTAAGACCAGCAATGATGAATTGTAATATGAACCAACACTGATAACACAATTCTGGTACGATACTTCAATTAATTAGATATAACCGGACCTAAAGTAAGCAGCATGGTGTAACAAACCTCAATTCAGACTTAACACCAATAAAACTTGCAGCACGTCAAACTTTAGTGATAGATGAAAAGATCCAAGTTGAAAACAAGCTAAATTAAATTTCCACAAAAAGAAGAAAATTTAAAGCACTATGGACCAACCTCGTAATGTTCATTCTTTGACCTGTCCATGGCTTCTTTCTCTCTCTCTCTCATAAACTCATCCAAAAGCCTCTCAAGTTCAAACAAGGTTTCATCACCAAGAGAATCGATATCTATCTCAATCTCATCGTCCCCGCTTTCGCTCTCATTTGAAATATTCCGCTTCAAAAATTCTATTATGTGTTCAGGCAATTCCCCCACTATTGGCTCAAGTCTTCTACTAAGTCTGATCTTCTGTTCATCTGTCATTTTTCTTTTCTTTGGACTCTCTCTCACCATCTCCACTTCACATACAGCTTGGAGTTCGGCTTTTCTCTTTTTTGGCAGCACCCCCTTAGTTTCTCCAGCCTTAGTCTCCTTCTTATCTCTGGGGATTTCTTTTTTAGCATTTGGCTGTTCAATTGTACCAACTTTTTTCTCTATTGGCTTCCACCTTGCTTCAAAGAACTTAGACATGACATCAGCCATTACATGCACATCATTACCGGATGGATTGTAGGTCATGGCATTGAAGAAAGTTAGCCGTACATCAGACGCAAATCCTGAAGGAGTCATATAAGACCCAGAACTTAGCTTCTCCTTGACTGTACCAAGGTCCATTGGGTGCTTTATCACTTGAAAATAATCAGGTATGTTCAGCTTAACCACATCGACTGGTGTGTTAAAAACCCATGCATATTGGTGTGCCATTAGCCTTTTAAGGAGTGTTTCGCATTGCTTCATTAGCATTACATGATTATTGCTCAGCTGAGGCTTGTTAGAAGGAGGTGGTGGTTGTACTGGAGCAGAGGCGTGTTTTACCGGTTTGGAAGAGTTCAACCGGTCCAATTTGGGGTTCTTCTGTAACTGCACATGCTCTTCTTTCTTTGTAGCAGGCCAAGTGCCCCCAGATAACTTACTGGCATGAAACCGTTTTTGGAAAGTACGCACACGCTCAAGCTCTCCTCTAAGCCGGGACTCGAGCTCCTTCCTTTCAGAGAGAGAAAGCTTTGAGAGAGAGAAGTACTCGAGTGGTACGTCAAAGCCTTTGGTCTTTACCGCATTTATGCTGGTTGATTTAGGGTTAGGTGCACAAGAATCCTCTGAGTCAATTCGGGTTGGGCTTGCAAAAACCTCCGATTCGCCAACTGTCTCTACCACATGGCGATAATCTGGTACAAATCCAACTGGACGCCCTTTTGATATCTTCTGTGATTTACCCATCATTGTATTGAGGTCAATAATTCTGTAATTGGAGCTATTTTTTCTTTCCACCTAGTCAAAAGCCCCCTTCCTTTAGTACCAATAGAGTTATTAACCTAAAGAGAAAATGCTACTGATTAGTTGTCAATTGAAGTGTAGATGACTGCACATATTGTACAAGTGGAGTATTTTGCTTTATGCCCAAGGAATTTGGGATTATAAATTATAACTCAAATGCAATCTCAGGAAAAAAATAATCAGGTAATAACCCTAATTTTCACAGTTGAGCTTCATCACTACAATTTTACAAACTAAAAATCCCAGTAAGATTTGTTGGTCGAACTTTCTAAATTGAACTGTTTGATAATCAGCTATTGAGTGGAAAGATGGATACTTTTCAATGTGAATCAATTTGAGTTTCACTCACCTAAAAATTTGAAATTCAAGTAACTTTATACAAACCCAATTTCAGGCTGTGCGCTAAACAATCACCAATGGAGGCAAAACCCTAAGAGCGGCCTCACTCCACAATACTAACCCCGAATCGACAAAAAGCGTAATACTGCCTCCCGCCAAAAACGCCTCAGACAGATCAAAGGAAGAACCATTTGAAAACCTCTTCGATTGAAAGAACAAGACAGTGAGATCGAAGCTGGGACGGGCAACCCAGGTTGAAGGGAAAGCAAGAGAGAACCGTGGAAATTGTGATTTGAAAAATGCACGAACAAAGACCTGAAGGATTTTGATCCGAGAGCGCGCTTCTCTTGCGAAGAGAAAGCCCTAGCTTTTTTCTTTTTTTTTCCTCTCTTCTCAGCTTCTCTTGCGAAGAGGAAGCCTTCTCGCTTTGCTTCCTTCGCCTCTTCTCTGTTCCGAGCGGGTCGCGAGGAGAGAGACAGAGAGTAGGAAAAATTAAAAGAAAAAATGAAAAAACGAGGAAGTCGTGAGGAATTATGAGCTTAATTATCTCGAGTCAACACTGCGCCGCAGATATCTGTCGTCTAACACATCGCCACGTCATTGATACCCAAACCAACGGTCCCGATTAAAGAAGATTGGATTGTTATTTGTTACTACTTCGGCCGGGATGCTGAGCTGGGAAGGTCTGGGAACTACGGGAGATGTCCTTTCTTTTTATAAAACGGAGATGATTCGAAAGTTCAACACAATTCGGCGCTAGCCGCTCGGCAATACGAAGAATTATGGTTGATTCAGCCATTAGGAAAGAGGGGCTAAATTGGTGACACAATAAAAATGAAATTTTGTTTGACATATAGGCATATAATAGTTATATATCCGCTCATTGTAGAAGACTCTTTTATTTAAATATTAAAATATTATAAAATAAAAAAATTCACATTTATCTAATATTAAATTATAAATTCACCAATTTATAGAGAAAACCTATAATAAAGACTATATTTAATTTTGGATGAGATTTTTGCACAATATGAGTTAATGATTCATGATTTTTATGGCAAGAAAAGTAAATTATTCTAACATATATTATCACCATTAATTTCTTATCAAATATACACAAGGTTGCTAAATAAAAAAAATAATATTATGGAAATAATAGTATATAAGGGAAAGAAATGGAGAGAAAGAGGGGATCAATGGACGCGATCACATACGTTCGATCAACAAAAAATAAATATTATCCATCTAATTGAGGGATAAAATGGGTATAATAAAAAATTATCATGACAAAAAATAGACCCTCCAATTCTTAGATGCTTTATATAATAGTATAGATAGGACTGCATAAATAAAGTTCAGTTTCGTGGCTTAGTTTAAGATTAGCTCGGGCTCGAGTTAATATGGTTTTAAAGTTAAATGAGTTGGGTTAGTCAATTCATGATTTAGCTCAGCTCGAATAATAATAGTTTATATTTTTTTTCTTTTATTGAATCCTTAGTAACTCGTCTCTCATTCTCTCTCACTATCTCAACGGTCTAGCGGCGCCTCTTACTTACTCGTGTATCTAACTCAATATTTTTTTTGCTGTCCACTCGTTCAAATTAGTGTAGCAAAGATGTCATTGAAAGTATAATTTGTTGATATATCAATGTTGTACCGACTTTTATATCAACATTGTAGTTTATAAATGCACTAAATCTAAATGTCAAACTAAGTCAACGTACATGCGTTGGCTCATGAGCTAACTCGAATGGTGACAAACTGAGCTTGAGTTAGGTACTTCAGCTCATAATATTTCACAAGCTCAGCTCGGCTCGGCTCATATATTTTATGAGTTGAGTTTAAGTTAAGTGATAAGGCTCAAGTTCATATACTTTTTATAATGATTAATCTCATAAATTTATCAACTTTCAGAGCAATTTAGTTATCTTATTTGCATTTCTCCTAGAAGTTGTAATAAAGAGGTAAAATTTTTATCACTCCATCCGTTTTTAGCTTTCAGGTTATACAATTTAAAAACTGTAGATATTTTCGTAAATTTCGTACAACCGGGAAATAATGGCATATTGGAATCATTACCCAAATTTTTAAAAATTTCAGGAATATCGACAAAATCCGCTGCAATATCATTCATAATTTCATCCAATTGTTGACTTTCTACATTGTCTATATTTTCTATATTTCTCACATTTTCATTCTCCAATACATCCCATTCATTATTGTCTAAATTTAAGCTATCACCTTCAGATTCATCTCGTACAATATTTTTAATATTTCTACTATTTTCAGTATTATCAACAGTTTCAATATTTTCTCCATGCCGTACTCATCGGGTGTATTGATCCATAAACCCACGACAAATTAAATGATCTCTTACTTGTTTGATCTTTCCAAATCTCCGTAAATTTTGACAATCTTCACAAAGACAAACAAGTGTCCGTGCACCCCTATTTCTCATATATTCGAGGCACATTCCAAAAATTCATCAATTCTCATCAAATATTCAATTGTATTCCTTTTGATTTTATACATCCAAGTATTACGATCCATCTGTAAAAAAATATCAATCTCACAATTAGGGTTTAGAATTTAGGGTTTCAGATTTAAGATCTAATTCTGGGCCGGTCAACCATCTTAGCTTACTTTTTAAATACTTTGTCTCATTAGTGAACATATACAAGCCAATTTGATGTTTGAAAAAAATTCGGCAGCATTTCCCCTATGCTCCCCGAGTACGTCAACGTAAATTTTCATATACGTACGTACACGTAGGAACATTAGGGAAAATACTAACCAAATTTTTTTCAAACACCAAATTGTAGCTAGTATATGTTCACTATCCTAAATGAGACAAAGTATTCAAAAAGCAGTCCCAAATCGGGGACTATTCGGGATTAATCCCTATTAGATTAATCCCGAACGAGTATGGACCTAAATTAATAAAAAATCCGGTAGTTTGGTCTTATATGATAATACTATCAATTACACATATATAATTTTATTTATATATATATAATCAATTTATGCAATAATTATGCAAACTAATGATTTTTAAGATTAACAAGGGTGTACTTAAATAAGAAAATAAGAAAATATATTTAAATTTAAATTATGTACAGAAAAATTACCTTTAAGAGATCTAAAAATATTATTAGTTACTGTAACTGTGATGAATATTGTGGCTGCTGTTGCTGCTGATTAGAAGGAACAAAGATAAACTTCTAATGGTGAATAGTGAAAATGAAGATGAAAGAGCGGCGCTGTGGGAGGAAGTGTGATAAATAACCCTAAATTAGAGCCGGTTATTTAAATAACCGATTTGGGGAGGTAATTTAGAACCGGTTTTAATAAAACCGGATTTAATTATTCTTGAATTTAGAACCGGTTTTATTAAAATCGGTTCTAAAATAAAAAAATTAGAATCGGTTTTAGCAAAATCGGTTTTAATTCAATCAAATAGAACCGGTTTTATAATAATCGGTTTTAATAAAAAAACTTGTAACCGGTTATTATAGAAAACCGATTCTAATAATTTCAATAAAATTTACAAATATATCACTCTCAACTTTTAGCACTGTTTTTTAAAAAACCAATTCTAAATAGGCGGTTCTAAATTCAATTTTTCTGATAGTATCATAGGTGCTTGATGGTCAGAACGGCTCTTGTTAGTTGGATAACAATAAGACATTTGCTGATAGAATTGCAGTTGCAGAGCAATAAGCCAATAATTGTGGCTGTCATGATTTCAGTTGAGCTCTTGTTGAACTGCCCGAAATCATCTTTTCCTGGCAATTCCACTTGCGTGTGATGCTTTTAGTGATTCTTGGCATTAGCTTCATCTTCGGGTTGGCAGGGATCACCATCACAATCGGCTTTTTCTTGCCCCTCACAAATAACCCCAGGCAGTATCTGTTGCATTGCATGCAGTACTCATACTATATATATATGTGCTTCATGTGTGGCAGCAAAAAATTATAATCGTATTAATTGATGTGCGCATTAATTGTACAAGCAAAAAATTATAATATTGATACCAATCAGACCTCAGACGGTCTACGTACAAATATACAGTGTTCTTCCTGAAATTAATTCTTTTTTTTTTTATTTTTATCAAATGGTGCAGATCATACACGTTTTTGTTAATTTACAAGATGGAAATTTTATGCGAGTAATTAAGAAATGTAAAATAGGAAACAAAATAGTTAATTATATATGTTTCAAAACTAACAAACATATACATCCATTGTAATATTAATCATACAGCAGATCTCGACTAAATCTGAGTGTTTTTTAAACTACATAGAAAAAAAATTAGACAATAAATAGCAAACAAATGCAAAACACAAGGAGAAAAGCAGCTTAATTACAAACCCATAATTAAATTTACATATTCTGGGTCTTTTTATAAGCGTGTTTAACCTCAATTTAACATATGCATATATATATATATGTGGCTCAATAAAATCTTTATATCATAATTTTATAGAATACTAATTTTTATCGTGTTTGGAGTTAGTTTATTATATTTAAAAATCATTAAACATAGTAAAATAACTCCAAACATGATAAAAATTAGTATTTTACAAGATTATGATATGAAAATTTTATTGAGCTACTTAAATTAAAATTTCAAGTATGAAAAATTAAAATTTGACTGGTAGCGTTTCGACTGAAGTGCTGCCAGAAGCTACAAACTCTCTCTCTCTCTCTCTCTCTCTATATATATATATATATATATATATTTGTTTACGGTGTTTCGCGAAGTAAAGAAACGTTTTGGTTTAGTTTTAAATCTCATATACCGAAAGCTCAAAATACCAATCTAATTAGTCCACAATAATCTAGATATTGAAAACTTATTGAATATCAAATTTTTACTATTTTTGAAGTTTTATAACTATTTTTTTAGATTTTTGAAAGATGATAATTTTTAGTTGCACCTATCATTATTTTATTATTATTTTTGAGCTTTTTTCAAAAATCCGTAAAAAATAGTTAGAAAATTTTAAATATAATCAAATTTGATATTCCATAAGATTTAAATATGTAGTTTATGTTGAGTGAATTAGATTAGCAATTTAAATTTTATATTTATGAGATTTTTTAGGTCGAAACAAAACGCTTATTACTTCGCGAATCACCGTAAGATATATATATATATATACATATATTACCGCCATCGCCAATCGTCAATTGGGGAAAAATTAAAAGAAGACCTTGCTTTAATTTACCCTTCACATCCACTTTGCCAGTCTTCTAATAGTCCATCATTCTTTGAATGATCCCACCATATTGACTTCATGACAGTTCACTGTGCAAATTATTATTTTCATTGCGTTATCAATAGAAATATAGAATATAACTATAATTATAATGATTGGATCCGCGTTGAAATCATCGTGTAAGTTTTTATGGATATTCAAATGATATTCAATGTACTACATCCTAAACATTCGCACCACTTGGAATTAATTGTTGCCAAGTTGGTAGCTATTCAATTTATTTCATATGAATATAATTACAATTTTAACCATTTGAATCATGTGTCAATATATTGAATCCGGACCTAGTATATATGGTAATCGGTTTTGCTTTTCACATACATAGTTGTGAAGATTTAAATCTCGAGAGAGACATAAAATATAATATATATCGGAATTTATGAGAGCAATATTTAATTAAAAAAAATTCATGTGTGAATTGTCGTGTAAGTTCTTTTTTTGGATTTAAATGATATCCATGATTACATCCTAAATTTAACCCCTCTTGAAATTAATTACTGGGTAAGTTGGTAGCTATTTCAACTAGGCAATAGTTAGAATACTAGTTCCTTCAAAGTGCAAAGAAAACCTTTTCCAAGCTATATGTATATATCTTAATTAAACTATAGAGCATTTATAATTAGTAATAAATTGACTTAATAGTACCTTGCATGTTTTTCTTTTCCTAGACCGTTCAAGCTGATTTAGAATCATGACGACCTTTGATTTCGTGGTCAATTGCTTTGAAGAGGATCCATTTCCTATTCAAAATTTGAAGCGGAAAAAAAAAACTAGGTGACTTGATCACATGGTACAAGAGAGAATTACAATATTTTTTCAAAGAAATTTTGAGATTAGGTTGTTATTAGATACTGTTATGCTAACCTGCTAGTATTTCTATCTTCTACTAGATCGAGAAAATGAGAAATGATCTCTGAAGGCGGCTACAAGTTTGTATCTTCAAACGGGAATTGAAGTTTTAAGATTCTTTTTCTAGGGCTGTAATTTGTAACAGGGTCTATTCATGCATATAAATAAGACAACATTCTTTGTATCAATCATTTAGTTTCGTAGAAAAATCTTAATTATGATTTTGTTTCCATTAGCGGAAAAGTGGAAAACACAAGCCCCTTGTATTTTCTCCTAGTGTTACTGTTAGTGCATTATATGACATCTTTTTAGAAATCAAGATTTGCATGAACAAATTGTGAAATTTTATTACATTGTATTTAATGTTTCCTATTCGCCTTATGAATTTATCAGAATTTCAAAATAATTTAGATCGGTATTTGTTCGAGATTAATATAATAGATATTATTTTCGAGTAGTCCATAATATGACTGTTTTTTGAATACTTTGTCTTATTTAGAATTAGTGAATATATGTTAGTTATAATCTGATGCTTGAGAATAATATGGTAATAGTATTTCTCATTTTGCTCCTACGAGTACGTACATACGTACATGTAGATGTGTGTTAGCATACTGAGGAGCAAAAGGGAAAATGCTGCTTGATTTTTTTTAAATATCAGATTGCGATTAATGTATCTTCATTATAAGATAAAATATTCAAAAAGTGAGTTATGATGGTTGATCACCAAAACCTAAATCGTAAACTCTTTGGGGTAACACACTCAAGAGATTCGTTCTTGTAGCGGAGGGGAGAGTTCTTTCAAGTGAGGATGACATAATTCATGGTGCACTTTTATCGTCCGATCACCATAGGCTTTCAATTGACTTCGTGGTGGATGATTGTCGCGATTATAATCTTCCTTATGTAACGGACGGTGATCGATGTCTAGTTGACTTGATTGAGATGCCCCCCAAGTGGCTCGTGAGTCTAGTGCAACTCAATACAGCGGTATTCAATTATTTGCTAAATTAATATTTTATATTATCTTTTTTATTTTACTGATACTTTTAATGTAGGACGTCACACCCAAAAAAGATCCTCCAAAAAAGAAAGCCAAGGCGAAAGCGTCAAGTGCATTGTTGGCTATAAATTGATCACAACTTCTTGATGAAGCCATGGCGAATAATCTCGATTCAGATTTAAATTATTTATATCAGATGTTAATGAACAAATCAGAGACCAAGACTATTGAGATAGACTTCCCGGTAGAGGTGTTCGGATATTAATTTATATTTTGCTAAGCTAATAAATACCCTAATTTATACTCAATTTCAGCCGCAAGCGCACGACCTAGTCAAGTAGTAGTCGGGGTGTCAAACCACAAGGACAAGGGTGAATTACCGGTTCTCGCAAATTTCACTAATCTAGACAATCGAAAGAGAGTTTTGTATTAAACTAAGAGTGCATAAATCTAACAACAACGACTGAAAAGTTTATCAAATAGAGGATTCTAGGGGTTTTCGGCTTCACTCTCACTCGTTTGGTCAATTCACTCTATTTGATCTTTTAATTTGTTCTAGTGTTTGTCGGGGATTCAATCTCAGATTTAGTACCAAATTTACACTTTCGTGGCTTGATACCGTACCTAAACAATTCGGGTTTCACGATTAAGTACATCACCTTACAAGTCTAAGCCCATTAAGATCGGTGAATCACTTTGGCATAACCAAGATTTTGTACTTCGTCTTTCGGTACCTCACACAATTTTTAGGTTTTCCTCGGTTTTCCCTTAGGTAATAAGTTTCACGATTAAGTACTTGGCCTACGACCTAAATCACTGTTTTGGGTCAGAAGATTCAGTTCCACCTTTCGGTTTCCGCTTTCACTTCTATGATAACATACAGTTGATTAAAACTAAGCATTCAATTTAGACAAAATAACAATCACAAACAACAAGAACTAAAAGATCAACACACGAGTAAATAAAACTATTAAAGTTATCGAGTTTACACCTAGACCCCTAGAAGGATGTCTAGCCACAAATCATGTCAAAGATTGCACAGAGATTCATGTTTAAACAACAGCAGGATATGAGAAAAGAGTAAAGAAAAGAATACACCAAGAAGATCTACGATTTCTCGCCCGGTTCTTGAGTTCTCCTTCAAATCTCTCTCTAATGGTGTTCTTCCTCTTCTTTCTTGCCTTAGATCTATTCTCCAGTCAGTTGAGAGATGTTTGGGACGAATGAGTGTCAAAATCTATTAATTCCAATGAGAAAACTGCTTTAAAACTGCAAATTTGCGCTGCCAGCCCAAAACTTGCGGTCCGCAATTTTTGTATTTTTTCCCAGAATGAATCAGAGAGCATTTGCGGTCCGTAATTGATAATTGTGGTCCGTAATTTTTGTATGAGAATGCTTTTAACTTGATTTCTTCATGTAAATCCGACCCATCTCGTTCCAAGCATTATTTCTCATGTTAACATCTTTGTTTACACTCAATGACCTGCAAAATAATAAGAAATGTAGCAGTATCTCAAACTCGACATAAAAACTAAATAAATTCTTAACAATTAACATAAAATGCATAGCTTTTGAGATAAAACCATAATTAAATATAATATATAAATAAGGCTTATCAAATTCCCCCAAACTTAAACCTTGCTTGTCCCTAAATAAGATTCAGTCGGAGACCTAGGGTACATCTCTAAACTAAGCAAAGTTCCAAACAAATCTAACTTACATGCAAAAGGTCGTGGGTTATTTGAAAATGAAGTGACTAACCCTAAGATAAATCCTTTCAAATTTGTTCGGTCATTAATCGGAGTTTTGAAAAAAAGCCTTGGGAATTGTTCGTTATTTCCGACTTCACATGTGGTGTTTTACTCGAGGAGTTTTACCCCAGACTCCTACTTTCAATGTAATGCCCTAGAATCTTTCCAAAAATGATGAATACTTAAGTTTTTCTTCCTTATCCTCATCTCCATCCACATCCACATCGATATTTTATACCGAAACACGGATGGTCGATGCTCCCGAGCTCGGGAGAGGATTCTTTCCTCAGCCATGACTGGGTTACTACTTATAGAAATACTAATCGGACCATAGTAATCAGAACTGAATATTGATTCAGATTTAACTACTAGCTTCAATGTTTTATAACCGGGTAATTGGTACGGAGATGTTGTTTTAATCATCCCCAAATTTTAATAGAAACAACCCCAAATAAGCTATAAAAAATCACCTGAACTCTGCTAGGGCAGTGTTGATCCGTGCACTAATGTTGATGTTGAATTAGCTAGGGAGTAACTCCAAACTAGCATGAATATGCTTCTTCAAGTCACGAAGATTGATTGTCTCGTCGGCAGAAAATGTGCATGTGTCACGAATGTCGTAACCCACGCCGTTGAAATGTTCAGGATTTGTCCTCCGTGATACACTTTGATCAACAATATTTTCATCTCTACAATATGAACGATAAACCCTATTGTTAGTGTATTTTAATTTTACAGAAAAAATTAATAATCCAAATAGAAAAAAACTTATAATATTGATAAGACGAGAGTGGTGAATACGGATCGACTCTGGATCTGTCGAAAAACAAACTTTCAGTTGGAAGTTATTGCAACAGTAACAATGACGATTTTAAAGAAATTGTTGGCTGAAGGAAGATGAATGAGAAAGGTGCTGGGTGTGCTATATAATAGTAGGAAGCTGAGGCTGAGTTTAAAACTCAGTCCCAGATGCCTGGACTCTAAATACACACAAACGTAAAAAAAAAAACGTAGGACCGAGTTTCAAACTCGATCCAGGCTATATTAGCCCAAAAACGGTGCACTCTTATCAGTTTTCTATTTTTTTTTATTTATCAAAATAAAAAAAATCTGCAAAGTGACGATCATTCTGTGTCTAAGTAAAGTGTCAACACATATATTCTGGGCCAAGAAACTATGTTGGACACATATCAAGTCTTTCGATTTTAAGCCCATATTTTATGTTTTGAGAAGGTCCTTTGAAGGCTAAAGTCAACTAGTATACATCGTTTGGTTATAATCTGCGGGGAGCCTTGGTTTGGGTTACATTATTACAATTTGGTGGTAGGCGCTAACATATAGTTTGGCCAGTTTGTTTGTTCCATGTTTCAGACTAATTTCTGACTATATGTACTTTGTTGGAAAAAAAATAACAATAAAGATTATAGATCTTGAATTATATGTAATTAGTCAGATCATTCTTTTTGTCATTTTCAATTCGGTTGCTGATAATTATTAATGCTATTGAGTTACATCTATTTTTAATGCGTTAGAAATTAAAATTCCTTCCATCGTTTACAAGCGAGAGTAAACATTTTGCACATGAGTTATTGGGGTGTATCTGCGTGCGAAACCACCAGAGAATTACAACATTATTTTTCTCCAACGAAGCACGGGTTGTTGCATTATTGCATTACACAAGTTGTTACCCATAACTTGTTGTTTGCCAAATTGCTGAATAATATTGATCAACATAGACATAAATGATATCGCAAAAAGGAGACAGGATATTGACCAAAATAAAACTAACATGTGATTTGTTCATAACGGTAGAAATATTTGAAATCTCAGAAATAAAATAAACTGAGATTAATCGACAAAAAGGCTTGTGAATGTTTTATCAAGAGGATGTGTTCTTAAAATTTTACAGCTAAAGGGAGCACTGATATGTGCTCAACACTAGATGGTCAGAATGGCAAACAGAGATACAATTACAGAAGACAACAATTAATTTCCATACATATATAATTCATGGTGCATGATTTTGTCACCAAGAAAATCACCTTCTCTTAGGTTTTCACTATATCAATAATTATTAACAGAAGGGAATGAGATGTCATAAGGTTCAGATCTCATAGAACTTTGTTTGAGCATGTACACTTCAGTTGTTCTTCTTTTATTTTCTACAAAATAAAAGAAAGAGTGAAAATATAAATGTGTGTAATATATCCTTTGCCAGAAATTAATTATCAGTAATCAACCTTATCAGATAGATTGAATCTTAACTTAGAAGCAAACTAGTTAACATTGGAACCATCTATCGAGTGATCTTGCGACTTATTGAAAGAGGTTTGAGTTTTTAATGAAGCATACATCACATGTTAGAGTTCAAAGATGAACAGAAACACACCTGCAGCTGACCTTGAAGATCTTTAATATATTCCACCGCTAAATCTAACATGTCAGACGTGCTCGTTTGCTGTGCATAAGAATCCACATAAAATTTAAGAAATCTCTAAATTCTTCTTCAATATGAAAAAAATAAAACCAAAAAGAAGTATGGCTTATTTTATAGAGGGAATGAAAAATGCCTTATCCATATTCGGCACGAGTTCTTGTAGTTTTCTAAGCCTTTTGCTGATCCGAGTTCTCCTCTCCTACAAATTAATGAATCCATTCAAGGTTACATACTATGTACTATACATGTTCTATTGAGTTCTTGTAAATATCATTCCAATCCTAGATTAATGATGTATATTATACACTGAGCTTGGTTGATATGACATGTAATTTAGTGTTGTCTTGAATTATTTTGGATTATAAAATAAATTAGGCAAAGGCATGGGGCAATAAATGCCAGAGTATAACAAAACCAAGGTGGGCTCATTAAATCAAGTTGGACAACTTGTCTATCTAGCAATAACAGCAGTACTAGGTTACATTAAATCCAGAATTGGAATATAGAAGTAAAAAGATAAAATGAATTGAAATTACAAACCCTCTCAGCAATGCTCGAGGGTGAGTAGCACAGCCGCGCTTTGCACGAAGCTTACATGTGGCAACATCCTGGTGCATTTGCATATATTCCATCTGCAAAAACATAAACAGAGTAGCTTTGATATTTACAAAGAGTGGATATGCTAGTTCTGAAAACAAAACAAAAAAAAAAGATACTCTAGTCAAGTAAAGAAGTAAAAAGGACGCTGCACTACTTGGATCAGATATTATAGCACTTTTGTTACTATAGAACCGGATTCTTGCCATTATTAGAACCAGATTCTTGCAATGTACATTGCACAGAAATAAATACAAGGAATTAATGAGACAATTCTGACATATATCATTTAATATTCATCCTTATTAATTTGATCTGTCAGCATTTATTTGATTCTAAACTCGTACATTTCATAATGTCTCTTTTTCATTCCATTTAATATCAACAGCTCACAAAAGCCGACTCTGATTTTTCAAAAATTAAGAATTTAATAAGACTTTTACAGTGCCTCCCTCTCAAAAACTCTGGACTACATTAGATCTTCTATCTTTTAATAAGAAAAAGAAGAAAAACTTCACCTCATCCATGTTGCCGAAACTAGCCATGAAATCGTCAGTATCATCCCTGCCACGCTTGGCCAAGTTATTGGAGAAGATGGTACCAGGCTCAGCCCAAGATGTCGTCACGCCTTCACCTATGTCAGGGATGCTGATTTCCGAGAGCTGCGACAGAGAGTCCTGTCGAGAGAAACTCCACTGTGGCCTCAACCTGCTGTTTGTTAGCAGGTCAATCGTCTCAGTACCCCCATGTAAGTAATTCCCCATTCCTTTTGTGCCAGAAAGACCTGTTATATTTTATTTCATTATGAGTTTGTTTTTCCAAATTGTCGCCTAAAGTGTCTATGTGCAATTTATGCAAAAAATATGATACCAGAATTGTTATAACGGACAGGTCGATTTGCACCAAGTCCCATATAATTCACTACTAGAGCGTACAAAACTATCCAAAACTCATTGATCACTATAAAGTTCGTTCATTAAATGGGAAAAAGAAAAAAAAATGTTAATGCACTGGAACAAATAGAACTATGTGAACTCTTTGCAATTGACATATCTGATATTGAGTTTTTTTTTTTCAAATTTTCCGTTGACATATAAGCTTATTAATCAGAGAGAAGTTGTATCAAACAGATCTCCAACATACAAATTAATGGACGTTGTAATTAATATTTGATAACACATGCAAGAGCTTCTCTGTCAGATAAAACCATTATTGGACACTTTATATCTTTTTCTTTAATTATATTCCATTGAGAATTTTTTTGTGGAAAAAATGGTAATTGAAAACTAGATATTTAAACAAAAAGGAATTCAGCGCATAACAGATATTATTTTATAATAAGAATAATAATAATATTATTATTATTAATATTAATAGTAATAATATTATTATTACTATTATTATTAATAATATTAATAGTAATAATATTATTATTACTATTATTATTAATAATATTAATAGTAATAATATTATTATTATTATTATTAATACCCTCATCATTATCATCGTCCTCTTGTTGTTGTTAGGAAAATTCATTATTTGGTCCCTAAATTTTCATAATAAATCAAGTTAGTCCTTAAACTGTTAATTATATCAAATTGGTTCTTGAACTTTTAAAAAAATACTAAATCAATCCTTAAACTACTTTAGAAAAATTAAATTGCTCATTAAACTTTAAAATACACAATATAAATCCTTAAACTTTCAATATAAGAACTAATTTAACCCTTGGCCTTTCAAAAAATCTAAATTGGTCCTTATTTTTTTTTATTTCAATATTTTACTTTTTAGAGTTGTGAAAACAAAATTTAAAATCGAAATATTTTAGAATTAGTACGACTAAAACTGAATATATGAGGTATAAATTCAGCGATGACAACTTAGATGGAGATGTTAATTTGAACGAACAAGTAGTACTCATGAAGGATAAATTTTGATATTTGAGATCGATATTGTAGAGATGGAGTGATCGTTGAATATGTTAGCCATAAAATAAGAGAACAATGGGCGAAATGATGATAGACATATAATATTCTCGGTGACAAAAAAATTTCAAATAAACTAAAAGATAAGTTTTACAGGACGACAATTAAGTTTACGATAATGTATGGTGCAAAATGCTGAGCTAGTAAAAGACAAAATGTCTAGAAGATGTGTAGTCAAAATGCGAACGTTGGTGTTAAATTTGTGGCTATATAAGATAGACAAAATCATAAATGATGATATATAAGATAAATCAAACTCTGAGATAAAACATTAATATTCTAAATTCAAAACACAAGATAAATCGATTTAACATTTGAAGGAATGAATTATTCTAAAGAGTTTGTTATGAATAAAGAGTGTTAGAGTCTATCATATTATTTAAGATTATCCAATCTATTATTATCATTGATTTTTTATATTTAAGAACTCCAATCTCTATGATTTTGTGTCACTAGTTGGGTTTTAAGTCGATCAGCATTGGTCTTTTTCAAGTCTCGAGACAGTTCAAGTCAGGTCAGGTTTCAAGCTCAGATCATTTAAGATCTGGTATCAATCCGTCTGATCAGACCCGAACTTGAAACATCTGAAACTTTATATCTCCTAAGTTTGGACGAACACAAAACCCAACCAAAAATGACCCGTAATTTTAAAAAAAAACTGATATTGATCAACTCGCAACCCGATATTCTTTTATTTTTACTTAATAAAATATGTTTATTTTATTTTATTTTATTTAAACTTATAAATAAAAATAAAAATAATATTAATTTAAAAATTTTAACGACTAATTTAGATTTTTTTTTAAATTCAGGAATTTATTTGGTGTAAGGACTAATTTAATTTTTTTTGAAGTAGTGAAGAAATGATTTGATACTTTTTAAAAAAAAAAAAAATTAAAATGATACAGTTAAAAATTAATTTGATTTTATTTATTTATTATTCTATGAAGTCCAATACAGTAAGCACCAATTAGTTTTCTACAACCTTATGAAGTGTAGAATAAGCTCAGTGGTTGGTTCGAGCTAACTTCACGCTCACCCCTTTTGAAAAGGACTTTGTTTAATGCTAATAATGGGATCATGTATCCCAATTTTTAAGTATACATTGAACCAATCAGTTGTGGCAGAGACCCCAAAAAGGGAATGAATATAACCAAGTGAGGTAGCTTTCCATTATTCTCAGCTGATCTATCAGATAGAGATTAAGAAAATGACAGTTTGTTAGTCGATGCGTTTCTTGCTATCTGTACGATACACATAATTGACAATAATTGCATCATTCAAAGAGGACCAATTCCAAACTAAATCAAGGATTCCTATAGTTTTGATCTGACAATATGAACCATCCATTTTTTTTACGATAGCTACCATTTACTTGATTTATTATAATCATGACGACCGAGGAGGAAGCAATTCTGCAATTGGATGGATCTAAAAGTTCCCTTTTGTTTCAACTTATTAAGAAAAGAATATTTTATGTGGTCCCGTGACCTTCTTTTGGGTACCTTGCAAAATATGCCTAAGACACCGCCTTTCAAGTTTCAACTACACCCCGGCACTTGTTGGGATAAATAGACACCTGGGTTTACAGTTACACCCACACCCACTCAGAGAGCAACACGTCACTCCCACGTCTCACTGGTTTACCATCCTTTCCCCAATTCGGAGGAGAAATGGATACCACCAAATGAGGATTTGGGTCAAAGTCAAACAAACGATTCGGTCTATCAGAGGTCTGTGGACCGGGCGCACTGAAAGTATTTCCAGAACTAGCAGCTAGTTGACTAAAAACAAAGCCCACTAGCGAATCAGAGAAGGACACGCTCAAAATAATTTCAGCAAAGAAAAGAAAAGAAAAGGACGGGAACAAAAATAAAACAAAAAACAAAAACAAAAAATAATAAGCGGGAACAACGAATCACGAGCAGCCACGTCGGCCGCTATGAGACAAAATAAGCCAACAGAGCAAATCAGAGATGGCCACGTGCGCGCGTACCTTGGGGATCGACGAGGAGATGGGAGAGCATCCCCGCTGGAGAGCTGCTGTGGCGCACGAGCGGCGCAGCTGGAAGAGCGGCGGGTGGCTTGTGGGACCCAGTCAGATCGGGAATCGGCGGTTGGGGGCCTGCGAAGGCGTAGGATAGGGAGGGGTGGGCACGGGGATCGGGCGAGGATCCGGTGCGGCAGCTGGAATCGGATGAGTCGCCGGGGAAGAAGCGGGTCATGATGGGGTCTGATCCAGGGACCTGGAAGTCGGGACGCGTGGTGCCGTGGGAATTGAGGACGGAGTCGGCTAGGGTGGTGAGGAGGGAGCCGGGAGCGGAGCCATATCGGGTGAGAGAGGGGGGACCCATGGCCGTGGGGTGAGGTTTGCCAGGGGTGAGGTTGAAGCGGTTCATGGGATTGATGTTGTGGGAAATGGGGGGAAGGGGAAGTGTGGTGGTGGACTGGTGGTAGGAGGAGAGAACTCAGAGAAGTGAAGAGGGGAGGGAGCAGTGGAGAGGAGAAGCCTTTTTTTTTTTTTTTTTCTTTCTTTCTTTATTGTTTAGTGTTAGCGGCTTTTTATTGTGGCGACGAATGATAAATTAATGGTATGGTAAGTGATGTAAAGGATTCTGATTGTTTTGTTACTTTAATAATAATAATTATTATTAAATTTATATTATTAAAAATAAGAGTGAGAAACGTGAAATTTCAAATATACGAATTACAACGCGCCACTGATAATTGTTGTTTGTTAATTTGATCATGGTGCTACTACCTTTCATCTTAACCTACAAAAGCACGCTCAAAAGAAACTTGAGGCTCTCATATCACTTGATGGGGTTCTTCTTAAAATAAATGTCAAATGAGAAGTGCTTTTTGAGAAATCTAATAAGAAGAGAGATGGACAAATTGAGCACCGTACCGGTCGGTACCAAATAGTTCAAATGCAAGCCAAACAAAGGTAAATAAGAGAAATTAAGCACAGTCACAAGAGACACAAAATTTTACGTGGAAAACTCTCTCAACCTGGAGGGTAAAAAATCACGAGGCACACCGACAAACTTTCACTATACCAACAAACGGGTACAATTGTTTTTCTCAAGTTTAAACCCTAAACTTGAGGTATACATATGCAAATAGAGAGAAAATACCAGAGGTACACACTTCGAGTCAATATCCGCTTCAAAACCCTAATTTCATTCAAACCCAAGAAAACCCTAGATTTGAGAAAATAAAAAAATCTCTTCTTACTAACAGGGAAAACACAATCAGAGGCAATGAAATCGAAGAGTCCGACTTACTCTTTGTTTTCTTCTTCTTCACCGCCTTTTATCTCTCTCTCTTTCTTCTCTCTTTCGCCTGCCCTCTGTCTGAGACGAGCACGAAACACCCCTTTTTTTCTTTTCTTTTTCGTGTCTCACTTTCTCTCTCGTCTCTTCTCCTTTTTTTTTTTTTTTTTTTGTTTGCCGAACTTGGGCTGGGACCATCACGGGCCCAACACCAACAATCTCCCCCTTCAGCCCACGAAAAGAGAGGCACACCGATCTTCAAGTCATCACTTGGTATCCATGCCGACAAGCCGACGACAAAGCTCAAGCTTGTCCTTCAGAACTATCTTCGTCAGTATGTCTGACGGGTTCTTATCTATGTGGATCTTCTTCAGCTTTATCTGTTGATTCTCTATTACATCTCTCAACCAATGAAATTTCACATCAATGCGCTTAGTTCTGAAATGATATGTAGCATTCTTGTTCAAATTCATGGCACTATGACTATCACAGAAAACAACTAACTCTTCTTGTTGAATATCAAGCTCTAGGAGAAATCTAGTCAACCACAATAGTTCTTTGCCAACTTCAGTTGCTGTAATATATTTTGCTTCTGTAGTTGACAAAGCCACATATTTCTCCCCTTGCAAAAGTAGTTTGGATTGCCATGATACAGCTCCCCTTGCAAAAGTAAACACATAACCCGAAGTAGATTTTCTATGATCGAGATCTCCGGCATATCGGCATCTATGTAGCCTTCTAGTACAGGTTCACCCTTTCCAAACTCAAACATAACTTGGAAGTACATCTTAAATATCTAATAATTCATTTCACTGCTTCCCAATGTTGTTTTTCGGGATTAGAAATAAATATGCTTACCACACCAACTGCATTAGTTATATCTGGCTTGGTGCAAACCATTGAATACATCAAACTCCTTACAGATGAGGAGTATGACACTCTTGACATTTCATCCTTTTCTTTCTCCGTTGATGGACACAGCTTCTTACTCAGTTTCAGATGGTTAGAAGCGGACAACTTACTTCATTTGCTCCTTGCATGTTGAATCTCTCAAGCACCCTTTCGATGTACTTCTCCTGTGACAGCCAAAGTCTCCTAGTCTTTCTGTCACGAATGATTTGCATGCCCAATATCTGACGTGCTTGACCCATGCCCTTCATGTCAAATGACTTGGACATCTCATTCTTCAACATGTCTATCATCTGAGCATCTTGTCCTGCAATTAACATATCATCAACATAAAGCAAAATGATTAGAAATTTTTCATTAGCAAGTCTTTTGAAGTAAACACATGGATCTGTCTTGATTCTCTGGTATCCATGACTCATCATGAAAGAGTCGAATTTCTTGTACCACTGTCTTGGAGCTTGTTTCAATCCGTACAAACTCTTCTTCAACTTACAAACCATGTTATCTTTTTCTTTTACTTCAAATTCTTCTGGCTGCACCATATAAATCTCTTCCTCCAAATCACCATGAAGGAACACAATTTTTATATCAAGTTGTTCAAGCTCAAGGTCTAAACCAGCTACTAGACCTAACACTGCATGGATGAAAGTCATCTTCACCACTGGTGAGAAAATCTCCTCAAAGTCAATGCATTGTTTCTGCCCAAAACCCTTCACTACCAGTCGGGCTTTGTATTTTACTAGTTCTCCATTTTTATCTCTCTTTAGCTTGAACACTCATTTGTTCTTCAATGCCTTTCGGCCCTTAGGAAGTTGCACAAGCTCATATGTGTCATTTTCTTACAATGATTTCATCTCATCTTTCATTGCATCATGTCACTTAGACTTGTCTTTATGAATTTGTGCCTCCTGAAAATTTCCTGGATCTCCTTCTTCCGTTAATAAGATATACTCTGAAGAAGTGTATCTTTTAGAAGGTTGGCGCTCTCTTTCAGACCTTCTAACCTGGAGCTCTCCTAGGTCCCCTTGATGATGTTGCTCCCCCTGCTCAGGAGCATCATAAACGACATCATCATCATCATCATCATTGTCAATCATGTCAGAGATTTCCTTAGTGGCTTCTTCATTAGATTCATCTTCATCTGTTGCTGCTGATTGCACAAGTGAATGAACTGGTGTGAGTTCTATGGACTCACTAACTCTCTGACTTCTTATTATTGTTCAGATCTACTCTTATTTGGTCTTCATAGAACACAACATCTCTGCATCTGACAATCCTCCTCTTTTCTGGGTCCCATAGTCTGTATCCGAACTCCTCATTTTCATAACCTAGAAAAATACAAGGAATTCCTTTGTCATCCAACTTAGATCTATGCTCATTTGAGATATGCACATATGCTTTGCATCCAAACACTCTCAGATGAGAGTATGACACATTCTTCTTGGACCATACTCTCTCTGGTATCTCAAACTTCAAAGGAACGGATGGTGACCTGTTTATGAGATAGCAGGCTATGCGAACTGCTTCTCCCCAAAATTGCTTTGGCAATTTTGCCATTTTGAGCATGCATCTGACCTTCTCAACAATGGTGCGATTCATTCTCTCAGCTACACCATTGTGCTGTGGGGTTCCAGGTACTGTCTTCTCATGTCAGATTCCATATTTCGCACAACATGCTTTGAACTCTTTAGAGGTATATTATCCACCGTTGTCAGAACGGAGACATTTTAGCTTCTTATCTGTCTCCCTCTCTACCATGACATGAAACTCTTGAAAGTAATTGAATACCTGGTCCTTTGTTCTCAAGAAATAAACTCACATCTTCCTAGATGCATCATCAATAAAGGTCAGAAAATATCGATTGCCACCCAATGACTCTACCTCAAAGGGACCACACACATCAGAGTAAACTAAGTCTAGCACATTATGTTTCCTTTCTGATGTTTGACTAAAAGAGACTCGATGTTGTTTACCAAATAGGCAATAATCGCAGGGATCTAGAATCTCATCTTTGGTCGAAGGGATATGAGACTTCCTCGCCAGAATTTGTAGCCCTTTCTCACTCATGTGGCCAAGGCGTTGATGCCACAAATTTACAGAGTTTTCAGCTTGTACCGCATTCAAGCCATTCTTGAGCACCTTTGCGTGAGTTCTGTATAAGGAGTTCCACGACTTCCCTCTTGCTACAACCATTGATCCCTTGCTAAGCTTCCATTCTCCACCTCCTAGGTAATGCTTGAATTCATCTTTGTCCAATGCATCACCTGATATCAGATTTAGGCGTAAATCAGGAATATGTCGCATATCTTTCAGTATTAGCCGACAATCCATATCTGTCTACAGACAAATATCACAAATACTCGCAATGCATGAGTGGCTAGTATTACCCATTTTCACCGTACCAAAGTCTTCAGTTTTGTACGTCATGAAGAACTCTTTATTCGGTGTAGCATGATAGCAAGCACCTGTGTCAACTATCCACTCAACTCCTTAGTAACCCTTCACATGTAGACATTGATCTTCTTCACAAGAGAGAATCACTACATCTTTTGCAGTTACTGTGTCTGTGGTATTTTTGTTGTCATCCTCTTTCTTCGATTTTTGCTCTCATTCTGTAGTCTTTTCCAGGCTCTACAATTTCTCTTTATGTGACCTTCTTTACCACAATGATAACATTGTCTTCTTTTAGACTTTGACCCGCCTCTGGAACTTGCTACGACCTCTTGATTGTTGTCTACATTCAGCTTCCCACCTGTTCTCTGTGACAAGAGCCTGTGCACCATTTGTAACAGTTGACTTCCTTCTTGTCTCTTCATTGAACAAGCTGCTAGTAATTATACTCATGGTGACCATACCATTCAGAGCTACATTACTGATTATCACAATCAAGGTTTCCCAATTGTCGAGCAATAATCCCAAAAGCAACAAAGCATGTAACTCATCTTCTAAGGTCGTCTTCATTGCTGACAATTGATTAATCAAGCTCTGAAACTCATTTAAATGCTCAGCAACACTGGTACCTTCTCTGAATTTAAGATTTACCAGTTTTCGGATAAAAACGCCTTGTTAGCTGTTATTTTCTATTCATACAGTGACTCCAGTTTCTTCCACAACTCATGTGCATTTGTTTCACTTGCTACATGGTGGTACACACTATCATCAAGCCACTGTCTGATTGTGCCAACCTCTTTTCGATTCCATTTATTTCAATTAGCGGCAATCATCTCTTCTGGCTTCGCACTTTCTCCTTCAACCGCTCATACGAGTCCTTACAGTAAAGGATATCCTCCATTTTGGATTTCCATATCTGCCAGTTGTTGATTGTCAATTTGATTATGGTGCTACTACCTTCCATCTTAACCTACAAAAGCACGCTCAAAAGAAACCTGAGACTCTAATACCACTTGATGGGGTTCTTCTTAAAATAAATGTAAAATGAGAAGTGCTTTTGTGAAATCCAATAAGAAGAGAGATGGATAAATTGAGCACCGTGCCGGTCGGTACCAAATAGTTCAAGTGCAAGCCAAACAAAGATAAATAAGAGAAATTAAGCACGATCACAAAGACACGAAATTTACACGAAACCCTCTCACCCCTAAAAATCACTGGGCACACCCGAGTTTCACTATACCAACAAACGGTCTTCTCTTTAAACCCTAAACTTGAGGTATACATATGCAAATAGATAGAAAATACCAAAGGTACACATTGCGAGTCAATACCCGCTTCAAAACCCTAATTTCATTCAAACCCAAGAAAATCCTAGATTTGAGAAAATAAAAAATATCTTCTTACTAACAGGGAGAACACAATCAGAGGCAATGGAATCGAAGAGTCCGACTTACTCTTCGTTTTCTTCTTCTTCACTGCCTTCTATCTCTCTCTTTGCCTACGCTCTGTCTGAGACGAGCACGAAACACCTCTTTTTTTTCTTTTCTTTTTAGCGTTTCACTTTCTCTCCGTCTCTTCTCCTTTTTTTTTTGTTTTCTATTTACCGAACTTGGGCTGGACCCATCACGGGCCCAACACCAACATATTAAATATTAAATATTTTTATTTTTAGAAAAATAAAAATATATCATATTCTCACAAGAGTGCTTTTTTTTTCATACATTAGAAGGAACCGAGATAAAAACTTGATTCTTACAAAGTAGGCTGAAACTTTATGTCGTTTTCTTTATATTTTTATGTTTTATATTATTGTTTTTTTTTGTAAAACAAGATAAATTAATATATAAGAACTGAGATAAAAAATCTTAAAATGAGAATACAATAAAAAAAATCTGTGTTTTTAAAAATGAAAAATTGTTGAAACTATAATTGCCTATTAAATATAAAACAAATGTTAATACTGATTTAGGGAAATGAGATTTTAACGTGAACTATCAGATTCAGAGAAAAAAATGTTTTTTTTTTTTTTTACTTTGCGGCGATACGATCTAAGTAATTGGCAGTTGAGTTTAAAAATATGGATCACGATTTGACAACTAATGGTCTTTGCGTGGCGAAGAATTGACTGCAATTTCATGTTCCACAAGCATTGTCAGTTTACTCAGTTTACTACACATTAATTAAATTTGCTTCTGGGATAAGTCACGAGAGAGATTAATTAATTAATTATTGGGAACAATTAATATTAGCTGACTTGATCGTGATGTTTAATGGTATATATATATATACACACTTTAATGAGTTTAATTTGTCTTCTTCTGACATTATATAATTACTTTAGTAAATGGTGCTTCATTAAATTTTCAATAACCAATTACGTCTAGTCTATTCGTGTAATTAAGGATAAGTAGTTAGTATGCAATAACCAGTGATAACTCTTCCTTTGAGTCCCATTTATTTGCCTTTTAATTTATGGGAATAAGAAATATTATGCGTCTCCGTCAAGGGAATGTACATAATTTTTTTATTTCTTAAATATTTAATTTTTTTTTTGCTACTTCTGCATGCCAACATCATAAGAAATATCGCTAATATAGTTTTTACACAGCCCAAACGAATTTAAACGTGCTATATTCAGTAGTAAGGGGGTATTTTTCTTCAAATATTATTTCTGTAGGGCCTATTTGTTATTGACTCAATAATACGACCTACCATCGCAAACTACGATAAGTTGAAAGATGTAAATTCATAAGAAAGAGAGGTAAAATGAGAAAAGATTATAAAAAAACAAACTTAAAGTTGCGTAGAAATAATGCTAATGCGAATTTTATATAGCAAGAAGACGAGGTGCTCACATGATATGATGCCTCTAGATCCAGAACAAGAGAGACCATAGTGAGGTTGCCAGGTCTTTTCTATTAATTAATCATTGTACATTTATTACTGTACTACATGGTGCGAATAATTAAAGGATGGTATCACTTGATATTGGCTATCTTGATTATCTTGATAATGGATTTTTAAATAAATATGAAAAAAAATTAAAAATAGATTTTTTTATAAATATGTTCTTCTACTTATAGATTGATGGTGATTTAAATTTCATACAATTATATCATCATTTGATAATCCATTAAAGACCATTAAATTGAAACAGTTTTTGTTTGATGCAATTGTATCACCCTTTTAGTTATTGTTTGATGGTCTTTGATGTACTAACAAAAGATAATGAAATTTGAATCACCATCAATCTATGAGTAGAAAGACATATCTATAAGATTTTTTCATATTTATTTAGAGATTTGTTATCAAGATAATCCATCGTCAAAGGATCCCTTCTCATAATTAAAAGGGTGGGTTTATCGACAACGGATTATTCAACAACTTGACACTTTAAATAAATTAAAAAAACTGAAAAATAAAAAAGTTTCTAAATATATTCTTATAGTTAGATTGTATTTAAAATTTCATACAATCTAGTTATTGTTTGATGGTCTATTGAAAATTGTTAAATTATAATTATTATAAATTATATAAAATTTTGATGATCCATTTTATAAATTATATAAAAAATAGTAATATTTGATGGATTTTCAAAATCATAACTCAATTATATAAATTTTGAAATACTATTCATTTATAATTAAAGAATATATTTATAATTTTTTTAATTTATTTGAAGTACCATTGCTAACATCGTCAAACTAACCCATTAATTTGTAACAATGAATCTCTGCCCATAATAAAGTACATGCAGACAATAGCCAATTATTTTAGTTAATTCCGAAGAAGTTGTTATTGGTATTAGGATCCAAAACCCAATTACCTATGACAAAAAGAAACTGCGTGCAACGATTTTTTTAATCACAGATCTTCCAATCTCAATCGTCGTTTCCCTCGAAAAGTAACGTCACATGAGGATGTTAGTGATATATTTTTATTCATTTATTTTAGTATTGAATTAGGTGGATATAGACAATCATAGAAATTCTTTATAGATATAGATATTTTTTGGTTTCAAATTTTATGTAATTTTATTATTATTTGATAGTCCGTCAAAACATCAAAATTTTATATAGTTTACAATGGTTATAATGTAACAATCCTTAATGTACTATCACACGATAATAAAATTATATGAAATTTGAAACACTATCAATCTACATGTAAAAAAACATAGCTATAATTTTTCTAATTTTTTTTGATATTTATTTAAAAATCCATTGTCTAGATTATCAAAATAAACTCATTGTCAAGGGATCCACCCATAAATAAATTCTTTTTTCATTAAGTAAAATTTCTTTCCAATAAGCAAAGTTAAAACTACTTAATTATAATTATTCTATCTTCTCTTTCCAATACAAATTAGTTGCTTTGAGAATTTTCTTTGAAGAATAAAATAATTATAATATACCACTCAATTTTTACAATTATGATCGATATGTTTTTTTTTTCTAAACAAACTACTATGTTACGCATATTTATTGGAAAATTAATTAATTAATTATTACTAAATTATTATATATATAGAATGCCATTTGAAATGGATAAGGAGTCAATAAATTAAGAAAGTAGAACAAACACACAATAATATTTTAAATTTATTTGTTCTGAAATTACTCAAAGATTTGGAGAGGAGAAATGGTTTGCGCTCTGAAGATTCAATTCATCTGGTGTATGATTTGCGCTCTGAAGAATCACGATGAGATCAGGAGGGAGTGACGGTGACTGAGAGGAAGCAGAGACAATGAAGAGAGGAATGAATGCAACTAGGATCGATATATATATATATATCTTACCTGGGTTAATTAGAATCTGCTGACGAGCATGAACCTTAACCTACTTAGAAAATTCTAAGCGACAGTAAAATATCAGCGAAGAAGAGATTACATGTAGACGCCCGAAGCTCTCAACGCGAGAGTTGAACCCTAGATCGATCGATATATATATATATATATAAGACCATGCATGCATCAATATGAATCGTAACCATCTTAATTAATTATGAGCCAGATTTTGGTTGCTTAAGATTATTTATGTTCTGCTTGCAGATAATTCGTGGTTGGAGTTTGTTGCAGGCTAGGCTTGCAGCTGCTGTTCTATGTACGTGGAAAAAAATTAATACTGCTATTAGCATGCAGAATTTTTATTTTGTTTTTATTGGGCTTAGACCCATTAACTATGAGTCTATGAAAGATATTCCAACGTGGCTCACCCCAGCAGCAGAGCAGGAAAGCAAGCAACAACTAGGCCTAAATAAAGGCCTACTAAAAGTATTAATTTCAAGCTCTCCAAATAACCAATAACTAATTATTATGACTTATGCGTCAATATATACAAGTCTTCTTAACATAATTCATAGTAAGATGAATAAATTTTACAAAATTTACATATGAATACATGATGAACTATCTGTCGAGCACAATCATTTCACCTTTATATGATATAATTGAATTCTATCATAAGCACAGAAGAGCAGAAGAGCAGGGGAACAAATTTTAATTTAAATAGCTCAATAAAATTTAAATATCATAATTTTATAAAATATTAATTTTATCATTTTTGAAATTATTTTATTATATTCAATGGTTTTTAGAAAATGACTCTTTTGACATACAAATTTTAGTATTTTCTATTATTTTAGACCAATATTTCAAACATTATTAAGTATAGTAACATAATTTCAAATATGATAAAATTAGTATTTTATAAAATTATGGTACAAAATTTTTATTGAGCTATTTAAATTAAAATTTGGAGTATAAAAAAATTTAAGTGTTTCGATTGAAGTAGTTATATAAGCAAAATAGACAAACTGTTCGCTCTTGCCATTCTTGTTTTACCTGCGTTAATTTTATTGTTTCCTTGTTTTTTATTGATTAACTTCTTTTCAGTAAACGCTTTCCACTCTAAAAAAACTGCCGTTTTTTAATTTGTTGTCATATGTATATAACAATAAAATCTTTAATCCTAAATAAATTAGAATAGATTATAAATAAAATCCAATCTGAAATTATGGAAATCATATAGAAATCTTAAACATGAAAAATTAATGATAGTAATAACAAGAATAATAGTAATGATGATGTACCTCATTAATTAATTGTCAGAGACCGCATGCGAGTATTAGTGTTATGTGCCTATGTGCATATGCAAATAGTATATATATATATATATATATATTGGGTAATGATATGTATATATATATATATATATAATTGTGTATATATATATATATATAATAATTGGGTTATGATGTTATGCATAGTAATTGTCCTCATGCTATAAATTATTGATTTATTTTCTAAATCTAAATTATCGATTTAAACCGCTTAAAATGAGTTCTATATGAAAATCTAATTGGAGATCAATTTTTGTATATATATTTTTTATTTTTTTAGATAGCTAAAAAAAATATTTCTTTTGGATGGTTCATAATATATAATTAAATCAAGTGATTTTCTAACAATCTAGAAAAAGTAGTAAAATAATTTAAAAATATATAAAATTTGATGACCAACTAGATTTTCATATGAAAATTATTTTGAGCGTTTGGATAAACTATTTAGGCTTAGAAAATGAAATAATACGGTGACCCATGCTATGCATAGCACTAGGGTGTCAATGGGTCAAGTCGGGTCGGGTTGGGGTCAGGCCATTATTATTTTATTATTAATTTTACTTGTCTCGAAGCCGATCTGATTACATTTGGGTTAAAAAATCTTGACCCATACCCGAGCCGACTGGGTTACGGATCGACCCGATCCGACCCGTGTTAAATAATTAAATATTTATTAATTATTTTTATATTATTTTAAGTAATTAAAAATTAATTAATTTATAAGTAATCTTAATTAGTGTATAATTCATGCATATTTAAGATTTAATTAGTACCAAATTATAAAATTATTTAAAAAAACATAATTCATCGAATCCGACCCGATTCGTGTTAAAAAATTAGATCCGTACCCGACCCATTTATTGGGTCGGGTCTGATTAATAATTGACACCCCTAATAGCACCATAGCCTAAATCATATAGCACCGCGCTATATATCTAGAGTTATGCTACACTGAGTCGCGAAGTGTAAAATACCTTTTGTACTTTACGTTGTATCTCTCATTTTCGAATTAAAAATACCAATCAAACCATTCAAAGTGATATTCATATTAAAATATAATTCGAGAGCAAAATTTATATTTTTTTAAAATAAAAAATTATTCTTTATTATTAAAAATAATTAGCTCAATGCAATTTTCTATCTCTATTTTTTTAATATATAAAATTTAATCTTTAAGCATATATTAATATGAATCATATTAGACAGTTGGATTGATATTCTAAATTCAAAAAAAGAGATATAACATAAACTACACAAATATTTTTATACTTCACGACTCACAATAACATTAAAATATATACAAATATCTCCTCAAACATTAAAAATATCAATAACGAACAACTGTTTTTGGGCTGAGAGTCTTTTTTTGTTTTAAGAGATACAGAAATTAATTAATTAAGATATGGTTTGGAAATATGTACTCCACGCAAGGAGCATATTTTTTCTTGGTTTTTGGTTGAAATAATTTATCTGTCATGCATGTGAACGCGTCGGTTACCAAGAGGTCCAGGAGTGTTTGGCTTTTTAATTAATTATTAATTATATACTAATTACAATTGCAATTAATTTTCTGCATGCACGGTGCTTGCGACTTACTCTGTTGTCGGTTGAAATCTCCATAAAAGATGGTATAAGTAATATATTAATTAATTAACTAATAATCAGCTAATTAATAAATGGTCCTATAGGTAATATTAGCTTCTTGTCATTGTTAATTTCCTGAAAAGTGTTGTTTATATCTTGGATCCTCTGAATAATGACTCAACAGAGCGCTGACCATCCAAAATGCTCTAAATACATAAGTTCATTTATTTATATTCTCAAATAATATATTATATATAAATTTTTTAATTATTTTGCAGAGCTTTACGATATAACTGGATTACGGTACAATAATAAAATAGGAAGCAAGCTATGTTCAAATATGTCATACTTAAAGTACGTAAATTTTTCATATTGAAATTTAAATTATCAAATATTTAGAGTTTGTATAATTGTTATGTATAATTTTAGGGTCGGATACAACCTGGTGACTCAGAGTGTGCCTATTATGTCATGAGAGTAGTTTCTGACGTTATCTCGAATTTCCACAAGAGAAAAGTATTGCCCGAGGTACATATTTTAATGAATAATTTGCAATATTATTTTAATATATTGCTTTATGTTACCTATTTCTCAATAAAAATTAAAAAAAAATACTTTTCAAGCATAGATTATCCCGCCAAGTCCAAAGATGCAATACCATTCGAGTGCCATTGCGGAGGTTAAAAAAATGATAATTAAATTTCTAAAAGAAAATATTTGATGTGATGAGGTTGTATGTATTGTGAAACAATTTAACTTTGTTAATTCAAATTTTAACTATTTTGTTTGTATATATAGAGATGTGTGTTTTATTTGTATATATGTGTTATGCATATATAAATATAATCTGTCATTTTAAATGTTGTTTGTTATTACTGGCAACAATGAGCTAGCACAGAAAATAAAGAAATTATCCAAACAAAATTTAAAGATTCAACAATGATTTTTTCAATAACCGTTGTTTGATAGAAAAATATAACGGAAGGAAAGGTATTTAACAACGGTTATTACTAAATAACTTATTACAGGTATATTCAATAATGATTCTTCTGAAAAAAAAACGTTTTTGAAAAGTCTTTTAACAATGATTTTTCATAAAGAATCGTTGTTGAATAGGCTTTTAACAATGATTTTTAATGAATAAGCGTTATTAAATATATCTTTAATAATGATTATTTAGTAATAACCATTGTTAAAAGGTTATCTGTTTTCTAAACTAAGTGCTTTAACGATGATTGTTAATAAGTTTTTTTAACACATCCTCAATAATGGTTAGCAACCATTGTTAAAGCCCATAAAAAGTCGTTATTAATTTCAAAATATGGTGTAGTGTTTGCTCCATTTGTCTCTTTGCTCGTGTTGCCTTTAATTTTCTCTAACCATGTCTAATTTAGTCAGATCGAGTTAGTGTCAATGAAAGCGGCAAAGCAACTTGACTCCTCAAATGTCATCGATCGATCACTCAAGTATATTCCGTATGCCTAATCTCAAAATTATAGCAGAATAAAAAAGCTGATCTCTATGCATGACGGTCAAAGGAGAGGCAAGTAGTCCATCAACCAAGGTAAAACCACCAGTTTTATCCCCATTTCTCATACTAAAATGACACCCACTTAATTTGTAGTACTGTCATAAAAAAAAAAAGCAAAAGCAACTTGACTCCTCAATGAGGATCCTAAGGGAAGGGGGCTAATTAGGGTTAAAGTCTATTTAGTTTTGTCTACTCATCCTACTTTGGGAACTGCTTTAAAGAATGAAATAAGCTTTGGGACCCGCAAGACGAGGGTTCATGTCCTCGTTTAGGGCGCAACATGCAAACCCTAGCTAACTTCATTTTTATTAATTTATTTCTTTTTCAATTTCTTTTTCCCCCTCTTTCTGGTTTGTTCATTGACATGCATGGTGTTTGAGCAGAAAGATATTTTTCAATTCCTTCTAACTAGTATAGAATTTTCCTCTTCAACAGAAAGATATTTTTTTGTTTGAGCTGACAGCGGTCAGTGGGGGTAAATCTATATAGATTGACAAAGATGCGTGAGCTATATATTCCTTCAAATAACTATGATATTCATTGGAGCCCATAATATCAAATATTAAATAACTATCATTAAATTTCCTAAATAATAAAATTAATTGAAGAAATATTATATATATATATATATATATCATTTTATATGTGTAACATCATTTTGCTATTATTCGTGAGAAAGGATCAAATAATCATGGTCATTGGTCCCACCCCACATTGATGCCCATAACATTAAGTATAAAATAATTATTGTTTAATTTCTTCAATAATAAAACTAACTGAACGAGTATTTTTATATATCATTTTATATGTGTGCATAAAAAAATATATTATTTCGATATTATTTATATAAGAAGGGATCCAATGACTATTTGTTGTGCCTATTTACTTATTCATATATAAATTTATAAATGTAAATCGTTTGATGCATAGCCATCAAGTAAGATCAAGTAAGGTGGTTAAAAATATAAAATTTGGTCCATTTATTTTATTATCACTTGATATATATGACGCATTATCCCCCCCCCCATTACGCCATTACGCCGCCCGATTAATCCTCGAACCTTTGCTAAAAAAATCAGAGAAATTTTAGAATTAATGACAGAAACGCATTAACCCCCCCCCCCCCCCCCCCCAAAAAAAAAAAAAAATAAATAAAAAAAAAAAAGGTTGGCAGAGAAGCATTTTGCCTCAATGTTTTAGTTGATATATACATACATACTCATATGTCCTTTCCATTCCGTTACAAAACAAGTTCCCATGCTCTCTTTAATTTCTACTTCATTTTTAAGCAAACAAGTTTTATTGTCCTTTTTTATCGTTTTGGGAAAACTCCAAAAATCTCACAATATGTTGGTCAATTGACACATGAACGAGTACTCCAAATGTTTTAATACCTAGCTTAGCCAGAGTATATATATAAATTTATTATTTAATAACTTCAACAACACAAAAATGTCAAATTTGATAATAGATATAAACACTTCGCAGTTAATGTTTAAACTTAATTAAAGAAAGAAGCATATTAATTAGATACTAACAAATAGAAGTATATACAAAACACCTACACGGAACTAATTATAAGCAGAGAAATATATATATTTGAGTTGTTAAATATTGTCTCTTTTCCCATTAGATTAATTAATTTCTTCATTTTTTTTTGCAAACTACAAAAATATATCATGTATCATTTACGATAGTGCCAGTACCTCACAAGATTACGTCTTTTTTTCAGGGGAACTGTGAGGGGTACATAAGATATGCAATTCAGAGAGAACATGACTGAACAGGGCACCTGTGATAATACCAGATTGAAAGGCAATTAAATTAGGCTAGAACGTAATAGACTTACTTTCCACCTCCCTTATTCAAGAAAGAATTAGCCTGAGGGCTTTTTTACCTTTATTGTAATATCCTGGCTTTCAACTAGCAGATAAAATTAAAGGGCTTTTGGCCTTTTGCAATCCATCGGTCCCGAATAACACGTTGAAATTAACTAATTAGGCTGATTCAGTCCAGTATTAATTTCAGCCGAAAAAAAAATTGAACTTGTTACTTTCTGCCAAAATATTGGTCCTACTGAAAGGCTGAAACAGAGCCGAAATTAAAGACTAAATTTTTAAATATTTTTTGTGCATGTACTTAATGTTCTTTTAGAAAATAATTCTATAGGGATGTTGACAGAGAAGGTCTTTAGCTAGCTGCAAATTAAATGCCTAGCTAAAAAATGACAAAATATTACTTTATGACAAACGGAGATATTAATTCCAGAAATAGCTAGTAAACAGAATATTTATGAAGTTATACCATATAATTAAATTTGCTAATTTTAGTAAAATGTCAAATTAATTTATGGATACATAAATTGAAAATTATCTGTCGTAACTCTCTCTCTCTCTCTCTCTCTCTCTCTCTCTATATATATATATATATCCTACACTCCTACACATCAATTGGTACCACTGGAGATGAACTGTAATATCAAAGCAATCAGATATACAGTTGCCTTATATAAGTTAGTCTCGATTTGGGTTGACTAAACAAAAATAAAGAAAATGATTCAAGGACTAATGAGTAACGCGTAATCAAAAATATATATTTTGTCAAGAATACTAATACGTGTCAAGGATAATTATACGACAACAAATACAATGCACTGTCATTTGATCATCATCACAGTACGTAGTCATGAATAATGGGGGAATGAATAGGTGTGCATAAGAATATCTAAAGATATATACTTTAATTTCTTGAAAACGTAGATTAATATTATCAAGTTTAGTTTAGCACTATTTTCTGCTTCCAAGGTATTCATGTCCCTTTGACCCAATTCAAGTCCCCTCCCAGAAGTGAAGACCCCCACACTCCTTGCCAAAAGCTCTCTCTTGTAAAGTGTAAACCCTACTATTGCACCCTTCTTCTTTCACTTAACTGAGCTAAGAAATCACCCTAACACTCACTTCTTTCACTTATTAATTATTATCTTATTTCACAGATCACCATGAATAATTGGCTAAGCTTTTCTCTCAACCCTCAAGACCTTTCTGCCGCAAATGAATCTCAAGCTGATACGCAGCCCCCTCCCAGCTCCAATGTAGGTTGCTACGGCCTCACCACAAATGGTCTTCATGAAGATTCCTATCAGCCATATGGGAATTTGAATGAATCTCAAGGTAATGAAGATGGATTTCTTGGCATTTCTGCTTTGCAACTTATTTATACAACATTTTCTACATTGTTTTTTTTTTCTATGTTCAACTACAGAACAAAGTACAAGGAGGGTGTAAATTTTAGTTTCGTGCAGCCCGGGTCACACATATAATTAATTAGCTCTTTGAACACACTAATGGATCCTTGAAAAAGAGAGAGAGGGGGGAAAGGGATCACCTGAAAACATCAAAATGAGATAATTTGATATATCATAATTTCTTTTAATTCATAATAATGACTAGATTGGAACATGAAGAGTATGGATTTCAATCATGGGTCTTCGGAGTTGTCTATGGTGGTTGGATCAAGTAGTGCAAATAGAAATCTCGAGGAGAGAGAGCCGAAGCTTGAAGATTTCCTTGGCGGGAACTCTTTCTCAGAACAAAATCAAGACGCCTCATGCTTGTTCTCAAGCACTGTTCCAGGAGGCATAGTGATCGGCAATGAAGATGTTAACACCAATTCGGGCAGCGCCATCGGGCTGCCTATGATAAAAACATGGCTGAGGAACAACAACGAGGCCCCTGGGCAGCAGACAGATGAGATGAGCTGTGATGGCAGCGCAAGGGGATTTTCAGGAAGTATAGTTGCACCTTGTGCTACTACTTCACATGGTTTGGGGCTGTCGATGAGCACAGGAGGAGGTGTTAATAGAGAGATGGAGGTTTCATCATCTGAAGCTGTGCAGAAGGGGAGTGCAAATTCTGATGTCGATTCACAGAATATTGGTGCTATAGAAGCTCGAAAGCCAGTTGATACTTTTGGACAAAGGACTTCAATTTACCGTGGTGTTACAAGGTTTGTGACACTATAGCAAGCCAGCTAGTAATTTTTCTTCCACACAATAGGTCTGGCTCTAATTTTCTTGTACATTTTGTCTAAGTTGGTTAATCAGACAGACATTAATGCAACATATTAATGAGTGCGTTTGAATTGTGTTTTTTATGATCTAATTTTAAAAAAAAATGGTATATTTTCAGTTTCTTTCAATTAAGTATGTTATATTTTATTTTTATGTGTTTTTTTGTACTTTATGTGAGAATGCATCAAGTTATAATTTTAGCTAATAGCTACAAATATTTGTATTATATTAAATTAGTGCATTGTTTGAATATAATTTTTTGTTCTACTTGATTTTTTGACAAAATAATCTTTATAATTTTCCCTATATTTTTAACGAAAAATTGGTATTTTTTAAAAAATTTGAGTTTCCAATCTGCTTTTCGATTCATCCTATTCCGAGTCCACGCTCAACTTTTCGATTCCACTTATGATTCTAATTTTCAGAACCATGATCTGAACACTGACATATACATATACATTTTAACATAAACATCCGTTAGTAATTTGTAAAAGAACAAAATTTTGTTCGAGTTTAATAATTACCGACATGAAATTGCATACTCACTTTGTATGCCTAAATTCATCCTTTTGTCAATTCTTTTTATTTTTCCTGATTTGTAAATTATGTATAATTATATATCATGAGATCATTGTTAGACCCTTGTTTCTCTTTCATTTCTCAGGCACCGATGGACCGGGAGATACGAGGCTCATCTATGGGACAATAGTTGTCGAAGAGAAGGACAAACCCGCAAGGGTAGACAAGGTAACATGCGTTCACTGAGTAGATAACATATTCATGCCCTTTTCTATAAATTAATACACTGAAATGAACATATATAAATTACTAATCGCTGACTTTCTTCATCTCCTTTTACATGGAATGTATGCGCTCTCTATCTTCAGTATATTTGGGTAAGCATACAATTCTTTTGCAAACTTATGCATAACATTTTATTCAATAAAAAACGTTGGTACAAAACTATGATTAGAATATATAATTATTGAATGTGAATATATGTCTGCTTTAGGTGGTTATGACAAAGAAGAAAAAGCTGCTAGGGCGTATGATTTAGCAGCTCTGAAATATTGGGGTACAACTACGACGACAAACTTCCCGGTATAGTTTTCTTTAAGTGCTATGATCTTAAATAAATGTATATATATCATGCAAATATAAGATGTATACTGTTCTTAATTTTACGTCAATTAATTATCTGGCACGTTATTGAAGTTTATTTGATTTTCCCTAATTGCACCACTCAGGTCAGTAATTATGAGAAAGAATTGGAAGAAATGAAGCATATGACTAGACAGGAATACATCGCATACCTCAGAAGGTATATACACATGCATATTTGCACTATAAAACAGCAAGTCAAGAATTATGTACTATAGATAAGAAATGGGAAAAAAAAAGAGAGCCTAAGAGCCTAAGAGAAAGAAGATTTCCTTAATTTGATTTCAGGAACAGCAGTGGATTCTCGCGCGGTGCATCAAAATATCGCGGTGTCACTAGGTATATGTAACATAAACTTTCTATATTGTTGAATGCTGTTTATGGCTTAAAAAAATATGTTTCAGTGAATGCTCATTTTAATTGATATTTTTTTTTTATATATCTTTATATGATCCTATAGGCATCATCAGCATGGAAGATGGCAGGCGAGAATAGGAAGAGTGGCAGGGAACAAAGATCTCTACTTAGGAACCTTTAGTAAGTTCTTCATTGTTAACACTTCTTATCTATTACAAACAATAAAATAACAATTATTGTTACTAAAACCAAGACGAGCACTATGTATACTGTACTGTTGTTTTTCTAATCTAACTTCAGATAGGTGCAAAAGGTATCCCATAGACTTATATATATTTATTTCTCGTGGAATAAAGAACTAAGTGGCGTTATTATAGTTTAATAAACTTAAGAACCCTGACATCCCTTTTTAATTGAGCTGATGTCTCAGGCTGTCTTAGAATCCTGGGGCAGGAATTCAACAGTCAACTAGTAAACCCTACTTTCCACATCCCAATTCTCCACGCACGCATGCATGCAAGGTGCGCGAGCGCCATGCTAATTAATATATATATATTGTCCAGTGTGCCAAACAACCAATCAGAAGCTGCATTAATTTTTGAATGTATACACTTAACATCATAGGTACTGAAGAAGAGGCAGCTGAGGCGTACGACATAGCAGCTATCAAATTCCGTGGCTTGAATGCGGTGACCAATTTTGACATGAGCAGATATGATGTGAAGAGCATTCTCGAAAGCAGCGCGCTCCCTGTAGGAGGGCCTACTAGACGGCTCAAGGAGGCGACTGATAATAATGAAGCCGGCACAAGCACTGCTCTGATACCCCATCTTTCTGACAGCAGCATATACCAGCGCTGGCCGGGTCTCGCATTCCACCAGCCTTCACAATTTGATTTACAGTATCCATATGGCCAGCCACTTGGCTGGTGCAAGCCGGAGCAAGACCTTCAGCAGCTGCAACTGACAAATGGTACCCACAACTTTATGTATGGTACTGCTGGGGATGTTGGAATGAGTGGTACCGTCTCGTATAACGGAGTGTTAAATGGTGATGCTAACGGATACTTGCTAAGCAACCAAGGGAGTACTAGTGCTGGCAGAGCTGACGGGTATAATGGCACGGTGGTGAATACCGATCTGTACAGTGATACGAGAAACGGATACTACTATGGACAGAGCTCATCTGCCGGCACGGCCATTACCAAGCAGGATGGGTATATGCAATGGGGATCTAACTCCAACAGCATGGGATGACTGATTTGTAGTTGTGGATTGGGGCTGACTTTGATTTTTGCAAGATTTAACTCGAGTTATCTACTTGGCTTTAAATTAGTTGATGCGTATATATCCTTCTGAAAATTGGTGATGGCTTATACTTCTTAAACTGTCAGTTTTGAGGATGGTCAGAAGGATATTAATCCCTTGTAATAGACACTTTAATTTTTTGCAATTAAAAACATTTTCTTCTTCCGAAAAAGTAACTTGGACATTTAGTTTCCTTTTTGTTTTTTTTTTTTTTACTTTTTCCAATTGTAAATTGTTTCCTTAATTAGCAATTAATCGGACATTCTGGTGCAGTGATCTATATCATGAGAAATTGAAACTTGAAAACAAGAGACGATTTCTGGAGTAGACTCATTCGCAGGGCCAGGGCCTGGAAATCAAAGAGAGGGAAGGGCCCATACTTCTCTTTGAAATTTGTCACTAAAATCTATAGGTCACATAATCCGATCCGATCCGATCCGAAAAATTTCTCCGATCCGATTTAATTTTCTAAAAAAAATCAGACTGATCCGACCCGATCTGAACCGAACTAACCCTACCCGACCCGAGATCAAATGACCCTCAATCCAATTAAAATTTATCAAAAATGTGAAAAAACACAACATGTATATATATATTTATCCGACCCGATCCTGATCCGACCCAGTCCAACCCAATTTCTTCGAGAACATTAAACTGACCCGACCCACCCGATTTCACCTCTACAGTAAAATCTTAAATTTCGTCACAGTTATATTCTTTGATTATTATATTTTTGTCCGATAGTCACTAATATACGAGTCACTATTTTAATAGTGACGAATTTAGTGTTCTCCACTAATACTTGCGATATTTATGACAATAAAGTTCCTCAATAAAAATATGTTCAACAGTGATGAATACTTGATGGAACATATATAGTTATATTATTTGTGATAAAAATAATGGCCACTAATATACTTTATAATTAGTGACGACTAATTATTTTTCGCAAATGGAATTAATATTTGTGTCAAAAATATTTTTATTAAAAATCTTATCACTAGAGAACAATTAACAATGCTTGGCAACAACAATGCTTTTTCAAAATAATATTGAAAAAATGTCACTAATTTTTTTTTGCGAATGATGAGATCAATTATTACGTTTGTAGTTCCAAATGAAAAAAAAATATCACATGTATTATTTGTTCTACAAATCCATACTCTTCCCTATTAATATGAAAACTAATGCATTTTATATAGCCACTATTAACTAAGTATAATAAATAGAAAAAATTAAAAAAAAAAAAAAGACCAAATAGGAATGACAAGTTTTATTAGAGGAAAATTCTCTAGATAAAAGAGTTCATTACAAGCGCATTCAAGTTCATGCCACAAAATAATAATAAATAATAGCTTCACCATTATTCAGACTTATATGAAATTTGTAAATATACAATAAAATCACTTGATGAATCCAAAACAGTTTTATCCTCGAAAAACTAAAAACTGTCTTTGGAACACAAGATTTCCAGGCCACTTGAGAATGAATGTTGATGGAGAAATAAAATTTTAAAATTCTGCAAGTAAAAATATGAGTTAGTAGTTTATTCAAATATGAGTTTCAGAGGGACTGAAGTGAATTTGTTTTAACAGGCGAGGAACACAAACATTAAAGGACATGATTTGATTCTACTTTATCAAAAAGCGGAAAAAAAAACTTTGGGTTAAAAGGAGCAACTTAAAATCAAAAAATATAATATCAGAAAATTTCATTATTACCTCTCTAATTTTGACAAGACGAATACGATAGCGTCAATTATTTTATATTCCTCTCTATTTTTTTGCCATATAGAAAGAATGAAATTAAATTTTGAGAGAAATCATGTGAGATTATATCTAATATAGCATATGTAATTGATCTTGCATTTATTGATTTTTTTTTCATATTAGAATGACGTACATATTATCATGTAATATTTTTTTATATCTAACTAAAAAATTCGGTGCAACGCGTGGTTATACACCTAATTACTCATAATGAGCATTACATCTTTCTATATTTGATGTTAATGGTTGCAAGCCTATAGCCACACCATCAGTGATTTGATGGCCTCTGAGACAAGTCGTATAGCAAATCCAATAATGGATCTCACAAGAAAAAATGTAAAATATTAGGACACAATCTTACCAAGATTCCATACATTATTTATCACCAAATAATGATAGAGAATATACAATTTTTCATCGACTATATCAAATACCATGATATGAAAATAAAAATAACAATCTGATAATGTGCACACTTATGTATTCATAGCCCCTAAATTGATTAAATAAATATATTACTAGCGTACTTCTAAAAGCATAAAGTTCTTCTATTTTTTTAACACAAAAAGTCTTTCAAATAATCTTTAAATTTTAATTTATCATGCTCAATTGTTCATATGAAAATTTTATGGGATATAAAAATTTGAATTGTTTTGAGTTTCTTAAATTATTATTTTTAATTTATAAAATTCATGTATAAATATTGAATATTTTATATTATTTTAGAGTTAGTTTTTAAAAATAAAAAATAGTGACTTTGAAAACTCAAAATATCTCAATTTTTTATATCTCACAAAAGTTTTTATATGAAAATTTTAATGAACATGATAAATAAAAAAATTGAGATAATTTGATGTAATTTTTGAGTTAAAAGTATGAAAGGACTCTATGCTTCCGGGAGTACATTAGTTTTACTCTCTCTATAAATACATATAATTTCTCACGAGATAAAAAATGACTAATTCTGATTTTATCATTTCAGGCAGGCTTATCAAATTTTGGACAATTTAATGAGCACCCTCAAGAGCAGAGCCAAAGAAATAATTAGGGTCAAAAATTACGAACTGAATTTTTTTCAAATGAAAAGTTCCTCAAAATGCATACAAATGACTCAATAATATAAAATTTCGCTGACATTTAACATATACTAGTATTACATGCATCCTAACTAGATTATGTAAATACAATCTATGATAGAAATGAAAATGGTATTTTTTTTCTACGATAGAAATATTTTTTTGTTAAATTCTATTAATATTGTATAAATCAAATAAAGATGTTGTAATCATTCATATTTCAAATTCAACAGACAAAGTACCTTTTAAAAAAAACACCTCTTGACATTTTTAGTCTTAATTATAAATTGTTCAAGTTCATTCTTTTATGCCATCAAATTCAATCAAATAAATTAATCGGTAATATTTTTTTAAATTTTCACATAATAAATATGTATATAAATTTACAAGTAATGTTATTAAAATAAAATAACTAAGGAACACAATAAAACGCGACGAACTAAGAATATATTGAAAAAAATTCAAAGTCGAAGAAAAAACAAAAGGCAATAGAGAAATTACAAAATAATTAAGTTCAATAAATTATGAGATGGTAAATGAAAATGAGATTGTGTTTTGGTTAAATAAATGCATCGAAGAATACTTCAATTTGATCTGCTTAGAAAAAACAACTTTTTTTATCAATTAGCTCAATGAATTGTCAGATTTAGAGGTCAATCCTCATGTACCATATGTGGGCGGACATTTTGATAATTTTGACAGTTGATTTTTGAAACAATTTTATAAAATAAAAGTAGAACTACAGGGCCCGGCTAAATTTGAATATGCATGTTTGACTCCTAATGAAGAAAATAAAGTAAAGACGAAATCTCAGAGAATTTAATGACACAAATATTTCAAATATACATAACTGTACATGATTTTCACAAAATTTGGGAATGTAAGGGGTGAGGATAAATTTTCATGACTATAAACCATTAAAAATTATTCTTTTGAAATGACAAATTGAATTGTCACTAATAAACATAAAAATTGTGATCATTATAATATGTCGGTCACTTATGTCATCGTTTCATCCGATCAAGTGGAACCGTTTTAACATTTTACATTGACATAAAAAAAATTTCTTTGCTTATTGATTCAGAAACTTTAGTTATTGAATCATACCTTATACAATTATGATCCACTAAAATTTCGAGATTGTAAAAACTTTTGTTCAACTACTGAGAAGCTATTATCGAGATTGTAAAAACTTTTGTTCAACTACTGAGAAGCTATTATATAGACATATAATGAAATATAATAGAAAAGAAATAATTTAAAATCTCTAATTAATACTCGATATCTTTAATAAATATCTGATATCTCTAATAGATACTTGTTATATTTTAACATCTCTAATTGGTACTTAATATCTCTAAAAAATACTTATTATATCTCAACATTCAACTTCAAGATTGGCAAAAGATATCCATCAAGCTTATCTTATCATATAATTTAACTAGATCTATTGAGCTAAGTCATCTGATGAGCAGTCTACTACTTGATTTCTAATATCTATATAACTCAGGTCCGATAGCCCATTCTTTAGTATTTTTTTATGAAGAACCTATTGATTTTTACGTGCTTAGTTCTGTCATGTTGTATAGGATTATTGACAATATTAATCGTTGACTTACAATTGCACCATAACTTCATTTTAGCTTTGTGATTTACTTTGAGATCTTTCAGTAATCTTTTTAGTCATAAAATCTCAACAACTCTTAATGTCATAACTCTATACTGAGCTTATAAAGAAGTCTATCTATGGACTCAAACAAGCGTCTCGTTAGTGGTATTTTAAATTTTATCAAGTAATTATCTCATTCGGATTTGAGCCTAACTTGATGGATGAATGTATATATCACAAGTTCAGTGGGAGTAAGTTTGTATTTCTAGTTTTATATGTCGATAACATATTGCTTGCCAGTAACGATAAAAATATGATGTATGAAACTAAAAAAAAAATTTTAAACATTTTGACATGAAAGATCTTGGCGAAGCATCATATGTGTTAGGTCTTAAAATACACAGAAATCGAAATAAGGGTATTTTAGAACTTTCACAACAGGCATATATCGATAAAGTTCTCAAGTGATATGGTATGGAAAATTATAAACCAGGAAATACCCATGTTACTAAAGGAGACAAGTTTAGTCTTGATTAGTGCCCAAAAACAGAACTCGAGAAATCAGAAATACATCAGATTCCATATGCTTCCTTGATAGGAAATCTTATGTATGCTCAAGTGTGTACGCGTCCGGATATTGCGTATATCACAGGAATGTTTGGTCGCTATCTCAGTAATCCTGATATGAATCACTGGAAAGTAGCCAAAAGGGTACTAAGGTACTTGCAAAGAACGAAGAATCACATTTTAACATATCGGCGATCAGACAAGCTTGAGGTCATTGGGTATACTAATTTCGACTTTGCGGGTTGTGTGAATAGCTTAAAGTCAACATTCGGTTATATTTTTATGTTGGCTGGAGGAGCTATTTCTTAGAGGAGTGTAAAGCAATCCATGATTGCCTCCTCCACCATGGCAGCTGAATTCATTGCGTGTTTCAAGGCATCAAACTATGGAATATGGCTAAGAAACTTTGTCACAGGGCCGCGCATCGTGGATACTATTAAGTTACCACTTAAGTTATATTGTGACAATAGTTCAACAGTGTTGTATTTTAACAACAATAGGAGTTCGTCGAAATCCAAACATATCGACATTAAGTTCCTTGCTGTGAAGGAGAGAGTTCAGAGTGGACTTATAAGTATTGAGCATATTGGTACAGCTTCCATGCTAGCAAATCCACTGACTAAGGGATTGATACCCAAACAGTTTCATGAGCATGTCGTTCATATGGGTATATATGTTACAGAGGATTATTAGGTTGAGTGGGAGTTTATACTTATATTTTATTTTTATGTTTTATGTGATATACTTTTTCAGATATCATGCAGTAGTTCTTATATGATATTCTGTGATTTCGTATGTATCATTCAGTTATTCAGTTATTCAGTTTTATATACACTCTGAGCTTATAATCGACATCAAATTCAGATTAATTAAGGTGATCAAATTGAAAATAGGCATGTTGATCACATTGCATGTAATTTTCAAACTACACATCCCTTTCATGATTCATGTCATTCGGTTATATTTATATCGTGATTTTTGTTAGTTTAATTTCGTTTTATGATACGAATACTGCATAAGTCCTTATAAATATGGAATTGGATGATGACATAAAGGTTATGACAGCACAGTTAATAGTACTCAATTCAGTATATATATATATATATATATATATATATTTTCGATACATATAGCCCAAGTGGGAGATTGTTAGAATTAATTATTATTAATTATAACATGTATGAGCTTATATGTAATAAATATATATTATATAATGGATTGTCAAATTATACCCGTAATGAAGTGATCAAATTCTGTATCGGATTTATTATATGTCATGAGAAGTGGGTCCTTTAATGTGTAGAATGCGTATTAATGACTTTATGATTTAGTGATGGTCTGAATTATATAAAGTCTGATAATAATACAATTATGTTATTGGTCCCTGGAGAACACAACTATAGACAGCTTTCTGATTAAGCAGTGAACCCGTTAAGAGAGAATCTGGATCCAATATGGATCCGTTAAGTCATAACCGCACTCAGTTATATGGGTGTCCATATATATGCAGGGATATTGTTGGTTTTAAAATAACTTTCATTATCCCCACTTTCTGCCACCATTTCGTTTCCCAACAGATTCATATCTCTCTCTCTTAACATAGTTTCAGAAGAGAAGAAACTATCGACGTCGGTCCTCTCAATCACTCCATTAGATTAGAGGAAGATTGCTAGAAGACTAAAGGAATCTGATGATCAACGGAATTGTGTCTCTCTGAAAAACCGACAACATGATTAAGATAATATAATTTATATTTAGAATACACTAGAGATCATAGACATATTAATAAATTTCTAATATTACTTGACAATAAAGCATCAAACCGCTTCTTAGCTAACGGTAGTGACATAAGCTCTCAAATTTTATTCTTTCGCCCGCTAGAAAATGGGTTAATAAGCGATTGTGGGCTCGTTGGATAATAAGAAATGGATATCGCTGCGTCAGCGTGAGCCTATAAGACGATTGTCCCTCGCTCAGTCCCTTCCCTTCCCTTCCCTTCCTTTTTCCAGGAAAATATTACAACTAGTCCGTCTTATATATTCTGTCCTCAAAAAAAGATTCGTTTTCTTCTGCTCACTTTATTTTGATAGTACTTGCTTAATAGTTCTTTGGATTGGAGTGTTTCGAAACGTGCTTCTCAGAAAATAGTTGTTTTTTTTTTTTTTGCACAAGGATACTTTTTTTTTGGTATTTTTGGAGTGATATTGGGCCGGAATCTCTGGAGAAAGAAAAAATAATTTAAATGAGTTTGACGGGATATATCTTTGGTCTTTGACTCTTTGCAGATGTGTTGTCCACTTGAGCTGATATTCGCAAATCCATCAGAAAATTCCTTATTTCCCTTCAACAGTTCAACTACCCCCTCTTTGCATCTCTTGCATAATAAAAAGGTAACACAAGAGTACTCCCCTATACTTTTGACCAGGTCAATACACCTCGATGCTTTCAGACAATAATTCTATATTCTAAGTTCCTATACAGTGATATATATATCTATAAGGAATTGATTCTAAGATGTTGGGAATTTAACACAAGCTATGGGGATATGTCAGCAACTTTCGCACTTGAGATGGGGCGCCGCAGTTTCAATTTGTCCACAACCCCCAGCCAACTTGCGACAAGTCCAAACACCCTCTCATCACATAATAGACCCCTGTGATCGCATGCATCGATGCCTACTCTTTCTGTACCAGAGAATCCATCTGCCTATTTTTCAAAATAAAGGGAAAAAAGTTCAGAACATGCTGAAATACATTGTGCCGAGGTCAGGATTAGAACAGTTCTCCGTTTTGATCATTATCTAGACTAAAAGGGACTAGCAGTATGGATCTGATTTTTTTTCTCGTAACTAAAATTAAAAATAGCCAATAGTAAAAGGAATATATCATCACCATGGCAGATTCAGAAGGAACAGTGCCATCTCCATCCACATATCTATACATGCCCTGGAATTAAAACAGCAAATATAATTAAGTCCCTACACATAGACAATTCATAATTTAGAAATATGAGGTAATTGAAGTTAGTGCAAACTAAAACCATACCACTCTGCGGCAGACTTCTGATAAATCTCCAATCGGGGAGCTTTCAGACCCATAGCTATAATTAAGAGCAGGAACCACATTAGACCATATATGGAAGTATTTTTCATAGACAAAATATTTTTTGTTCAAAGATTGAATTTGTACTGAGCAGTTCCATAAATGAACTTGGAAACAAAGTTAAAAGAAATTCTCCATACCATCACATGTTTACTAATATGAAAAAGGGTTCAGGATCCATGACTATGTTAACTCACAATCTTGACCATTACCCACAAAGAACTCTTAAATTCCAGCATCTCGAATCTGATCTAATACTATATGTATATCAACATGTCAAAATAATGAAAAATGGTTTCTTTACTATTCACTCAACTTAAAGTTTGCAACTTGCAACAGTCCAGATATGATTGGAATATTGAATGTCACTCAAAAATGGTTTCCGATGCAAAATCATTGAACATGACTACACGCGTTTCTTTTAGTTTTCTGTGGCATGAATGCATGATTGGAGACTTATTGTCAAGAGTGACAAGTTAAACAACAATAGACTCCAGCCCTATAAAATAGTAGTATAAGCATCTAAATAGTTCAGCAGAAACAATGAAGAGGAAGAATATTGACATCATTTCTTACCAGACATCATAAGGAGTTTGGAGTGAGATGCCATATATGTTGTAGAAGCTGACGCTGTCAGGCAATTGAGCACTCTCAAGTATGTTGCGGGTTTCACAAGCCCACTTGTATATTGACTCGTTGAATGGAACTTGAACTGACTTCCCGTTATAATTCAACTGTTAAAGAAAAGGGCAAACAAAAGAAAGAATTTACATCATGGAAAAATATACCTTTTTTATTCTTGTACGTTGTACCAAGAATATGATAGTAGTCAGTACGCTACAATGGTACTGACTGTGATTAAACAAATTGCTATCAACATTTTTTTTGACCCAACTGAATCACACAATTCCTTATCAATTATGACATTCTTTTTCTTAATTTACTACAGGCTCGGATGCAAATTTTATTCTTGCAGTATTAATCACGGTATAAAAACCATATAAACCCTAGAATGTCGTAAGCCGACAGTGATAAAGCCAAAGTGAAATTTACTGAAACTAAAATTATTATGCCAGCATACTTGTCATATTGAATTGTTGGACTGCCAATTCGCCACAATATGTTAGTAACATCGAAGGCCTTAACAATCAGCATGATATATAGAAAAAGCAACAATTTTCAGTCAAAAATAGGTAATGACATATGTATGGCAAACTGGTACCTCATTATTGCGTAGGGCTTCTTCAAAGAGAGAAGAACAGTCGGTAGCATCATATTCAGTCAGAACCACTTCACTATTGTCAGAATTTTTCCGCCACACATAGACTACAGGTGGTTGCTTCCAGTTGAAAGTTGGATTGGGTAAGAGTTCGTATATAGACGGACATTCAATTAACTATGCAACAAAAACATGACTTTAGTACAGCTATAAACATAGTTTAAAAATCTGAAGACATGTTGCTACTTGAGCATTTGCAGGTCAATTTTTAAATAATTCTCAGAAAAATGGAATGACAAGTCTTAAAAATCTAAGAAAAAATGGGAAAACGTGGGAGTGTATTAAACATTAATGGGCGAACATTCAACTTCCATTTATGAACTAATCTAATAACTGCAGCTTTTCTTGAAATTGAGGTCCCATAATCTCATAGTGTTGCAATGCATACATATAAGAGCATTACAATGACTTAAGAGAAAGCACAAGTTCAAAAACCAAAGAAGAGTTGTCTGCACCGAAGAAAACAAATCGGTCATTACAATGATTGTAGAGTGCTAAATGTTGTTGCATACTCCATTGGAAACAAAGAGAGTTTAAAAAACAAAATTACCAGTTGATGCATATTCCATCTGGAAACAAAGAAGAAACTCGCGAAGCCATACACAAACTGCAGTCCAGTCAAGAGAGAATCATTGATGCATCCAGGTGCACCTGTCCAAAAAAGAAAAGAAGTACTAATATTGGTTCAATCTCAATTCTTAATTTGAAGTCCTTCGTACAGCCATCCTTAAAAATTAAGGATAAATTGTTTGTAATGTTAAATACCTTGAAATGGGCAAGCTATGCAAATCCATTTCTTCACATACTTAGCAAATACCTGGTCAAAAACAGACAAATATCACATAATCAATAAATATGTTACAGGGACCAACTCTAATGCACCCCTTGGCAAAGTTCCAACATTTTATGGAATCATTCTGAATATTCTATCATGCATATTATACAAAAAAACATAAGTAAAATCTCAACTTCACCCAAATAAAGTAACATGCACCACTTGCACCACTCCCTTTACAATATACTTCAATAAAATTTTCAAAACAGCCCCTTCTTCAAAATCTCTCTTCATAAATGATAAATGGAAAATTATCAAAAACACAAATTAGGTAAAAGTGCTTATTGTTTCACAGGGTTATTTGCAACAGTTTGTTATTTTGCAGAGGTTCACAAAAGGAAAAAATGGTTGATTTACACATACATCTCTGTATAAGGCTAAAAAGCACCGAACAAGCAATCCACCCATGGAGTGTGTAATCAATGTTACTTTTCTTCCGCCAGAGGCCTTATATGCTGTTTCAAGTTTTTCTTTAAGACCAGCCAATATTTTCTCTATCCTGTTTGATTCAAGTTAACTATAAAATTAGTCTGTTATATCCTTCAAATTAGATTATAAGAAAATGTCTCAATCAAGGTTTATATCGACTTTTACCTAATACTTTGGCGGAAGTCATAGCCATATCCAAACAGTGTTGTGCCTTTTTCGTATCCACATTCAATTAACATATCAATCATCTCGTGGAAATGATAAAGTTGGCTCATTCTCAAAATCTGTACAAACTGAAATTTTGTAAAAGAAAAAAGAAAGAAGAAAGAAGAGTAAGGTCTTTCCAGTACTCAGGATGAAAAAGAAAAAAAGAAAGAAGAGTAAGGTCTTTACAGTACTTTGGATGAAAAAGAAAAAAAAAAAGAAAAAAGAAAGAAGAGTCAGAAAATGTAACAATAAAAAAAGTAAAAGCTGCTTGAAAAATAACAAGGCTATTTTTTTTATAGTGCAAATGGCCTACTATGTGAATATCATTAATTAAAAATAAAAAAGAGTTCACATAGAGAAGCAGAAGAAATAAGACAAGATATTATAATTTTGGGTTTTCGCTTAGCTAAACACTATTTGTACTACCCTAATAACAAGGCAAAGGTTAGCTTAGCAACAGATGTGCAGGTACAGTGATGGTCCATGGCAAACTGCCAATGTACCACATAGTACTTCAAGGAAATATCCCTGACAGAAACGATGGTAACTAACTCAAAATAATTGGTCATAATGTCATACTATTTATAAAGGAAGCACATCAAAATTTTAATATCAGCACCATAGAGATATTTCCATGTTGCTTCTCATGGAATAATTAGAAAGCATGTTAAGAAATAGATCCATGCTGCTTTTATCACAGAAACATGTCAATAAATAAAAGGCAATTACTGTCCAAGATTATTAAAGAACATGAGTACCAAAGTATAAGTGAATATACAATTCCAAATTTAGCCATCATTAAATATCTCACAAGAATACATGATATCATATTTGAATTTCTGCACATTTGGAGACATCTCAAGAAAAGTCCAAAATGACATTAGAATTTCTGAATGATTACTTTTACGGACTTACCCAAGAAGGGTCCAAAATGTCAATAGCGTACAACCCAGAATCGTCGTCCGGAACCTCAATCTCAATATCCGGATCCAATGAATCCACATAACCTGTAACAGTGAATCAGTGATGCCCCATGAATGTTTTATATATATATGATGTTTTTCGTAATTTATTGTGCACTAATTGAGTTGGCAATCGTAATCGTATACTCAAACCAAACCGAAAAACATGGAAAGATGCAATCTTCGAAAGAAACTGACGTTCACAAACACACTACTACAGTACACGAGCAGTAAGAAGCAAATGCACACCAGTGTCTGGGTTGTACATGGACCAGATATATTTCTTGAACTCCAAATTGGCCAGGAAAATCCGAACCCAGACCCTCAGGTCGAAGTCGCTGTTACTCTTCATCTTCGCATTCAAGATCGACCCACCCATTCCAGAGACGAGAAGCACGGGATCGAGCGCGACGTCATCAGCAACCTTCTCGTGAGTGCTCCGCGGAGTTCTCCGGCGGTGGAGGAGCCAGTGGAGGCGGAGAGCGCAGGTGCTCAGCATGGGGTTCGGTGAAAGCGCAAGAGAGATTGAGAGAAGGATGGAGAAGGCATGCGATGGAAATTGGAAGATGGTGCTTCCAATAAATAAAGCTTCTTGAGCTGCCTCTTGCCTCTTGGCAGTCGAGAGTCGAGACTCAACAACACTCAAGAGATGCAACAATTCAGACAGATTTCCTTCCTTCCTGTAGTCAGTAATCAGTATTCAGTAGTCAGTATAAATTTATTATTTCAATCCCAATATGTTAAACTTTTAATGGGTAAATTTTCAAACTGTAAGTTTTTGATGGTCAAATATTCAATTAGAGAATATTTTATTCTACATATCCGGAAACCCATTCTCTGAAATTTTACTACAACCAATTATCAAAATTATTTGATGGCCAAACATGCTAAACTCAATGTCAATGTACGCAAAGGATACATTGACAACGACAATGATTAAATTAATACTTGACAGTGAATTTGTAATTAAGCAGATTTAAGTGTCACTTGGAATTTGTTATAGTTCAGAAAAAAATAAAAATAAAAAATCAGTTTGCATAGGGCTCTAGGCTGATATTGAAACAAACGGAAACAGAGTTGTCGTTGATACTCAAAATTCAGTTTGCATACATGTAATTTAATTTGCAAGGTTTAGTTGTCAGTAAGTCTGCACTCTGTAATTTAATTTGCAAGGTTTATGTATGTAATTTAATTTGCATACATTATATATCCAAGGATGCAAATAATAGAGGGAAAACAAATACTGCACTTTGTATCCCTCGAATCTATTATGGATATTGGATCGGGGTGTTGAGTGCGGTGCATCCAAGGAGAGAGGATGTGGTTGGGATTGCTATGGGCAGGAAGCCACTCTTGTTGAGATTGATTTGTAGGTCTGACTTCTGAAACGTCGGCAAAGGTTTTTAGCGTGGCTGCAATTAGTTTAATATTCGTGCTATGTATCATCAGCGAATTGTAGTAGGGTTGTTGGTGCCGTGGGGATGCCAATAAGATCTGGTTGTAGTTTTTGGAATATGCATTGGAGGGAATTTACTGTTAAGATGAAGAGTGACGGGGATAGTGGGTCACCTTGACGTAGACCTTGCCTATGATAAAACGATTGTCCCTTTAGACCGTTGAGTTTGATAAAGAATGTGGACGAGATTAGTAGGCTACATATCCATGCCAGCCAAAGTGGTGGGAACTCTCTTGCTCTCATAACCTCTATCAGAAAATCCCACGAGATTGAGTCGAATGCCTTCTGAAAATCTATCTTGATGAAGACGGACGGGATTTGCGTGCAGTTAGGTGGTTGAGTAGCTCTTTTGTTGTCAGGAATGTTTGCATTAGTTAACGGACCTTGATAAAAGCGGTTTGGTTTTTGTTGATAAGGACAGGTAGGAAAGGTTGCAGCCTTAACGCTAGGATCTTAATGATGATCTTTGGAATAGCTGAAAGAACACTAATCGGTCTATAGTCTGATAGTGTGTTGGACTCAGTTTTTTTCGGAATAAGGGTTATGTAGGCTTGGTTGATTCACCACACATCAAGCTGGTTGTGGTAAAAAAATGTTATCGCTTTATGTAAGTCGTCCGCAATAATGTCCCAATAATTCTGAAAGAATTTAATGGGGAAGCCATCGGGGCCGACCGCTTTGTCTTTGGATAATGCGAATACTGCACGTTTAATTTCGGAGAGGTAGATTGGGTCTACTAATTGTCTTAACTCAACCGAATTGATATTGGTTTGGTTGTCATATAGGTCTTGTAGGTTTGGTTTGGCTAAGCCATGTGTGGTTGTACCAAGTAAGCGCTGATAATAGGATGTGAATTCAGCAAGAATATGAGGGGAGTGTGACTCTATTCTAATAGGCTCATCAGGGTTTAGTGGTTGGATGGTGATATGTGAGATGAAGTTTTGAGAACAACGTATTGATGCCAACATATGGAGATATTTCTGAGTTAGCATCGCCTTGCTTAAGCCATTGTGCCGCGGATCGTTGTCTCCATTTTTCTTCTTAGGTATTGGTCAAACGGTATGTGTTCTCTTAAGGAAATTCGAAACGATAGTTCCGGTCCATTTATCATTCTTTGTTCTTCCGCTCGGTCTAGGAGCTAGATGATATATTTGGTTCATTGGGTTAGCTTGTTGTACCCGTTAAACTTTTTTCTTGCCCAGGCTGTTGAGGTTGCTTGAACTTGTTTGAGTTTGAAGACGAGGGTAAGGATGATGTTCTGGGAAGGTGATGGGTAAGTCATGCATTGTTGACTAGGTCTTTTGTTTTGGTAAATTTGATCCAATGTCTTTCAAAGTGGAATGCTTTGTATGCATTATTATCGATTTTCCTGAATTTGAGGTTCAGCGGTGCATGGTCCAAGGTGGGTGCCAGCAAATAGGTGAGGGTCGGTATTTGGTTAGTTAGAGAGTTCCAGTGGTGAAATAAGAGGACTATGTCGAGTTTGGAGAAGGAAGAAATGAGTTTTTTGTTTGACCACGTGAAGCTTCTACCATTTAATCGAACTTCACTTAATTCAAGGTCGTGTATCATGTTGTTGAAGTCAAGCATGGTATGGGTGTTGGGGTTTTGCGAGGCTGTTTCGGATATTGTTCTTATAACGTTGAAGTCTCCAAGGAGGATCCATGGAACGTCATGAAGACAGTCTACCATTCTTAACTCTGTGAGGAAGTCATTTTTGAGGTTGTTGGATGTGGGACCGTATACGTTGGTGATCATGAATTGTAGGCCTAAGTTGTTGGTTAGCAGGGCGGTGCTAGAATAGTTAAGTATGTAGGAGGCATTGAGGATGTAAGCGTGGTTCCATGCCGTCAACGTTCCCCCCTTTGATCCAGTGGATGGCAATACGGTGAAATTTGAGAGATAATGTAGTGCAAAGGAGTTGAATTTAATAAGAGAAACTTTCATTAATTTCGTTTTCTGGATACACATGATCGAAGAATTAGCATCTCTAATAGCATCCTTAATCACTGCATACTTGGCCGGACCACCTAGACCCCGTACATTCCAACAAAAAAACAGAAAGGGTATCTAAATTCATTTTTAGAAACTAAATCCTACTGGCAAAGAGTAAGGCTCAATGCAACAAAAGCTAGTCCAAGACTTGCAACAAAAGCTAGTCCAAGACTTGGGGCTGCTGCCTTCAGATGTCGTCGAGGAGATCTTCATCCTACTCCTCTGTTTCCTCATCAATGTTGTTGAGCTCAATGTCTTCGAACTCATCGGTCAATGTTGTTGAGGTCCCTCCTATGGAAGACACCATGCAGCAATACTGAGCTATCTTGAAATGAAGAGAAAAAGACGATACAACAAGGCTTTGATATTGGACTCAAAAACCTCCTCAAAAGTTGATAAAAAAAAAAAAGAGTTGCTTCCAACCGTCTTGAAACCTCCAGTTTTGATTAAGTCTGATCCTTAAATGAAACCTTGCTCAGAATCACTGTGATGGAAATCAGTAATTATTTGAAAGGACCGAAGAGGTAGATGGGGCTCCAAGTTTAGGCTTATCGCGTTCTCTTTGATAGGCTGATCAGTGGACTCAACTTGTTCTTCGACGTCTGATGCTGTTTTTACATCATTATCCACAGCCACTTGCGCTTGCTGCTCATCCTTTTCAGTACCCCTGCAATAAACATGTCATGTCATTTCCTCTAAAATCTCAACAACAACAACAACAACAAAGCCTTTAATCCCAAATAAATTGGGGTAGGCTAGAAATGAAACCCAATCCAAAATCATAGAGATCAAAGATCTCAAATATCAAAAATCAATGATAGTAATAGTGACTGATAGTAATGATGATGAGATAATGATAATGATAATAATGATTATAGTAATGACAATGATGATGATGATCAACGAAGACTTTAATGCCAAATAAATTGGGGTAGGCTAAATAATGACAATGATGATGATAATAATAATTGGCTTATTAGAACAAATGGCAAAATTGTCAATCATTTAACAAAATATAGCTTTTCTATTTTAACTAGGAGGGGATTTGTTGCAAATGTTTCATGTAATCAGGTGCCAATTGCAACAACAACAAAGCCTTTAATCCCAAATAAATTGGGGTAGGTTAGAAATAATAGAAAAATCAAAGTCATCACCCTAGTTATGATATTTACTAAAGAATAAATTTACTTTTGTAATCAACACCCCTGGCCACCCCCCATGATACCATGCCTGAACTTACCAGATGAAACAGTAGAATGGTAATTGGCATAGTAATTATACTGCAGTACACGTACCATGAATAAAAACCAAGGCCCACTACTACAGCGGCAAAAGCTATGAAGTAGATCCAGTCCACCTGTGAAATAAGAAAAGGTGAAAATAAAAGAATTAGAATAACTTGTTCCTTGAGAAATGGGAAAAGAATAACAGTAGTAGTTTGGATGTAGAGATGAACATTTTCATGATAAGCAAAGATCCTGATCAAAACAGCCCACATATCAGAGGTCAGAAGTGAGAGGTTCAGCAGAGTTGCACCGCATATCTGCAGCATTCAGACAAAATGGAGATGATTAACTGCTTTAGTTAACTTTGAGGAGAATATAATTATGGACGGTAAAATAAATGGTACATGATTGGCTCCATCAGTAACTTTTTATTAGGCAACATGGGGCTGGCTTACTAAAGTGGATCTGCAAATAACTATACCAGGTCAGTTCGTTTGTTGGTATCCAACTCTTAGGTCATTTCGTGTCCAGTTATTTATCCAGATTACAATCAATACTACCCGTGTACCTTAAGTATGTATGGAACTGTAGAGTAGAACACAAACATAGCCAATGCAAAGCCAAAAAATGGAAATGCCTACACAATGAGAAGAAAAAGTCACACATTGAGCATCATAGACCAAATAAATACTTGTTCAATATCTGCCACTCAAAATTCAGGAGAAACACCAGCATCACAGTATAATAGTTCTGTACTGGGAATGAAACATAATGGATTCTTTATGTTTGTAAATGGAGTGTGCAGGTAAAGTATGAGAGAGAGAGAGAGAGAGAGAGAGAGAGCATACTGAACCAGCAGTCCAATGAACAGAGCGGAGCTGATCACGCTCTATGATGCCTCTGTAAATATGTTAAGAAAGCCAACAAAATAACATAATTGATAATCATTTTTTTTTCTCATTCAAGTATAGTTCATCAGACGTTTATTCTAAACTCATGTTAGAACTACACTAGTGAAAATGCAAAGGGATGTTTCAAATTATTTTAAGGATTTCTGTATACCCGCTATAAGATGGCTTTTAGCTAGCATGCATTAATTAAAGTTCAATTTTTAACTCGTGCATAGAACAGAAAAAAGATACTATAGAAGGATACATTTGGATAGCACTGATGATTGCTCCATAGACACCAAGCATCGCCATTACTTCAATTCTGTCACCTTTCTTAACCAAATACTCCTGCATTTTTAAAGACAAGATGAGCAATATACTTTCCTTGGTCAGACTTTATCATATAAAAATAGAAGTAGATCTGATAATCCTCCAATTGGAGTATCCAGTTATGACAGAATTTGATAATAAAGCAAGCTCAAAAATAACTTATAACAAGCTATAAGAAAGAAGGTACTAATTTAAAATAAAAGATAAATATAACTACAATAAGCAGTACAAATACTCAGTTCTCTTAAGCATACTGTTACAGCTACCTCGTCAACATTACAACGATAACAATATTTACCTCACCGACATTACTGCATGCATAAAGTGTGGCCCCAGCCAGCACAAGAATGTCACCTTTCAAAGGGCTAGGTCCTTCTGAAGTTCATTCAACAGATAGAAAAAGAGAGAGAGAGAGAGAGAGAGAGAGAGTTTAACAACCTCAATTTTTTTCTTTTAAAAAAAGGTTCTCTATATTAAAACTGCTCCATAGTTACAAACAGAACCTTAGATATCTAATATTCTCAAGAAAGTCTCAAATGTTTGAGAAATCAAAGACAAGGAGGGCTATCTTTAGTTAGCTCCTGACACATTGGTCCATAATTAACAACCACTGAATTTTTCCAACGATGTTGAGCATCTTCCATTTCACTGAACTTCATTCAAGATATGGGATTCAATACAGATTTCTTTTTTTTTTTGCTCTAGTTATCCAACTAGAAAAACAGTCTTTAGAAAATTTGTATATTTAAGTTAGCCTCCCAAGTGAACTTCCTTTGTTTCCATTAAAATGTCAAGGTCAATGCTACTGTGTTGAATAAACTTAGTCCAGGCTCTAACATTACTGCAACTATATTGTAACTAAAAAGATATTCATTACTTGCTCGGTCTTCAGCATGAACATCGGAAAAGACATCCAATACAAGCCCAGCCACACAAATGGCTACACCAATAAATTTCTTAATGCCATATTGTGTTCTCAGAAGAATCCATGTAAGAAGCATAACACAAGGGATAGACCAACAATCCAAAAGCATCACACTTGTTAGAGATGTGTATTGATATGATTTCACAACTACATTCCAGAAGAAGAGAAAAATAATATATTTCTAATAACGGTAACATGAGAAATAATTTTAAAAGGCAAATAATCTAATTTGAGGTTTTCTAAACTGACCAAGAAAATTTGCCTCAACATCAATAATACCAAGAAGCAGATAATAGTACCATGGCATCTGTACACATATATAAAAGTTAGAAAAGAATAAGAAGATAAAGAAAAGACAATGATAACAACAGCTTAAAGCAACTCCAAAACACTGTTAAATGATAAACATATCAGATATGTATAATAGTATACTGGGTAAAAGAAACGGTATATTGCACCAAAGGTGTGTGTGAAAGGAAGAGTTTAAGCCGTCTCATTAGCATCTTTTTAGCTCGTCAAAAAAAAAAGTGAATTGATTCCTTTTGAGAAAAAAAAAACTAGATACGTTTTTGCTAATCTTTGATCATAGCTGTTCAGCTGACATAATATGCTAAAGTTGCACTTAAAAGGTTGCAAACCAAATATAAAAGAAGTCGTCCAAATACAGAAAAAACAAAAGCAAACAAAGAAAGAAAGAAGAGCATTTACATGACTAGAAAGCTTGTCTACTATAATGTTTGCTAAGAAAAATAAACATGTTCTAAATGAAATTATCAACAAGGTGGGGGTCCCTTGACAATTATTTATTTTGATAATCTTGACAACCAAATTTATAGAATTTTATAGAAAATTTTAAAAATGAAACAAAAATTTATAAGCATATTCTTTAAGCTTATGGATTGATTATTTTTCAAATTTCATATAATTGGATGTTATTTGATATTCCATCAAAAGCAATTAAATCTAAACCATTAAAATTGTCATCTAATTTTAATGGTGTTTGATGGAATATAAAATGATATTCAAATTGCATGAAATTTAAAATACAATCAATCATAAGTTTAAAAAAAATTGTAAATCTTTTTTCCATTTTTAAGATTTTTCTATGAATTTCTACAAAATTGGTTATCAAAATTATCAAAATAAATGGTTGTAAGGGATCCCCGGCTCCCCGCCATTAACAAAATACCATACGAATACATGAGCTGATTGGTACACCACCTAAACCCAACAACACTATAGTTTCGTAAACACAAAAAATATATATATATATTATAAAAGAGTATCATAGTTTAGAAACTCTCCTTCCATGGAGCCCTCAACCCTGGACCATCCATCACATACAGAGACAGAGTCAAAAGTTTTTGTTCTTTTTATAGTTGAAAAGGCAAGGGAATAAAGCTCCGGAATAAGTTAAAAAAATAACTCAAAATTAGCAACCAACCAACACTAATAATTAACTCACTAAAAGAGAAAAGTGTGTACCTTAAGCCATCTCCCCCTTCTAATAATTATTATGCCATAAACAATTGCAAGAAGGACGTAATTGAGGAATGACTGAGAAGTAGGAATATCAAAACCTGAAAAGATGAAGGGGAAAATCTAAACTAATATGGCATAAAAATTACTTTTGCATTTGTAATTGTGTAGAGCTAACAAAATTTAACATGCAGAGTATGGCAGCTAGAAGATGTGGAACAAATTAAATAAACAAGGACATTGGGAAGAGGAGTATGTTAATTGTTAAGTGGGGGTTGGGATTGAAATGCGCGAGCGGAGGACTGGAGGAGGAAGGAACCTCTCCTTGCAAGATCAGAGGAGGAGAAGCCGGTGGAAGTGATAAGGAGCGAGACAAATTGGCCCAAAACGAGACCGACGAGCATCCACCTCTCCTTCAAGAAGCGCTCTATCCATGTGGCTCTGCGCTCTCCCACCAACCGAATCAGCCATTTCTGCGGCATCTCTGCCTGCCTGCCTGCTGCTTTTCTCACTCTCTCTCTCTCTCTCTCTCTCTCTCTCTCCGCTCTCGAATTCGCCTTTCTCTCGTCTTGCCTGGTTGGTGGAGCCCCAAGGAGCGGCGTGTGATCATTACCGGCCGACAATCGGACGGCTGTGGTGAGGCTTTGATTTTGACTCCAAGTTTGGCTCAACACAATACGGGAGGGTCTGATCTCAAATATATTCATAATTAAAATTATAAACTAAAATTGCGTAGGCTCAATAATAGTTTGAAGAAAAAGAACTATATATGTGAATAAAATTAGTAAAAATAAATAAATAACCAGTTAGCTTAACTAAGCAGATTGCATTAAATTTGTTGGCCCTACTATTTGCATATTCAAATAGAAGTAATCGAGTTTATTTCTAAAATTAGTTATCATGTTCAAAGTACACTATCCCCGTTGTCCATGGTAAAGACCCGCCACACAATTGGATACAAAGAGAAGAGAATTCAAGTCTCAATGCGAGTTCACTTCCGTTCCGTGCAACGAGTGCATGTGCATCCCTCAAATCTCAATGGATGGGTAGGAGAAAACGGTTTCTGTGCTCCAAAGAAAAAGTAATTGCCTCTGAATCTCTGATGCAATGGTTGGATGGACACGTGGGATTATGGGAAAGGGAATAGGCGAATAGCTCTGAGTCTCTGACCTCTCCAAAACCTTGTAACTATCACCACTTATTACAAAACTTTTAATAAAAAAAAAAACACTTATTATAAAAAGACCTCGAAATGATAAAAATTAAAAAGCAATATTTTTTAATTTATAATTTATAACGCATTAAGTGAGTCTTTTAAACATCAACATCATCATTTTTTTCATCATTGATTTTGTTTAAATCTTTTTATCTTTTTAAATCTAAAAGTTTATATAAAATAATTTATCTCTTCTCATTTAATCTCATTTAAAGTAAAGTGTATCATATTTAAGGTGAAATTTAACTCTTAAAATTATCTATTTTCTTATATTATTTTTATAGATTATTATATGTTAGATATATTATTTATTATTATAAAAATTATTATTATTTTCATTATTTTTAGCATTTAAAAATATTGTAACTAATTTTTTAATATAAATCTTATTAAATATATTTAAAATTTTATATTACTAATTATTTATTTGAGAACTATATTTTTAGGGTCAAACCCGAATTATAGCTCTAGTTATACTAATTCCTTTTTACTAACTAGAAAGAAGGCGTAGATTTTGGCACTAAAGGCTGTTTAACGGTGCCGTCAATATTCATAATATATTAATATATAAAATAAAATAATTAGAATTTTTAATTTCTTTAATTATACTACATCATCAATATTCTATATTATTAATTTTTAGTATCGGTATATCAACTTATAAGGATTGTAATAGGATGGGTAGACAGAGTATTTGTGAATTTCAAGATTATGTCCGTTTATATCGTTGAGCCTAAAATTTTTTTACCCGCCCGTTTGCAGGTCATTTGATTCCGATCCAGCCCAACAATTTTTATTCAATTAAAAACAAAATTCGATGAAATATTTCATACATCAATTTGTATAACAACTAATTTTTATATAATATAAGTGATATTATCTTTATTTTTTGTATTTGAAATATATATAATAAATTAATAATTCTCTAAAGCTATATACATTATATCATTATATTAATATTTCAAAAATAGACCATGGTGCATCTGTATTTATATATATCCAGTATCCGCTCGATCAATTACACATGCAATTAAATAAATGCAGAAGATATTAATCCTCAATTTTTCTTGGTAAACGTACGCACCTACGTCATCGCTGTGAGATTTTCATCTGAACTGATTCGATGAATAGTTTAAAGTCTTCTTTACATTTAGTGGTTTCTTTATTTGTTCATTGATTAATCATCTACATATAAAAACTAATCAAATCATAACAACATTTGATAGGATATCAATTGCGACTTTTGTTTTTAGTTCACGCCGTATTTGCTAGTAAGTCCCTTTTGTTAGTTAATTGATTTTATTGTAGGGTTTAAATGATGTCACTTTGTGTCACAAGATGTCATCAATTTTTTTTATCTATATTTTGAAATTTGGCACTCAAATTGAAATCAAAATAATTTATCTTTTTAATTTTTATAGTAGATGTATGCTCATAAAATTTTATGATGCATGAAGGACATTTTATACTACAACAAATGATAACAAACTGAATGTATAAAAATTAATCAATCATAGTTAGCTAGATTTATTGTTATCATTTTGATCTAGTACAAATGAGATCATTTTTAATAAAAAAATCAAAACAACAAAAAGTATTAAAAAATTTTAAAAAAGAGAAGGGCCGCATATCCATGGTGCAGACCAACCCAAGTTGCGTCCCAAAAATACAGGATGCATCCCTAGGGTGCGGCCTTATTTTTTATTTTATTTTTTTTTTTAAGGTAAATAATTTATTTAAGAAATTAGATCAATTTTTTTGTGAATATTTATGAAGATTGAAATAATAAGATCTGTATACCGTTGTTAGGTTAGGAAAATTTATAAAATTGTAATCCTCAAATTAGAGGGTTCAGAAAGCATTTTTTGGACTAAAAACTGCATGTTAGCTTTAGGGGGAGTGATTTCGCGTTTTTTCATGATATTTCTATCAAAAAATTATGATCAATTCAAGTCTGATTTTATTTTTAATTTATCTTTCAATTTTCTATATATATTTTTTTATTTCTCTATTCATCCAACTGACTTAAAAATCCTTCAACGACACATACATTAGCTCTTTAATTTATTACAATTATATATTAATTTCTATTATTAAAAAAATTAATTCTATTCTTTGGTGAACACGAACAATAGCAATGTCATAATTCTTATTATTTTAAGCTATATAAATATTCACAAAAAATTTCATATAATTTCTTAAAATTTATCTTAAGAAAAAATAGGGCCGCACCCTGGATATGCAACCCTTCTCTTTTGGTGCTTTAAATATTTTCTGCGGTTTTGATTTTAAATATTTTATAAAAATAACCCAACAAAATGAGCTAAAAAATCATAAAATTTTATGATTGTGCATCTACCATGAATATTGATAAAATCAATAGCTTCGACTTCAAATTTGAGTGTTAAATTTTAAAATATAAATAAAAAAATAAGTTAATAGCATCTTATGGCACACAAAAGTAATGACATCAAAACTCTCCTTTTGATTTTATTATGCAACTTATGTTATAAATAAACTCGCATAAGTTTCATAAAAAATATTAGTTATATGATAAAGTCATTAATATCAATAATAACTCATTTAACTTAAAAATTATTTTTAACAAATTATTTTGTATTGAAAATATGGAACAAATATATCATACCAAAACAGCGGTAGGTGTATTCTTTTATATATATTTTTCAAGTTAGATCGGCATAAATGTTTGTATTTCAATCGGACAAATATATTTTTTATTGAAAATATCGATTTGAGCTTCTCAATAAATTTTACATTCCAAAATTTTATATAATACCAAATTTAAATATTTTAATGATTTTATATTATTTTTTCAGATTTCTAAAAAAATACCCTTTTATGTGCAAATGTTTCATTTTAGGCCTATTTGAATTTCAACTGAGTACAAACATTTTGTATGCTGATCCATTTCTAAATTTTTGTAGTATATAAATGCATATATATTAGAAGACCATAGTTAAACAGAAATATTTGGGTTTTCTTATCACAAATTTATACCTGTCTTCAAGTGGTGATTGTAATGATCTTAGGGGTGTCAATTCTCAACCCGACCCGACGGGTTAACTCGATCCGACCCGAACTCGATCCGAAAATAAATGGGTCAGCTGTGAGTTTAATTTTTTTGATCTGAATCGGGTCGGTTCACCCGACCCGACCCAATTAATTATATTTTTTTTAAAGTAATTTTGTGATTTAGTACTAATAAAACTTAAATATGCCCTAATTATACACTAATTAAGATTAATTTTAAATTAATTAATACTTTATTGCTTAAAATTATATAAAAATAATTAATTAATAATTAATTATTTTACATGAGTCGGGTCGGGTCGACCCGTGACCCGTCGGGTTAGGTATGGATCAAGATATTTTGACCTGAATTTAATCGGGTCGGGTTTGGATCGGATAAAAAAATAATAAAATAATATGATCCGACCCGAATAAATATACTAATAAAGTGCAATAATAATTAACATTTTAGATATAATAAAAATTATATAATTTTTTCATGTCAATTTTCATAAAAAACATATACTAATTATATATATATATATATATTTATTAATTTAACTATATATATTTATTAAAAATATAAAATAATTATACTTATATATATTTAACTATATATATATATATAATTTATCCAATAGATAATGAAAACCCCTTAACCATATCCATACCCGATAAGTTAACAAAAAAAAATTCTTACCGATACCCATATCCGATGACCTAACGAAAATAAAAGTTTACACATATCCATCTTATCAGATACGATATAGATTGGATAAACGGCCAAAAGAGTGTCATTGACCGTCCTATACATGATGCCAAGTGTGTACTCAAAGGCATATGAAAAAGTCTTTAAACATATTTTAAAATGATTTTATCAGATATAGTTGCCATACCTTTTTTATATTTTTTTGCAAGCATTAATTAATGATAATAACATAGAGATTATTTTGAAAGATACTGTAGATATCTACATATTCGTATCTTGTATGGATCCGTGACAATGACGGTTGTCATAATTAGCAAATGGTACTGGTACTAAAATGATTAAAAAAAAGATCCAATCAGATACAATGGCAGTTCCTATGCGGCGGTAGGATATGGCATATACCGTATTGTATGTAGGTATTTATATCTTATATACTCAGTGTTCATTGTATTTTTTTCCTAAAGAATGAATTTTGATAGATAAGCAACATTATCCTTTCGAAAGATCAATAACATTATGTCCACAAACCAAAATATAACATATTTAATTAATTTAATACGCAGGAGTTGAAGAGATTTAAATTCAAAAATATTCAATATGGATCTATGAATTAATTACACATATGCATATATTTCTCGGCGTTTTGTCAGCTAATTCGTTGAAATATTATCAACAGCTTTTATTTGGGTCAACTTAAAAGGTAATGCTAGTAAAAAAAAGATATTGATGAGTCATGACAAAAGTTTTCCGAGGTTTTTGATGGCTTGTAATTTTATCATTGTTAGCACAGACCGCATGCATTGGCTCACCGCTCACGCCACATTGCAAATGCAGCGGGTTTTCTAACGTTTTTTATATAGTTAATTGATAACTTGTTTTGGATCGATAACTGTCAACTTCAGTCTTCAGTCCTGAAATTCAAAGTCAACTTGAATTTTTTTTGTTTGTTTCAGAAACCAAAGTCAGGTGTATGAATTCTACGGACACTTCTCCCTCTCCACTCCCCACTCTGAAACCGTATAAAATAATAAAATATTTATTAAATATTTAATTATTATTTAAAGTAATTAAATATTAATTAATTAATTTTAATTAATATATATTTAAATTATAATTAGTAATAAATCATAAAATTATTTTAAAAAACATAATTAATCGGATCGAGTCGGGGTGATCCCGAACTCGATCCGACTCGGGTCAAAAAATTAGAGTTGGCAATCGAGCGGGTTGGACGAGTTTGGGTCGGTTGGGTTGGATCAATTTGACTTAGTAAGATTGTTGGGGGTCACGAGTCTGATCAGGTCAGGCCGGGTCATCTATTATCGGGTTATTTCGGGTTTCGGATCATATCAGGTTGGGTGGGGTCGTTTATCAAGTCATTTCGTGTTTTTGGTCGTATCAAGTCATGTCAGGTCGGTTATCGGGTCATCTAGTGTCGAATCATTTCTAGTTTCGGGTTATATCAGGTTGGGTCAGGTCGGTTATCGAGTCATCTATTATTGATTCATTTTGGGTTTCGAGTCGTATGAGATCGGGTCAGGTCGGTTATCGAGTCATCTAGTGTCGGATCATTTCGGATTTCAAGTAGAGAATTGACAATGGGACAGGTCGGTCTAATCCAAACCTCGCTGGTCCAAGCGTAAGGATAGATCACAGGTCAAGGGTGAGCACAGATTGGACGGTCCGGGTTAGAGCGGTTAGAGGGGGTCATTTTGAGAAATTTCAAATCGGATTCTTGCTAGGATCAAGTTTTTTTCATGGACCAAGATTTTTCAGGGTCCGAGCCACCCATGGGTCTTACACAGGACAGATATAATTTGGATAAATACTTAAAAAGTAAAATAGATAGGTTAAAAAATCCTAAAAAAATAAGTAAAAATATTTATCATGAAAGTAAACTATAATTCAATTTTGTTATAATTTTGATGTTGTATTGTAAACATATTCATGTAAATAATATGTAACTATTAATTTTCAAATTAATTGATGGAAAACTAGATATACATGAATTTTTTGAATTTTTTGTAGTATGACCATGATGTAATAAATATCTTAATGTAAAAAATTAGTTTCATTGAAGTATGTTGTATTTTCGATCAGGTCTAAAAAAATTAAGGGTATACATTGAGGCTATTTTAAATTTTATGGATGACGCATCTTAATAGCTCAGATTTATATGAAAATTTGACAATAATAATATTTTTAAGGAAAAATAAATTCAATGGAATGGATCTTTATTATTATTTTTTTAAAATAGCATTGCTCTTCATCTGAACATCAAATGAGCTATCATGTTATATAATCAACTATAAGCATGAGAGTATATGATACAATAAAAACTCTAGACGCGTTATCGATGATATGTTTTGCTCACATTCTAAATAATTATATCGACTATACATCAGACAAATTTGATCAAGCTCAAAACTTAGGACGACGTCAATCAAATAACTTTAAAAATATATAATCAGATGATTATGGATTATTCATAACTGATCGATGAATTAAATTAGGTTAAATATCTTATAATCATCATAATCATGTTCTCCATATTTTTTTTGATCTTATAAAAAAAATTGACAAAAATCATCCAATGTTTTACCATTAGGATCTTTAGTTGAAATTTAACGGTTTAAATTATTTTGACGTATATGGGTAATAAAAAAATTAAATTCTTATAAAATTCATTACTTAAGTAAAATTGATCATAAAGTTTGATTATTTTAATTTGATTTAATTTTATATATTTGATTTTATTTTATTGTCCGGTCATTTCGGGTTTTGGATCGTATCAGGTCAGGTATCGGGTCATCTAGTGTCGGATCATTTTGGGTTCATCATATCGTGTCGTCGATTAGATTTCATCTAGTTCACCATTTCGTTTCAAGTCGTATCAGGTCGGGTCGGGTTGGGTATTAGGTCATCTAGTGTCAGATTATTTTGGGTTTCAGGTCAGGTAGGGTCGGATATCGGGTCATTTAGTGTCGGATTATTTTGGGTCTCGAGTCGTATCAGGTCGGATCGGGACGGATATCGGATCATCCAGTGTCGGGTTATTTCAGGTTTTGGATCGCATTGGGTCCGGACGAGTCGAGCAGGTTTGTCGGGTCGGGTCGGGTTATGTCACCTCTAAAAAATTAGACCAATACCCTACCCACTTATCTTCAGGGCATGTCGGATAGGATCGAGTTCGGATCTGATCAGATTAACCCGACAAACAATATCAATAATTAACACTCTAGAAAACTATTAGTATCTTTCAATTTGCCAGACAAAAATACACACATATCGTGCTTTGCAACACTTTTTTTTTGCTTTGATAAGAGATTTAATATTCTAACAGTTTCAAACGGTCAGCCTAAGTTGCTTTTTTGAACTTTCTAATTTTTTAAATTATTTTGAAAATAATCTTGTTTAACATAAGAATATAATCTATTTCAGGACTATTTTTAAAAATAATATAAAAATAGTTAAAAATCTAAAAAAATCATGAAATTTAATATCCTATAATATTTTAATATAAAATAATTATTGAGCAACTTAGATTGACTATTTGAACCATGGGATATGAAATATCTTACCAAAACAAAATTATTTTTTATTTTATAAAGCACCATAAATCATCTCTCTCTATATATAGTTATGTTATCTTTAGTCGTGAAGTGCAAAATACTTTTGTAATTTACATCATATCTCTCATTTTCAAATTCAAAACATCGATCCAATCACGTTGAAAGTTTTTTTCATATTAAAATATGTACCGAGACCAAATTATATATATATTTTTTTTAAAAATCTATTTTTAAGGACAGAAAATCATTGAGTTTATAATTTTCAATAATAATAATTTTCTAATCTTTAAAAAAAGAAAATTCTAAAAAATATATAATTTGGTCTTCAAATATATTTTATGAAGAACAATTTGAATGGTTGAATCGATATTTTAAATTCAGAAATGAGAGATATGATATGAAGAATAAAAGTCATTTTGTACTTCATAACTCACCATAGAATGAGACTATAGTACTTTGCGAAGCACAAAACCTCTTATGCTTCGCATCAATTCAAATGTTGAACATGATTTTTATATTAAAATATATTTAAAAAATCAAATTTTATATTTTTTTAAAAAAATTACTATTTTTTAGATGAGCACAAAGTTTGTTGATCTAATGATTTCTGCACTATGCAATACTAGTGTTTTTTCGCTCATCTAAAAAATAGCCAAAATTTTCAAAAAATAAATAAATATATAATTTGATTTTCAAAGATATTTCAATATGGAGAACATGTTCAACGGTTTAGATCAACTATTTGGACTTTAAAATTTGAGAAGCACATGAGGTTTTGTGGTTCATGAAGCACCATTGCCTCACAGTCTCTCTCTCTTTCTCTCTCTCTCTCTCTCTCTCTATATATATATATATATATATATTGTTATACTTAATAATTTCTTTAATTTTGTTATTTTGCAAAATCTTATTGAATTTAACAAGGTGTTCTTGAGATTTAATTGTAGGATTCTAAGAAGCTTCAAAGGAATGAAGAAGAAATGATCAAGATCAATTCAGAGAGCTTCTATATAGGATCATATTAATTGTATAGGTATAATTCAACATCTTATATTTTTCATAATTATGCAAGGAAGAGATTCTAACACAGAGAACCGTTATAACGATTCAATCCATATCTCAAATTTGTTCTTACGTTCTCTGTGCGTAGAATTTAGCAAAAATTTAACAGAGTGTATCGTTACGTAACACTTCATAAAGCGTTGCAATGATTCAATACACTTACAGAAAATATTCTAAGTTCTTTGTGAGCAGAAATAAACTAAAATTAACAGAGTGTATCGTTATGTAACGCTTCATCAAGCGTTCAACGATTAATGAAATGTATAATGATTAACTGAATCGTTATAATATTTATGAAGCTCAGTAGACTTGTCAGAAAGTTGGTCAAACCAGTCAAAGCGTTATAACGGTTTTGTAAAGCATTAAACGTCTCTGTGTAACGTTATAACGATTCATCATATTCATTTTGAACAAGGGTATTCTTGGACAAGGGCATTAAACGTCTCTGACAAGGGTATTCTTGGAACATTCAAGACGTTATAACGATGTATGAATCGTTATAACGTTTCCTAGCGCAAGAATACTAGTTTTTCTGTTAATGACTTATATAAAAGGGATGTTCTGGGTGTAAAGAAATCAAGAAAATTGTTAATATTTTTTTTGCAACTCAGAGCATTTTATTCTGCAAAGAATTGAGCTGATTCCTTCCTTTGCAAATTACAAGAACAAAAGATCTTGATCTAGCCAAATCAATAGACATTTTTGTGCAATCTTCAGTTCTTTATTCTCTTGAGTGTTATTTCAAACATTCTCTTTGAGCTTTAAGTGCTCATTTATTGTTCTCTCTTTAATTACGGTTTTTAATCTTCTTGCACTTATTTTGTGAAGAAGCTAAAGTTTTTGTATTGTACCTGAATTTTTGAGTAATAAAGCGGCATCCCATTTGTGGGTGAGACCCGGAACATTATTATAGCCGAACTCCGTTAACATTTTCTGTGTTCCTTATAATTTCTGTATTTTGTGGGTAATAACCATCAACTATTCCTTAGAATATCATATATATAGTATTTTACCTATGCGTTGCTACGGGTAATGTCTTTTAAAAATATAAAAATTTATACCTTCATGTGAAAAGAAAGAAAACAAAAATAAAGATAATTTAATAATTAATATAAATTTCAATAAGAACACATAATTATTATTAATATAAAATAAATGTAGAATTAAAAAGAAAAGTTGACATTTAGAATTTAACGAAAGTTAAAATTCATAATTAATGGTAATCTAAGAAAAAAAAAGAAATGAAGTAGAGCAATTGTACTCCTAAATTATGCAGTATTTTGTGTAACGATCAAAATTGAGAGAAAATTATAACTTCAACACAAATGACTATAGAGATATTAACATTATTTGACGAATAACTCAAATCTAGACAGTTGCAGGATCAGAATACCTACGTGCTTAATAAGGAGTAGGTATATATAGAAGTCTAAAATATAACTCGTTACACGGATGCGTTCGTACACCACATCAAAATCTCAACTTCAAGTTAAAAATGACTAATCTGATCCGTTCAATTTATTATCCATATCAAGTCTTTGTAGAAAATCAAATTTTATTTTGAATTTTGTTTGCTATTTTTTGGATAGGAAGAAAATCATCACTATTGGACGATCCAAAATTCTTAAATCAAGCAACTTTCTCTTTGCCCAAAAATAATAAAAAAATTAATATATATAATTTGATTTTCTAGAAAAGTTTGATATAGAGAATAAATTGAACGGTTTGAATCAGTAATTTTTAACTTGAAATTTGAGATTTTGACGTGATACACAGACACATCCGTGCAACGCGTTACATTTAGACTTTATATATATATATATATATATATAGAGAGAGAGAGAGAGAGAGAATTGAGCTATGGTGCTATGCATAACACGGATCACCTTCGTGCTATGAATTGGTTCTTTATTTTTAAAATTCAAATGGTTGATCCAACCGTATAAATATAATTTTCGTATGAATATTTAGTTGTAGAATAAATTTATATTTTTTATAATTTTTTTAATATTTTTTAAGATAGTTAAAAAATCACTTCTTTTGAATGGCTTATAATAACTAAATCAAGTGATTTTCTAATTATCTTAAAAAATAGTGAATAAATTCTAAAAAATATAAAATTTTATCTACATCTAGATATTCATATGAAAATCATTTTATACGGTTGGATCGACCATTTAAACTTTAAAAATAAAAAATCAATCCATAATACGGAAATGATCCGTACTATATATAGCACCATAGCTTAAATTTATATATAAGACAAATATATATAAGAGCGAGCCAGCATGTTTAAAAGAAACGTACGTTATCGATGTGTTTCTTAAAGGACCCAGAATATGTTGTATATATAATTTATTGTAACTTGAAAACCACCTGATAATATAAATACCAGTTTGAAAACATAACAGCGCAAATCGGAAGTGCTTGATCCATGATCCATGGCCTTATAAAGTAATCAAATTTGATCCGATATTATTTACATAATACGAGAATCAACAGAAATCCAGCAAGAGTAGCTGAAATAATTTATGTGACAAAATGACGTGTCAATTTTGAAATTAATTGGTAGAAACTACAAAGAATCTGATTCTAGTTATCACTAAAAATATGCCTCCATGGATGGTACTGCTTTACAGCCAGATGGACCCAGCGGATCTCACAAACACAACTGCTCTGAGACTGAGAAACTTCATTTGGACTCTCCATGTGCGTATAAAATGGAATCAAACCACAACATTTGAATATGCAAATTAATGTACGTCAGTACATCTATTCTTTATATTATTTCAGTGCTGAAGCAAAGTACATCTAAAATAATGTCAAATTTACATCAACTGACATGACATGGTTATATAGCATTGTATATTCTCAAGTTATCACTAAATGAATGATTGGTTGCTCATTAATTATCTACGACTATCTCATCTAATTAAATGCCAACTATCCTGATTCTCCAAGTAAGTGATGCATCCTTCAAAAATCCAATATCCATCCTTAAAACCTAATCACTCAGAAAAAGGACCACAAGTTTATAAGAGTGAAATAATGCACTAGTTTGTTATAATTTAAAATTTCACTTTCAAGATGTGCATCAACTATCAACCATGCTCATTTTGTTCATAGTGTATATATATCCTCCCAAATTCAGACCATTCGGCCGCTGCGTATTTATTTTCTCTCATTTATTCCTCTAGTGTCTACTGTCTAGTCTTTTATGTAATCATGATTTTAGCTAAATAACGTACTGTTAATTAATTTATAATTTAGTGTTTGATATAGCTAAGGGTACCTTCTACCTCCAACACCACCCTCTCTTTGGCAATTGAAGTACAATGCTGCAACAGGTGGCCCAAGGTTGTATATTGCCGAGAAATCTCGGGTGTTGAAATTCTGACGCCATCCTGGTGCATAGACCATCTGCCTCACTTCCTGTTTGAACAATACAAAAGCAACACGGTGTATCCCTGCTGACGGTCGTGGAGCTTCGTAAGGAACTATTTCATTTCCTGAAAAATATTTTATTCACATGCTTTCATCATTTCATTGTTCAATGTTAGCAACCATTTTTCTTCATTTGCTTCTGGGACTGTTTAGATAATTAGATGTACATCCCGGCCGTGGTACTGGTATTGGTACTGGTATAATATTCCTACTCATTTATATTTCAAATTCACTTGATGGTTAATTCTCACATGGAAAACGTCAAATAAAATCTTGTTTTTTTTTAGTAATCCTGACTAGGCTAGCGCAAACTAAATTATTTTTTACTTGTAATTACACTAATCCACTCATATTAAATCAAGTAGCTTTTGACAAAATATCCTCTCTTAGCTTTAGTCGTAAAAACAAAAACCAAGCTTCAAAAAAAACGGGGTCATAAAAGATTACTTGAATTGTGTATTCTTCAGTAATCAGTATATGTATAAAATGCGGGTTGGGCAGGCTTTAAGCTTGCTCGAATTTTTGAACAAACTCTTATCTACAAGTATATTAATGATTAATTTTCTGTAGCTTTAAGAAATGATTAATTGCTTCAATAGGCAATGACATTTAACAAAATTCAGGTTTGAAGGATATCTCACTCAACAGGATACACCATATCCATATATATTCACCGGTATCATAATATTTTTGTGGGCCCACACCACAATGCATTGTCAAGCGTTTGTTTTTAAAGATCACAGCCGTCTATCGAATTTTGATTTTCGGTTGAGGTCCCTCCGCACGCTGACTAATGTAATCTAGTGGGGCCCATAAACTGTAAAAATCTTGTGGCGCTGTTGATCAGCTGACAACCGTCCAACTGCTCAACCTGCATGACAAAATAGGTTGATCATTTCTTATGGGGGCCTGCACCCCCTCTCACATTTGGTTTTCACCAAGGATTACCATACCGATTCATGCCTGTCTTGTTTTGGATGTGTATTGGGCAGTACCAGATTGTACTGCTTGAGAAGCAACCTGAATATAACCTGATAAGCTTGAATAATTCAAACTTAATGATAAATTTTCTGTGCTGACAAAATCACACATGACTGCGGGCATCTTAGCAGTGGACCAACGGTACCAACAATTTTAGCTTGGTACCTACCAATCTGTTAAAATGTACTATACAAGATAGTATGATAATCCTTGGATCTTTTAAAGAAGATATTTTGTTGGTATGATTTTTTAGCAGCATAGCGCATCAACTGCTCTTATGTTTTCTGATATCCTTGGATTTTACTATTGTATTGTCTAGATATGTGAATGCATGAAAGTAGAAATGAATAATACCCACCAATACTTACATCAGTTGCTTCTGGGATATCAGTTACCAACCTAGACAATCACAAAATAAGAGTTATCAGCTGGGAACATGATCCATATATGGAGAACAAAGTAGTAATTCATTTGAGTGTCAAGAAACTGAACTGCTCATTTTTCCCTGCAAAACATATTCCAAGATAATCATGTATTCACGCACCATAAAGTATGAAAAAAAAGGTGCACGTACCAATTGAGATACTCTCTGTGACTTGGATTGCTTGGACTTGGAGAATCAGGATCGACCATTACCTTTCAATGACGAATAAGTTAATGATGTCAGAAAGTAATTCTTAAGTGTTAAAATATATTAAAAACAAGAGTTGAAAAAGACAATTTTTTTTATCTCCAAAATCAAATAAAAAGAATAGACAAGTTAGTTCAATACTTTCGGAGAGTTTTCTCACCTTCAGGTTGATTGCACATTTTATAGCCCTTTTGGATGTTACTCATGCATGGACAGACTAGGCCTAGATTTACGGCCCACTAAAAACACCATGACCCAGCAACTCATTAGTTCTATTTTTTTTTTTTTTGAGACAGTTTAAATGAAAAGCCTACTATGTAAATTTTATTGATTGAGTAAGAAAATAAAAAATAATAAAAAAAAAGATTAAAAAATCATGTGAATACAACTTACATAAGAAATAGAAGATAATAAACTAAAGACAGTATAGCAATGTGTACAGCTTCCCAAAATTGCCAGTAACAATGTATACCTATAGTGTTCCCAAAATTTCAATAGGGTTAACTTACAAGTGTGTACAGCTTCCTCTGATCTGAACCAGTAACCTCAATTCTTGGTGCACCAGAGACATGAGATGCCTTCAGACCAGTACCATTTGTAATCTCCTTATCATTGTACAGAATTCGCATTGTAGCGGATCTGTTAAAGGGATCCAACACATCACCAATTATCTGACTCAATGCTAATGGATCCCGTCCCCTTATCATCCTTTTGCTAGAAAGCTGAGTGTTAAGAATTTAAATACTTGTTTTCAAGTATTTCTGGAGTTTTGGAGGTAAGGTGCCTGATTGGTTTTGTGTGTGCAGGAATGTGATATGTTTAAATGGTATTTATATGAGAAATAAACCCATCTTTTTAATGTTTGAAAACATTCCACCCAACACTACAAGACAATAGAATCTTACTTTAATTTAGTCTCTCTTTTTTAGATATTATTTTAATGTTTTTGAAGATGAAAATATGCTTTCTGATATTTTCCAATACCCACAAGTCAATTAAGAAAAGTCCAAGTCATAAGTGTTGCGATGGTTGAAAAGAACTGCATTGGTCTGGAACTATATACATTTGTTATGTTATTCTTTTTTGAAACATGAAATTCGCCATAGCTAGAAAATGAGATTGACTACAATTGCATTAAAATAAAATAAAGAAATACAGAAATAAACTGTACATTCAATCTCATGTTGATGAACTTAACAAGGATATGAAATGTCTAGTTCAAACATTCTGAGCTGTTGCCCTCTTGTATACATCTCTGAGATGTAGAGGTTTAGTGCTCAACAGCATGAAAAATTGAGGATGCCGACACTATCAGAATTTTCTGTGAAGGAGCTTCTCAACTTTTGTCCTCCCCCAAATGATACCTAGCCCAGGCACGGCCTCCGTGCAAGAAGGTACCAGCTAAAGTGGATCGTGGGCTTATTGATATGTCGCACCTCTTCCGATGCTCACCTTTTCCAAGCACTATGCTAGAGAAATATTCTCAAATCAATGTCAAAAGAATAACCTATTTTTAATGGCTAGTAATCAATAAAGGAATGATTTTATTCAGTCCAGCATATACTGCCCAATAAACTATGCTTTGATTTTTTTTTCTTTTTTTTTTTAAAAAAGCAAAAACTATCTGACCTGAATCAACTGAACAGGAGCATGCATTATTTTAGAAGAGAAAAATGAACTTCAGTGCATGATCATCATCATCAGTATCAGTGAATGAATTTGGGAAAGGATCAAATCCCTCAAATTATCAATACTAAATTATAACAGAACTGGGTCATTAGATACTTATACATGGATCATAGAAATGCACCCGCATTAAGTTGGGTTATTGAGGAAATCCACAACACAACATGTTGGAGGGGAGGGAAGATTCTTATATCAACCTCAGAAAAAGTCTCATTATCGAGACATATATACTGGTAAGGACATTGCAAAGCAAATCCTTGCTTCCAGCATGCGTGGTACAATACAAACCACAATAGGTGATTCAGGGGCTTTGTGCTGCTCCGTGCATGAATTTGAGGCAGATCATATTCTTCAGGTACAATCGAATTGGGTTATTGGTTCTATTTTACAAAACAAACTCAGCATGTGATCGGCAATAAGAGGCAAAGTGGCCGGTTATCTTGTTACCTCTCTCTCTCTCTCTCTCTCTCTCTCTCTCTCTCTCTCTCTCTCTCTTTTGAGGGATCTGTTACTTTTCCCTTTCACCTGTGGAGTATCAGATACTGCACTTTTGATGGAGGGTGGTCCATGACTACCTACTGCTAGTAATAGCATGTTTGCACAGACATGATCTTCTTAACAAAGCCATGAATATTTTATGGACATGGGAAAATTTCATGGTTTTGATTTTTGAATGAGTCAATAACAGGAATTCTTCTGTATAAAAGTGTTTTAACTAAGAACAAATATCCACTGTCCATGAATTGATTTGATAATATTAAAAATTATCAAAATAAAAATCAAGAGATCCAATATTTAGGCATATACATATATCATGCCTATAAATTCAAACTGAGATCATGAAATTGTATGTATTTTGTACCGTTCAACAAATGGCTTGAACTAGTCTACTTTCTGAGTTAAATTACTCTTGATGCATAATCATATGATATTCAAATTGCGTAAAATTTACAAGTTAATGTGCCATATAACTAAATTAACGTAACATTACAAGCTTGAAAAAATTTTCCATAAAACAAAGTTTGTCAATCCAAATTTGATGCCCTCTACAACTAGCAGGATGGTCTTTTCCATAAATTGCTATAGAATCTTTCTTGATAAATACACACCTTTAGAAGATTCTTGTTGCTTTTGCTTATCTTCAATCACAATTCCTTTTAAATGAAGATCTTCAACTGCAATTTGGCTGCATGAGTATTATACTTGTGATTAGTACCGAAATTTGACCATGTAACTACTTTATAGACTTTCCTTTCTGGTACAAAACGTCCTGTTTGTTTACAGCATGTATGGTACGGTAGCTGCAGAATATGCCACTACATAGCTAACCTTTGTCAACAGTTCAGACAAGCCACATCAAAGACCACCTCCATTGATTACCAACATTTTGATTTTTTTAATAATTAAGTGTTAGCTAGACTGTCTGATAGGAAATTGAGGGCCTGCATTTGCTCGATACTATCCGGCTAACAAAACAATTCGAGAGAGCTGCAAACTGTGGAACATATGATCTGCTTTGGAAATTTTAATTTAATTATCATAAATGTACAGATTGAGTTTGAACTTTGAAATAGCAATGCCTGCTTGTGCCTCCATTTCTCCACAAAAAGTTTCAATTCATTTGCCTTCTCCACCACTCCCTTAACCAGTGCATACAATACAAGAATGCATCAATTAAACCACGGTCGAATTCAGCTGAGCTCCATTCCTCCTCACCTCAGTCCAAAGCATCAACACATTGAAGTACTTCTCGGCCGAAACGACCCCATTTATCAACGACAACCACAGAGAGGTTTCGAGAGAGGCCTGAGGGGGAGGTGGGGGGAGTGGAGCGGGGTGGTTTGCGGAGAGGAGAAATGGAAGGGTGGAGGAAGGACTAGAGACGGGGGATTTCGGAAGGAGAGATCGCCGCATCGAATTCGAGCGTGACGCTGTCAAAACTCATAAACTGAAACGAACAAATGTCAGTGTCAGGTGTTACTGATATGAGAATTCATGCAGCGATTTCTTACTCAAAAAAATAAATGCAGCGATTTTTTTATAATAATTATCAAAATAAATATATTTTTAATAATAAAAATAATTAAATTAAAAATTTTATTAAATATATGAATACCACGCATCACTGATAACGACGACTTTGCAAATGCACAAATTTGACCGACACATTTGTGTAAAAATGTCATTCCAATATCGTCTTTTATTTATTTTTTAAAATTTGCGCATCCACTTGTGCAAAAAAAAAAGAGTTTTGTCATTTGTATAAAACAAAACGTCGCTGGCGGTGATGTTTTGTCATTTGTATTTTTAAAATTTTAATTTAATTATTTTTATTATTAAAAATATATTTATTTTAATAATTATTTAAAAAAAACTCTGGAATGAATGAGTATGCTGAGGGTCCGGATCTGATGTTAATTATTTTATTCGTGCCATAATAGATGGGTGGGTTACAAGTACATTTGTGCCTCTTCCATCTAAGAGCATATGCATTGTATTGTCAATTGTTTGATCGAAAAAATGAAGGTCACGCCTTCAAATTTCATTAAATAAAGAGAATTGTACAAAAGACACCTAGGTGCCCTGAATCAAAATAAAAGAAGAAAATGAAAAAGCAAAAGACAAAAAAGAAGGAAAGAAGCATTTTGTAGAGATATTAGAACCAGTTTTGTATTTGTATCCTGATATTTCTTGTAGTGGCCACATCGTTATCTATTTTCCCCGAGAAGATTCTTCTGCATCTCTACCGTCATATTACGAAAATGATGACTGGAATTATCCTTCTTCATGTCAAGTTAATGGTTGTATAACAGATAAAAGCCATTGCATTTATTGACAGGAATGTACGAGAGATATTGGAATAGAATTGACATATCATTGTTTTAATGTGCACAGCAAAAGGGCAGTCATCGAACAGATGTCTTATAGATTCTTCATCTGATCAACACATGTAGCAGATGTTTGTTAATGGGTCATCATCTCTTTCTAAAGTCGTCTGTTGTGAGGATTCATCCATGATATGTTAGCCAACCAAAAATCATGACTCTGAGAGGGGCCTTGAGAGTCCAAATCATTACAACAGATGTATCACGCAGTGATCTTCTTAGCATAAATTGATATGCCAATGTCACTATGTATATATGTGTTTGAGGTCTTATCCATCGTACTTTTTGAGAGATTGTTTGGATGGAGTTAAAGATGGGCAGCAAATGCTTGATGTTCTTCTAAAAATGTGTGGTGATGTTGGAGTTCCAGGGAGGCTAGTCTAACGTGAAAATATCATTCCACCATGCTCTTTGTTCTGTGTAGAAGGCTCATATCCACTTCATGAGCAAAATTTGATTCATTAAGCGAAGATCTCTCTAATGCTTAACCCTCCAAATTCTCTTGGCATCGTTACTATTGTCCAGTTGATGAGATGTATGGGTCTTTTTTGCATGTGTTATTTTTTGTGACTGTGCCATAACAATCTTCTTCTTATTTTGTCTGATTAATCCAAAACACTCTTTGGCATCATGAAAGCAAACATGAAATATATAGGAGTAGCAGCCATGACCGCATTTAGCAGGATAGTTCTTCCTCCTACCGATAGTGTGCTTGCCTTCCACCCTGGCAGTTTGTTTTTGTATCCTTCTACCAATGGTCGGCAGTGTGCTTTTAGGAGAGGCTTGTCAAAGAGAGGTAGGTCAAGGTATGTAAGGGAAAAAATGACAGCTCAATATTCTATACTGTTTGCCAATCTCACACTATATCTATATAAGCTTTGAGTGATTAATATCTCTAACTTTTTCATGTTTAGTTAAGAGTGCCGACAGGTGTACAAAAATTTGGAAGATGAGTTTTACCAATAGAAGTTATTATGGATTCAATTGTAGAAGTAGCAAGGTGTCATCCGCTTATTGAAGATATAATCTACATTCAATGAAGGGGTGTGTATTATGCATACTTGCTGCAATTTGAGTATCTATGTGGTCAAAAAATCATTGCTTTGTTAAAAAGGTATGGAGATATTGGATCTCATTGTCTCACTCCTCTTTTAAGTATAATATTTCTTCATGTCATTAAATTGACAATGACTTTGGATGTTCCTGGCAACACCAGGTGCTTTATCCATATGCACCATATATAAGGGAAGCCTTTTGCAGTAAGAATATTCAGAAGAAAATTCCATGCCAGGGTATCAAAAGCCTTGTGTATGTCTGCTTTGAAGAGCATGAGTTATTTTTGCAAATTATAAAATTTAAGATTATTTTATAAATCCATAAATCAAAGAAAGTGTTTAGTATAACAATATCATACTCAAAGAATTATAAATAAGCAATTGGAGAAAGTAAAAAATTATAGAATTTTCCTAGGTAATTTTTATTTAAAAAACATTATTTCATACATTTTGTTTTATCAAATGAATTAAGGTAATTTTAACTAATAAATAAAATATTTACTAACATATTTCAAAATAATTCCTCTTAAATCTATCACCAAATGCTTTAATTATTAATAGTAAATAACTAGATAATTAGTTGTGGCTCACTGTAACTATAGTGTAATATAATTAATTTCTCTATTTTATTTTTTCAACCCATCTCTATTAGATTAACTGTACATAAGTAAATTTTAATTTTGCTTCCCGACATATGCAAGCTTTCAAATTGGAGACTTAATTTGGCTCCGATGCATATATGTTTGAAAAAAGGATCCGATGATAGAAAATTAAAAAATAAATTCTTTACAACTTATGAATATTTTTTTTAGGTGGAGAAAAAATAGATGATCTTGCAAATAGCATAATTCAATTTGATAGAGACGCAAGCCATACACATATACAGAAGAAGTATTTTAACATCATCCTCACAAAAATAAATTTGTCGACAAATTTCAACCGTTTTTTTTTTCAATTTTACTTTCATTTTCGTACAAATGATGTGTATATCCCTTACAGTAGTTTCATTCCTTCAATAAAAATGAATATTTGGAAATTTGAAAGTGGTAATGTCCTGTATCTCGATGTTTATTAAATATCAAGACCTATTATACTTGAACATGGTCGGCACGACAAGAAATAATGTTTGGAATTTTTTTATGCCGAATTTAATTTTGGAATAAATATTAATGAAAATATGATATTTATTCAATAGATTTCAATATAGATAAGATCGTGGGAAAATAGGATGTAATTTGAATGTGATTGTTTAACAGTCGCCTCCGTTCTCTTTGCCTTTCTCTTCACCGCTCTCCCCACTCCAGCTGGCCGCCTGTAATTTTTATAATTTTTATAAAATAATATCATATTGTGTTTACTGTTAATATTTTATGTTTGAAGCACAAGACAAGAGCCACTTGTTTTTCCTCCAACATATATTACGCGCATCTTACAAAGAAAAACGCAAAAACATAATATTTGGGTCTGATCAAACGGTAACCTGCATGCGTGCTTGATTATTTTAATTGGGTAGCCTAATCAGAGATGGGCATTATCCATTGTTCAAAAGCCCCCACATGATAACAAAATGATAAGTGAAGTTAGTAGAGTAGCCGTTAGATGGGATATAAAATATAATACAAATACGGAGACAAGATTGAAGAAGCCCACATGGAGAACAGTCAGAATTAGGAGGTAGGACCACTTCCACAACTCAGGCAGGGAAAAAAGGTAACCTCTTCTGACATCCTCCAAGTGTTAAATCAAAATATTAATTGAGAAAACTGAAAAAAAAAACTTTTATAGACTTGTTTTACAGGTTTTGCACAATAGTTTGATAGTAATTATTTATTTTGTTCTTTTTTGCACCTTTTTTTTTTAATGAAAAGTGATTACTGTTCTTCCAGACTGCCGTTTAGTAATTAGTATTACCAGAACCTGATATCAAGCATTTGATGATACTTACGAGGCACGTCTAAAGATAGGCAAACACTAATAAATATACAACAAATTTATAAATGTGGGAGTGGGACGAATATTACTAAAATTGAGATGATCGAGTTCTGGCCTGGCCTCCGAGGGCGCATTGGTTGGAATTGTTGCATAATACATATTTCTCACACTCGTGCAAAGGTAATAGTGACGACCTGAACTGGGTATAATTGAAAAGAAAAATCGATTCCAAAGACGAATTTCAATGTTTGTGACTTGTGAGTCTAGGTTGGACTCGTAAGTCGTACAATTAATCCTCAACAGCTACACAAATAGTCCCACACGAATTGAATGTTACAATAATGCCCTTTTAGTACTGAACCTAGCTCACAGGTTATCCAAAGGATCTCATTTGAGTACTCCAACATATAAGCCTTGAAAATTGATTATTTGACATTTGATCGGGCAGTCCGAGAAGTGAAAATATGACAATGAGCCCGTCGAGAACAAACACCTGAGCAGAGAAGGATAAATTTCAATGCTGCACATTAGCCCTGTCAAAAATTAACAGAGGACTAATTAACTCACATAGTTTTGGTAACTCCCTGGCATAAAAAACATAGTGGAGCAAGAGCCATAATTATATGGATTGTACAAAATAATATGATTTGGTACTATTGAGGTGGACCAGGTGGTACCTTTTTCCTAGGTGAAGCAAAATAATTTTTATTTATGGCATGTAACTAGTTAGTTGTACTTACCATTTCCTGCATCTTTCTAGATCTAAATGATATGCATCCAAACTTTCATATGCAGCATTACAGTGAACAATTATCAGTATCAGATATCTCCTTAAATGATAGCTACCAGTACCAGTATATACTATCGTACAGCAGAAACTAAGACAAATATCCACACAGATGGCAATGCCAATGGGTACTAGCAGTTGCCTATTTACTAGTTCTCACAAATAATAAATAAGGCAACATGCTTCAGAAACCACTTCTATAGAAAAAAGGAAGAAGAAAATCAACCAACCAGAAATTCACTGATTGTTCATTACCTGACAGCAGCAATGCCTACAATCAGTCAGTTTCACAGAAGAAACTGTGTTAGAAGAAAAGGAACTGAAATTATCAAAAATAAGGATTAGTATAAGTACAGCTTCCCGCATGAAGGAATAATTTTATGGGAAAACAACAACAATGGTTACCTTTTCAACATGAGAAACTTTTCAAACAGGGGAATGCTGGGTGGTGGGGTCAGCAGAGGAAGGTATATCGGGCCCCACACGGCAGCCTTCGAGCATAAACACCACATCTGTCATAGCCGGACGGTCCAGTGGATCTGGTGCTGTGCACAATAAACCCACTTTCACACCAAGCAGGAATTCCTCCCACTCAGAAGACTCCGGGTCGAGCTCAAGCAAACCTGGCTGCAATAGCTCGGCAATTTGGCCTGTCTGCAACTGCCGCTTCACCCACTTGATTATATCCTCCTCTTCACCTTCAAACATACCAGGTCGCTTACCTGTTAACAGCTCCAATAGGACAATCCCAAAACTGTAAACATCACCTTCCTTAGTGGCTTGTCCTGCTGCAACTGCATCTGGGGCCACATATCCCAATGAACCCACTGGAGTCGATGACGTGGATGTTGCTGCTGCTGCAGCAGCAGCCCCAGCAGTGACTACTATTGGCTCAAGGCCAAAATCTGACAAATGGGGCTCGAAATCTGCATCAAACAAAATACTTTGCGGCTTGACATCACCATGAATTACTCCAGACTGATGCAAAAATGCAAGCCCCCGGGCCACACCAAGGGCAATGAGGTGACGCATTGGCCAATTAAGGATGTGGCCATCATGATGTGATGCTTCCTGAAGCAGCGTAGCAAGATTGCCATTTGGCATGTAGTCATATATCAGCAGTCGAACATCTGGCGGAGGTCCTGCATAGTAGCCACGAAGAACAGTTAGATTACGGTGCTTCACTTTCCCTAGAGACTCAGCCTCTTTCCTGAATGTCCCCTCTTCAACTACAACTGCACCATCTGCCGAGGTGGAAGGGAGACGAAGAATGGATAAAACAGTTCCATCTGAGTAGCACGCCTTGAAAACCAGGCCATGCCGGCCCCTGCTCAGCACATTTTCCTCATCAAACTGTCGTGTTGCCTCAACTGTATCGGCATAAGTTAGGCGGCTGCTAAACATAATCAGCTTAGGTGGCAACCCACCAACCTCTGTGCCGGTGCTGGACCCACTACCCCTTCCTGGGGTTCGCTGCTTCTTCACCCCATGGTGGGTTTCAAGGAATCGTCGCCTCCATCTCAGTAGAGTAATGACACACCAGCAGCAAAGCAAAAGCATGAGAAGTAATGCTGCCAATGCTACGCTAATAAGAAGTGCGAGGCGCTCTATTTTCTTTCTTCTTTGTTTCTTCTTAGTGTCACCACACTCGGTGTCTAGTGGTGAGCCACAGAGATTAGGGTTACCTGTAAAAGCTGATGAAGTTCTGAACCTCGAGCCAACTATTTTAGGGATTTCACCACTAAGTTCATTGTTTGACAAATTAAAAGAGGTTAAGCCCGGGATCTGAGCTAGTGGAGATGGAATGGAACCATTCAGGTTATTTGAGGATAGGTCAAGGATTTGCATCTTAGACAAATTTGAGAGAGATGATGGTATCTCTCCAGTCAGATGGTTGCCATCCAGTCTTAGTGCAACAATGGAAGAGCAATTAGAGATCTCCAGTGGGATTTCACCTGAAAGAAAATTTTTACCCAGATCAAGCACCTTCAAAAGGGCAAGGTGAGAGAGGCTTGCTGGAATGGAACCTGCTATCTGATTGTCCCGTAATTCAAGCACAGTAAGGTTGGAAAGAGTGGCCAGCTCAGCTGGAATTTCACCCGATATCCTATTACTGGAAAGAGAGAGAACTGAGAGAAGCTCGAGGTAGCCATAGGTTGCTGGAACAGAACCCGAGAAGGAATTCCCTGTGAGGTTGAGCTGCTGCAAGCTCCCAAGGCTACTGAACCCCTCAGGCAGGTTGCCAGAAAAAGAGTTACCGGCAAGTGATATATATTGAAGGTTTGGCAAGTTGAAAAGCTCCTCAGGGAGGCTTCCTGACAGGTATTTTTGCTCAGAGAGGTCAAGAGCCTGCAGATTTGTAAGAAAACCAATTGATGAAGGAAGTTGGCCAGAGAAACTGTTGCTACTCAAATTCAAAGTTTGCAATGCTGTTAGATTTCCAATGTCGTCAGGTACTCTACCACTAAGGTTGTTGCCACTAACATCCAAAAATGTTAGGTTGATAAGACGGGACCACTGGTCAGGCAGAATACCAGTGAGGCTGTTTTGGGTAAGTGAGAGTGCCTCTAGCCTGGAGAGGTTGCTTAAAGTAGCTGGAATCTCCCCTGACAAATCATTCTCCCCGAAATAAACGCTCCTGAGTAAATTCAAGCTGCCAATAGCTGCCGGTATCTCACCAGAGAGGTGATTCTTTTCAAGATCAAGAATCTGAAGAGAACTTGCATTTTGTAATTTCAATTGGGATTGAACCAGAGAAGGAATTCCACCCCAGCCTGAGCACTTCTAGTGTAGTTAATTGACCCAACCTTGGTGAAATTGCACCTGAGAAGTTGTTTCCAGAGATATCAAGGACAGTGAGCCCCAAGCCGCTAGCTAACCATGCAGGAAACAAACCTGATAGCTTATTTTCCTGTAACTCGAGAACCTGAAGTGTCGAACTGACGGAAGAGGAGACTGGTAAATCCGTGAAAGCATTGTAGGCTAGTTGCACGGTCTGTAGGGAGGAGTTTGTCTCGCCCTGAAATACAGCTTCTGGTATGGAGCCTGAGAACTGGTTATGGCTGAGACTGAGAATTTGTAGAGAGGGAATCGATGGGATTGCATCTGGGAGAATGCCCCTCAGTTTATTCCCTTGTAGACTGAGGTGAAAGAGAGAGGAGCAATTGCCAATGGCAGCTGGAAGGGTGCCTTCTAGAAGGTTCCAGTTTAGCAAAAGGTGATGAAGGTCTTGGAGTAGTCCCAGGGATGGTGGAATGGTGCCACGAAGCCGGTTAAAGGAGAGGTTTAGGTACTGCAGGCGGGGAGCATGAGAGGAGAGATTTGTTGGAATCTGTCCAGTAAAAGCGTTGGATGAGAGGTCGAGGTAGTGGAGGTTCGGAGGAAGGGACGAAGGGACGGGTCCAGTGAAGAGGTTAACGGAGGCGTCAAAAACGTGAAGACTGGAGATGCTGGTGAGGAGGGAGGAGGGGATGGCACCAGAGAGGGAGTTAAACTGGAGGAGAAGGGATGAGAGGCGAGAGAGGCGGGACAGAGAAGAGGGGAGGGGTCCGGAGAAGGAGTTGGAGTCGAGGCTTATCTTTTCGAGGAAAGGAAGGTCGGAGATGCGGTTGGAGATGGTGCCGGAGAGGCGGAGGCGAGAGAGGAGGAGCTCCACCACCCGTCCGGCGTCGGAGCAGACGATCCCGAGCCAGGAGCAAGGGGCAGAGGAGGAGGATGGATCCCACGTGGAAAGCGCAGCCGTGGGATCATGTAAAGCCCGTCTGAAAGCCGTGAGAGCATCAATCTCGGACTGAAGGCCGCGCGTGTGGTTGGCCGGCGGAGGAGTGGCTCCGGCGGCGTATAGAAAGTGGATAAAGAGGGGAAGGAGGAGGAGGAGGAGGAGGAGAAGAGAGTGTGGGGAATGTGAATGTAAAGGAACCATGGCATGCTCTGAGTCTGATGAGAGGAGATTTGTTTAGGTTAGAAGTTAGAAACGGTGATTCTCGCTTTTATTAAGAGGGAGAGTGGTGGTGAGCACTGAGCACTGGCACTGAGCAGAGGCCAGAAGGAGAGGATAGAGAAATCTCGAGTGGGGGGTTTTGGACTGAAGTGATTATGGTTTAATGGGGCTTCCCTCCGGCTCCGCCTAGTTCAGAGTTCCCATTCCCGATGGCCGCCCTCGCCCTGGCTAGTGTATTAAAATCGGGACGGGTCGGGTCGGGACGGGTTATGGCGGGTCGACGAGTTTTGACGGGACGGGTCGGGACGGGTCAACGGGTTCTGGCGGGGCGGGTTAGCACGGGTCCTAATTCGGGGGTTTGACGCGATCCGTCACTAGACCGTCGGGTTGGACGGATCGACGGGTCAAAAATTTTTTTTTTTTTAAATTCTGAAAAATCCAAATAAATTCTAAAAAATTCCGAAAAATTCAAAAATAAACACTAAAAATATTAAAAATATATAAAAACTTATATTCTTGACCAATAAATTTTATTTTATTTATTTTTTTTTTTCAAAATTCAAAAATAATCAAATAAATTATAAAAAATTATAAAAACCGAAAATAATTATTGAAAAATTAAATGATATGACTTAAAATAAATTGAAATAAAATTTTAAATGATATAAAAAATTTATTTTATTTTGTTGTCATTTTTTTCAAAGTTCGAAAATAATCAACAAAAATTGAAATAAATTATAAAAAATTATAAAAAATCGAAAATAATTATTGAAAAATTAAATAAAATCTTAAATGATATGACTTAAAATAAATTAAAATAAAATTTTAAATGATATAATAAAATTATTTTATTTTTTTGTCATTTTTTTCAAAGTTCAAAAATAATCAAATAAAATTAAATAAATTTTAGAAAATCAAAAATAATTATAAATAAAGTTACCCTCCTCCTTTATTTCGGGCTTGGGACCGGCTATGTAATACATAGGCGGAGTTCTAACTTTTTATTCGTTAGTAAAGTTTATTGAAAAAAAATCAAATAAGGATTGTAAATGCTAGAAAAATTTTAAAAATAGGGGAAAAATATAAAATATAAGTGTTTAAAAATACCATCTAAATATTCGAGTTCATATACCATAGCTCATTTTCGGGCATACCATCTCGAGTCTCCATCTCGCTTCATCATCATAAATTCACCGGATGATTGTTCTACGGGTGCATGTTGATTACGTTGTTCGCATCAAACTAATCTTTCAAGCATACGAGTCGTTCGAATGTCTTTGCACCCAATCTGCTGCGTTTATCTTAGTATCTGTTTGCTTTGAACTAAAACAGGGATTCGGAAGAGACGGTTGACACGGCACGGCAAATATATCACGTGCCATCATGGCGAGAGTTGGATATGCGGTTTCATTCCTCTTCCAATAACCGAGATGTCAATACCGTCGGGTTCCATACTTCCTAAACAATAGTTAACTAATTCATTCATATTAGTTTGCATTTGTGAGTCGTCATCTTCCTCCAAGTCTCGCAATAATGCGACTAGACTATTGCTTCTAACATATTTTTAAAAAAAATATTAGTCTCACAATATTATAATAATATAATGAGTTTGAATATTGTAAATATGTTAGAATTTAGTACCTAATATTACGAGGATTCGAAGAAGATGGATGATTCGTTTGGTTTGCATGAAGTTGGGTGTTGTATAGGTTGAACATTTCTTCCAATGATTCGTTTGGTTTGCATGAAGTTGGGTGTTGTTCCCACCAAGGTGCATCATAAATTGGGGGAGCTCTCTTCCTTCTCTTGTCAGCTCCGGATTCGATCGGAGATTCCGGGACGCTTGAGTCGGGTGTTGGTGTGGAACATCCCGCACTCGTTGGATATAACGGTGGAAGTCCACCACTAATTGTTGCATCGGTATTATATTAGGAACTTGGCGGATATTGATTAGAACTTGACGGATATTGAGAACTTGACGGAAATGAGGTCGAACCTTGTCCCAGCACTAAAGGAAGTGATTTGCGGGTTGTAATTAGGATCAACATGCGGTTGTGATGGATAATATTGTTGTGATGGAATTTGTTGATAATAAGGATGCGGAGGGTTAGGATTTTGTTGATAGTATGGGTTCGGAGGGTTAGAACGTGGCATTTCTTCACCAAAAATTTCAACGCTCAATCGATGTGTCATTTCTTCGGCATGAGAGGGATTGAGAGATGCCATTTGATATTGCTAAAAAAATATTAAAAAAATATAATGAATGCTAAATTGACAAAAAATAATGATAAAAAACAATGTAACAAAAAATAAAGAATATAATAAAAAAACAATGATAAATAAATAATGTAACAAAAAATAAAGAATATAACAAAAAAAACTAATTAAAATAAACTAATGATAAAAAAATTAAAGAATGTAAATATTTATTTAAAAAACTTAATCATTAAATAATATTTTATAAAAAATAACTAATTATTATAAATTAAAAATATAAGTAATTACAAAAAAATAAAGAATGTAATAAAAACTAATTAAAAGAAACGAATGGCAAAAAAAGAGTGCAAATATTTATTTAAAAAACTAATTACTAAAAAATATAAACTAATTATAAAATACTAATTATAAAATATAATATATACTAATAAGTAATAACTAACCTTTTTTTTGTCGGAATCGAAAGATTGTCGAAAGCCCGAAACTTTAAGACGAATTAACGACAAATAATATAACGAATGCTAAATTGACAATAATAACTAAATAACACTAATATAAATATTTTTAATTTTTTTTCTGGATAATGTAACAAAATTACTATAATAATATAATTAGAGAATTGCTAATATTAAACGATTAACGAATTAACGAGAGAGAGTTTGGTTTGGAGAATTGAGAAGAGAGATAGAGTGAAATTGTTTGTGTGAGGATATGAGATGAAATGGGGTGGTATTTATAGGAAAAAAATTTGAATTATGATTTTTTATTTTTTTTCGATTTTTTTTTCAATTTTTTTTGAATTTTTTTGAATTTTTTTGAATTTTTTTTTAATACTTCATGCACTGCACACTGCCACACTGCCACACTGCACTGCGCCTGTCCTGTCGGAGCTCCAATTGTTTTTTTATTTAGTTACTCACTCCAGAGATGAAATGATCCGATCCTCCTCTTCCGCATTTTCAAATGTTGGTAAATTACTAAATTAAATGAATCCAAAGCAAAGCAATGCTGATATAGTTATGATTAAGTGTTCTTCAACCTTTTTTACTTTTCCTCCGACCGAATTTCCATGGGTTAACTTTGTAGTTTGTAGTTGAGCCCACCTGTAGGGGTGTGGAGTGCGCAAGTACACTATACACATAACATAATATGATATAATATGACATGATATGATATCATTCCCTCTCAAAAAAATTAAGGTCAAGTCACCACATGGCAACGTTCTTTCACAGCAATTCTCTTTTTCCTTCGCACTAGTTGTTAATTATTATCCTACTCAACTAAATTAAAACAAATTATGGATATATTCTCAATTTATACATTTAATTTTCATTTAATTTAATTTAGTATCATTCGCATCCCATATTATACAAAAACTTCTCATGATCTTTGTAGAATATGAAATGATAGTTAAATTATATAAAAAAAAATTGAAACACAATCAAAGTCCGAAAAAATATGTCAAAATAACATTTATCATTTCTTAACTTAAAAAGATTTGAATTTATTTGATCAAATTAACTCAATGAATCCCTGTCCATATTATAATCCCGGTAAACATTGGAACCATTAATTAGGACAAACTTTAAGGGGGAGGGAGGGATCCCTGATTTGACAATCATCACAATGGATTTTTAAATCAATTTCAAATTTTAAAAAATAGAAATTATTTTATTTATATATAATTTTTTTTTACTTATGATTGATATTGTTCAAGTTTCATTTAATTTCATTATCATTTGGTAGCTATCAAATATCGTTAAATTGAAACCATGACAACTTACATAAATTTTTTATAGTCTTAGAAATTATTAAATGATAATAAAATTATATAAAATTTAAAACACAATTCATCTATAATTTTTTTTTACATATAAAAATTAATTATCAAGATTGTAACCCATTGTCAATGACCCCTTCCCAATTTTAAATAGGTTTCTCATGCGGAAAAGAGCCCACATTCTAAGTAACAATTCAGCCCTTTAAGCATTGTTGGGCCCAACACATAACTGCACTCAAAACATATATGGGGATGGAATTGTAATATTCCATGCGTTTTTCATCCACATTCCACTTTTACTTTTACGTGCCTCTAATGAACAAAACTAAATTTGAGCAGTTACGGATGGAGTGCATTAGAATTTAGAGCAAGTAAAAGTACTAATGATTATAAGCTCTTTTTATTAGATATAAACATAAATATAATAATGTTGAGCACTTACAACTAATAAGAAAGCATGCATGTCGCTCAAGATACAACACCAACATTATACATTTCTAATCTTATATTAAAATGGCAGTGACAGACAATAAGAATATCCTCAGGTGAGCTGGAGAGATATCTGTGCTTTTTCTATAACCAAAATAATGTATCTGTCCATGTCATTCTAAAGTTCACACCTAACATTTGTTTTCACAATGAGCTGCCTTCTTGGCCCCCCTTCTTCATTTGCAAAAAGATAATTTCATACTTTCTTCAATGAGAAAAAAAAAACGTGTTTAATTATTAGCAGCATTTGAAAAAAAAAGTCTAAATTATCACAAACGATATGACTTACTAATAAAACATTGATAATTAATAATTTTGAATATGACGATATAAAAATAGTAAGATACATGATGTATCAAGGATATGATAACATATATGTTGAATATTTAATTGAATCATTGAGTACAATAGCTTAATTTAAAACAAAAGATCTCAGAATTAGGGTCATGATATATCAAATACAAACAAAAATAAAAAATATATTATTTTTGAGTAAACATACTGAAAAATAAAATAAAAATAAATGTTATAAGTACAACAATATGTGATGGGATGGGATATGTATTTGACAAAAAAAATCATTTAATAACTACAACAATCAAAACTATAATTATTAAATGACTGAACAAAATGTTTCAAATTTACAATAGATCATGATATAATTAAGTTATAATTTATAAGTAAATAATGTATGGTGGGTTCATATTTTGTCTTTAAATATCCGCACGACATCACATAATGAATTTATGATGATGGAGGGGAGAAGACGTCACAGAAGATCCGGAGATATTCTTTTGTGATGCGCGCTCTCTTCATCATTCTTCATTCGCATCAATGATCACAGATGAATGGAAGATGAATGAATGAATGAATGAATGAGTCAGTGCCGCTGGCACCGCTGCCTCCCCAACTGAATCGATTAGCCAGCCATTTGCTGCTACCACGCGCCTTCCTCCTCTCCTAAACCCTAGCTTTCTCTTCTTTTCTTACACTTTCCTCCTCATCAGTCATCGCGCGATCTCTCTCTTTCTTTCTTCCTTCCAGGTATGCACAGCAATTCCAGATTTTTTTTAGTAGATAAAAAAATATGAAAATAGTATGATGGGTTTTTTTTCGAACCTTGGTCAGACTCCAGTTTGAAACTCGAGTTGAGATGTTTTTTTTTATTTATTTAGTTATTATTTTTAACAGATTTTAATAGTTTATTTAGTTTATTTATTATGTTGAAATATTTATTTTTTAATTTAACTCAGTTTTTAATATAACAACTGTTTTTAATTAATAATCGTTGTTAAGGATAATTTTTTTAAATTAGTTATAACGTTCTTTATGAAGTCAGATTGATATATAGAATCAATAATCAATAGAGACAAATTGATTAGATAAGAACATATGTTATTATATATCATTCACTCATTCAATAACTAATATAAAAAATATAATTATGCATCTAATAATAGAAAAATATTTACTCAATAATAAATACATACATCATGCTCATATAATAATATAAATAATTATATAATTTCTATGAAAAAATCTAAAGAAAAAATGAAACAACATAAGTTAAAACTTTAAATGCGTTTTTGAGTTTGAAGATGATGTTTTTTGGCCCTGAAAATAACGCTAATGGCGATAGCAGTTAACCCTATAACACGTCTCAATCGGGATTTCCTATCAAAAGTTATGGCCGTTTGAAGTTGAGATGGTCGAATTTTAGTTTTTATTTATTCTCCCTCTCTTTTTATTTCTTATTTCTCTCTCCGTCTCTCTCACCTCTCTTATTATATATGAATATATAAAAATGGTTGATAATCCTTGATATTTCAGTTTTTGAATTTTAATTTTTGGATCGTTGGTTTGGGTATTGTCTAAAATCGTTTCTGTTATAGTGATAATATGGACAAACGTACTCAATATTAATATTATAATATTATGTCTTTTATTATTATTTCGCATAACAAAATGATTAGATAAATATTTAAAAATAAACTAAACTAAAAAATAAATATTTTAAACATAATAAACAAACTAATAAAACTTATTAAAAAACAAATTTGGTCCATTAATGACTTTAATTACATAATTACACATAACAAGATAATTAAATAAATATTCTAAAATAAGCTAAATTAAAAAAAAATTATTAAAATTTATAAAAATAAGTTAAATTAAAAAATAAATATTTAAACATAATAAACAAACTAAATAACTAAATAAACTATTAAAAACAATAACTAAATGAACAGAAAAAAAAAACATTTATCTGCCCCCGAGTTTGAAACTCGGATCGCCTGAGAGTTCGAAAAAAAAATCATACCATTTTCATTTATTATTATTTTTATTTACTAAAAAATCTCCAGCAATTCCTTCTCTTTTACCTGTCAACTTCTGTGGAATTCTCATGCATTTAGAAAATTTAGTTCCTTATTTTATTTTGCGGACTGTTATGTTATGTCGATTCATGCTTATCTTAAAACCCTAGCTTTTTGATCCGATATTTAATGTTCTTCTGTCCGTCCACGTGTTTTTCCCTTCCGTTCGTGTGGTACAAACGCCCAGGCAACTTCATCATTTATAACGTTTTTTTTATGTTCTTTAATTACGAAACTGGACCGTTTTCCCAACTTTTGAAGGATACATCGCATATTCCCTTTCACTGTCGTCCTTCTTTTCTTTTTTTTTTGGGTTCAATTATGTCCAATTTAAATTATTTCAAATTTACAAGTGTCATGGGTTACCTTTTCCCGGATTTACTTGAGTTCTTTTTTTGTTCCTCTGTATTTTATTTTGATTAATTTGTTTGTTCAGCTTCATGCATGTGCTTCCTATTTATATGAATTGGTTTCCTTGCTCGGTAGCATTATTTTTATTTTTTTATTTTTTTGCAGTTGACTCATGAGTCTTTAAATTGATGTACTTTTCACTTTTATGGTTGCAAATTCCTCAATTCTATGCAGCTCTATAGTCTATCGAGAATTTAATTCGGCTATTAATGCACAGATAGTACATAAACAGTAACAAAACGGGGTACATGAAGGGTGTTACGCTGCGTCGATGGCTGTGTTGTACCCGTCCTGTTGATGATTCATACCATGCCCATCAGAATGAGCATCTCCATAGATCAGACAGTGAAGGTATGTATGTTCTTCTGTAGCTTTATGTGACAGATGCTTTTCCCTAATACCATTAAATTTTCATTCTCAGGGTACAACTTTATTCAGCTGAGAAATCTAATACTGTTTTGAGGAAAAAAATATTTATTCCTGCAAACTATCAAGATATGACTACTGTAAAAATTTCTATGATACTGGTACAACATACAGTGATTATTCTTCCAGATCACTTGTTGTTAGCAAGTGGCCAAATTAGTGAGAGAAAAATAAGCAAGGAATAAGGATATTTTGGGCAAAACAAATATGTAAGTGGTAATTATTCTTTTGTAGTTTTATGTCAGTTTTGACATTTTGCATTGTAAAAAATGAAATTATATTTTTTGGCGTGCTAATTATCTGACAGTATCCATTGTAAAATTGAATATGCAAAATGTTTGGATCTAACATAGTTTCTACATTTTCTTTCCTGCCTGGTCTATCGTAGGTGATAAGAAGGGGCCAAGCCAAAACTCTCAACTGCTGGAAAGAATGATATGGAAAAGGAACCTCCACCAATTGAAGTGCCAGCATTGTCATTGTCTGAACTGAAAGAGAAAACTGGTAATTTTGGGTCCAAGGCTTTGGTTGGTGAAGGATCCTATGGAAGAGTGTACTATGCTATGTTCAGTGGTGAGAAACAGGTTGTGGTTAAGAAACTTGATTCTTCATCTGATCCCAAGCCCGAATTTGAATTTTAACACAGGTATTTTATGCACAATGTTAGTGGTACTGTATGTACTTGCCAAACAATACCAGTTGGCTTTTATTTACATGATCATCTTTTTGTATTTGTAGCATGTTGATTGTGTTTAACTGTTTATGTGTTGCTTTCTATTCTGCTATGCATCACATTTGTTTTGTGGCTTTGCATCATCCACTTTTCTCAAAATATCCTAGGGTTTGAACTTCTGAAAAATTTTCTGTGATTCGCTTACATTATTATGAATAATACCCCAACTTATGCATGCAAGACCATTAAAATGTGATTGCTTCTACTTGATGCTAGGTATCAAGGGTGTCAAGATTGAAGCACGAAAACTTCAATGAAATGCTTGGATACTGTTGTGAAGGAAATAACCGCATATTGTCTTATGAATTTGCAACAATGGGTTCTCTTCACGACATCTTGCATGGTACTACCAGCATACTCAATGTCAATACTTGGACTCTCTTTTACATGTTAAAACATAAATCATGAGTGATTCACCAGCAATCCTTTGGATGGTTTCACAATATTCAGCTTTTAATTGACCAACTTTTATGTGTTCAGGAAGAAAGGGAGTGCAAGGGGCTCAGCCAGGCCCACCATTAGATTGGATGCAGCGTGTCAGAATTGCAGTTGATTCAGCAAAAGGTCTAGAGTTCCTCCATGAGAAGGTCCAACCTCCTATAATACACCGAGACATCAGATCAAGCAACGTCCTTTTGTTTGATGAACTTAAGGCAAAGATTGCCGATTTTAATTTGTCAAATCAGGCCCCTGATATGGCTGCTCGTCTTCATTCAATGAGAGTTCTTGGAACTTTTGGATACCATGCACCTGAGTAAGTACTTGACTTTGCAAAACTGTACTGTTTCACTATACTGTTTCCTGCAATTTTGGATACCACTGCAGCAACTTTCACTATACTGTTTCCTGCAGTTATTTTTCTTAATGAATATTAGTTTGGTCGTATACATAATACATGTAATTGTCTTGGCCGTTACTTTAGAGCCATGTGTGTTGATATGTAATATAAAATTGCAGGTATGCTATGACTGGGCAACTTACTCAGAAAAGTGATGTATATAGCTTTGGAGTTGTTCTATTGGAGCTTCTTACAGGAAGAAAACCAGTGGATCATACCATGCCGAGAGGACAGCAGAGTCTTGTTACTTGGGTAAGTTGTTCGCCTTAAACTTTATTGGTGCATGTGAATAATCTCTTTGGTAATTAGGAGGAATTTTTAAGTTTACTTGGTACTTGTAATGTTCCTCTGTTAAAGTAACAGTGTTGCTACTGGTCGAATTTGAAGTTCTTGGCTCTGTAATTTAGTTAAATTTGTTGTTGCTTAGAACTTTGGAATGTATGTGCTAATATTTTTATTTGGTGCAGGCAACCCCAAGATTAAGTGAGGACAAGGTCAAACAATGTGTGGATCCAAGGCTCAGAGGAGAGTACCCTCCAAAAAGTGTTGCCAAGGTTTGTTCATGTGCATTTTTTTGTTTATAATGGTAACTGTACCAGATGGTACTGTATGGTGTTCAAGCTGGATTTGTCTTGCCCTTTTGCAAAATTTAGTTGCAGAAGTCTATATGCAAATACAATTCTAAAGCACAGATAAACCAATAAAGGGGAATTTTTTTTAAAATGAATATAAAAGACGACATTTTTCAGTACTCATGCAATATAGTTGCAGGCCCAATACAAACCTATTTGTTATTTCTACCTTGGTGACCAAAGTAGAATTTCCTTTCAGCACTTACTACTCTCTTGCTTGTAATTTTTAATACCTGAAGATGTGGCTTTCTTTCTGGTGCTGTTTTTTTTTCAGCTTGCTGCAGTGGCAGCACTTTGTGTGCAGTATGAAGCAGAGTTCAGGCCAAGCATGAGCATAGTGGTGAAGGCTCTCTCCTCTACTTTTGCAAAAACCTCCCGCCCCAGTTATTGATGATCCAGCTCCTGATGCTTGAGTTCCCTTGATGTGGATGCATTCAACACCACATCTTTTCTTGGTGAGTATGAATATTTTCCAATGTACCAATTTTAGTTCAAGTGAATTCTGGTAGAAGTGATTTTGCCTTTTAGATTCCAAGGGTAAACAACCAATAGCACACTGCACTCAGACTTCTTTTGGATAAAAAATGAAAGTTGCAAGATGGAAATTTAAGAGTTCACTTGTACCATGTCATGAATCATCCACGCCCATCAGTGTCTCCTGCTTTTGTGTGAAAGACATTGTGATCTGGTTATTATTTTTCTTTTTTGAATGAAGTGGGTTAGCACAACCAAATCAGTTCATATTCATAAGGGAAACCATTTACTGAGTACAAAGTATGAAAGTGCTAGCTATTAATCCCTACCTAAATTCTATTCCTAATATTAGAAGTAATCAACTGGTACCAGATCCCTTAGTTTAAACATTTACCTGACCCAATGTTCAAACAAGGTATGACTGAACTTCAATGGAGCTTTAAGTGAACCAAATTCAAATTAAAAACAGGCATAACACATAAACAAAACATTTAAAAAAGTTTGTACCGGAAATTTAATTGGAACATCCTTCTGATAATCAGTACCAGTAGCTCCTGCATCAGAAGAATCCAAATCCAAATGGGCAAGGCCTTCTGTCCTCCTCTCCAACTGACCTTGCTGTCAATTTTGTTTTGTGCAGTCTGCCTTCATGATTTGAAGTTCTCAGGTCCTCTGACACATTCTTTTGGAAAGATTTAGGAGGAATTTTTGGAGCATCTGTTTTGTTCAGTACAGCGTCGTGAGAAAAGGATGATACTGTATATTTGTAGAGCTTTTTATCTTTTTTTTTTTTTGCTTTTAGGCTTTTGTGTGGTTTGTTCCTTTGTGATAACTGTTTTTGAAGTGTGGGTTTTACATAAACGTCCAGTAGTTGACAACTAATAATATTTGTTCTTTCACGTTCTGTGATTTTTCATATCCTACTATGTTGCCCTGCTGTTAATGCTTTATTAGAAATAGTTTGTGCAGCCTCCGACCTACGACGATTGTTTTTTTTTCTCTTTCTGTTTTGTTCTTTATATTTTTGATGCTGAATATCACTTGAACCAAAATTTAATATTTTCATGTTTTCGCTAAATTTCAAAAATAAATAAATAAATGGGCAAAGTTGAAACCCTCTCAGGATAAAAGGGTACAGTACACTTATTTGAATATGTAATTAAACAATATTTTAAAGTTTTCTTTTTTCTATTTAAGATGATGAAATTGCAAAACAAGAATGTCCTACCTACCTACCTCAGGTACCTGAATTCTCCTATTTTTTATTTTTTATTTTTTTGAAGAAAGATAAATAGTGCCTGTTTCATTTCTGAGCAAGTGTCAAATAAAAAAATGTAAAAAACTATCAAACCAAACCAAACGTCCCAACTTTAGAGGTTAACCCATTACACCTCCTAATTCCCATTGACATATGAACACAACCTTACGAAATACCCTACCCCAATTGCCCATCAACTATGCACCAAGCAACATTCACAACAATACAAAAACACTATATAGTACCAATTTATATAAAACTTGCATTGTCTTCTCTTCATGTCTATCGATCAGCTACCATTTCTGATGTTACCTTTGTTGGAAATAGACTTATTACTGCCCTCCAAACCCTTGATACGATTGCTTCTTCTCGGCTCGGTACCAATTTTGACCTGAGACGTAATGCCTAACCTCTCCACCATGTGCTTTTTTTGTGCCTCTTCTAATCCTGGCTGAGCATCAAATTTTGAAACTTTGTTAGTAGCATGCTGATAAATCTCATCTTGACTGATATCCATGTTGGATTGCAAGCCAGACTGATTTTACACATCTTTAGTCTGAACAGCCTAAGGTATCTCATTTCCATATCTATCAACCTTAATCACTTTAGAACTCACTAGAACTAAATCCCCATTGTCGAAAGGTCATATTCATCCTCAAACATTTTCAAATGTGCATCATTATCAGCATGATTTGTCAGTTGCTGACCCCTTTCACCTTCATCAGAAAGGTCACTCTGTATTACTCTCTTTGACATCCTCCAATTCTTTATTGCTCTCTTTGACATCTTCTGATTCTTAATTACTACTTTCTTTGTTGGTATCTTCCCCTGGATCGATGACAAAACTATTTCCACTACTTATGTCTCTAACATTATCTATACCAGTAATTGATTGGATATCACTAATTCCTGGAACCTGCCCTTTCCCTATGTATTCTGTAGAAGGCAGGCAAGGTGGTGGCGAAGTGTCCTCAAATCCCTTTTCCAGTCCAGTATCTAAAGTTATTTGTAATTTTTTACTTACCTCTGAGGATAATATCTGATCTGAAGGTTTACTGGTAAGAGGAATAACTAGAAGATGAGGTCTGCATTGAAACGATCAGTGCCCTAACCGATTGCAAGCATAACAGAGAGGTTTGTTGTGGCAATGTCGCGCTAGATGACCTCTACCTCTACATCTGAAGCACACCAGGTTGGACGGAGACGAATCACGTTTCATCTCCTATGAAATTTCATGCTCGTAAAATTTCATCCCACGCCGCCAATCATGTAATCATTGAGTACAATACTACAACCCAAAGATAATGAACAAGAGTTTAATGGCGTCTGAGGTATGATCTGTTCTCCAATCTCCCAACCACATGCCAAAAAGGAACTTATAGAACCTCCATCCATGGACCTGTCCAAAACAGCACAAACGCACAGGCCAAGTCCAGTCAATTTGGCAGGTAGTATACGACGGGACTGATTAATATAGCCTCTCCCTTGTTGGCATGCATGTCGACCCTGCACCATTAATTTACCCTCTTCTCTTAAAGTCTCCAACCTTCTATTATAAATTAAGATTCTTTTTAAGAACGGTACTCTATATTTACTTCCTTACTATTTAGTGATCTTCCAATGTAACCTTGTTGGCTCTCACAAATGTCAAGGAATGTCAATGTAGTGAACAAGAAAGCTGTTTATTTGCTTCGTAATTTATCACTGCTCATTACAAAAATAATAATATGAATTAATAGCAGTCTGTCAAGACTAGAGATAATTTTCTCAAATATATATAATAATATAGAATGAACAGCCCTTTTAATAATAGCGGGAAACAAAATTTTGTCTTTTCAAACAAGCAACCAGTAGATTTCAGTTTTAACAACCAGCCAACCACCAAGGTCAAGCTCATACACAACTTTCTCCACAACTTGAATCCCCTTGACACCCAATATATTTTGAACAAGATCCTCCATAATTGCAGTACTCTGCACAATTTGTTTACTCTAAGATTCCAACAGAACACAAAAAAGTTAACCAACAGCCGATTTTTAATGATCATAGTCTTGGGGTGTTCATTTATTTCTATTTATAGTGCTCATATCCGCTTTCTCCACTTTCTTCTAAAGGGCTCCGATGCCGCTTGTAAGATCCATACTCTCTCCTTGGATCTCTCCCTTGACCGCAAATCTTTTCCATAATCTACTCTATCCTTTGGACCTGTCACTGTGCCTTGACTTGAATCTTCTCTATCTCGAGATTGTCGTCTTGATCTTGACTCCTTTTCTTTCCTATCCTTATTCCTTGGTGTTGAATCTTCCTTGTATTCTCTAGGATTCTTCACATGCTTTCTCCCTGACCGTCAATCTTCCTCATCTTCTGTTTAATGTCTTGATCGTGACTCTGATCCTTCCCTATTCTTGGATTCATGTGTTGCACGGGTATCTTCTCTATCAGAGGATCTATGCCTCAGTGGTGAATCTCTAGTATCTACATTGTTTTAAGTCTGAGAGGTGATGGAACTTTCAACGTAAAAATTACCACATTTAAATCCTTCGAGTTTGAGCAGGTAGTATATACCAGCAAATAATACCACTGTGAGGTTAACTATATGTTATTTGTAGGTTCTGAAAGGTCATTTGGGAATTTTGCTAGGAACTTAGCTCAAGAATAGATTTCTAAAGCAGGGTATATTGTGCCGGCAATTTGACATCATACCAGTCCTGGTAAGGATGGCTAGTTGCATAAACTCACATGTAATTAAATGATTTAACTGTGTGTTTTTGTTTTTCTGTTGTCTTAACAACTTGATGATAAATCCACTACTAATGATCCACTGGATTGTGTGTTATTGGTTAGAATTTTTACATTGCTTACAGAAGCCAATTTCCATCATATGTTATATTTTTAAGACAAACGAAAGCTACTTGAAATCATGACATATAATGTCCTTCAGGTGGCGACGGTATACCAAGCCTTTTCAATTTATCATGAGGTATCAGCTTCCTGTTCATACAAAATGACAGTTATTTCTAAATGGCATATTCAATTCATGCAATATCAAACATGATTAAAAAATTAATGACATTAGTGTCTCTTTTATTTTAATTATACACTTCTTTCTTGAGGGGCGAAAGAGAAAAAGTAAAGTCAATCCAGAAAAAAAGAAAATAGATAAAACTCTAGATGGAGGAGACGTCGCCGTCGTCGGTCTCCTCATTTTTCTCTCTTCTCCTCTCCCTCTATTCTCCTTTCCTCCCCTCTTTTATCTCCTCTCTCTTCTTCGCTTGAAAATGTTGAAATATAAAAAGTATTGATTAGTATCAATTAGAGATTTTTGATTGATTTTTTTCCAATTGTATTCTTTCCTATTTTACCCCATTGTATGTCTATATAATAGACTTCATAGTGATTGAATAATAATAAGTTCATATTTCAACTTGGTATCAGAGTTAGGATTAACAAAAAAAATGAGCTACAGTAGCCGCGTGCTACAGTACGCGGCTGCACACCTCTGTCGGCCGCCGCCAAGCTCCGACTCTCTTTCAGTTGTCGTGTGTTTCCTCTGTTTTTCTTTCTCCTTCGCTTATTCCTTCTTTTGCTTAGTTTTTTTTTGTTTTCTCAAGTTTAGGGCTTGTGTAGACAGTACACGATCACAATTATGCAAAAAAAAAGATGTTGTAAGTTGTATGAGAAGGCATTGATTAATTGAAGGGTGAGGAGATAACACGAGTGAGATTGATGGATGAACAAGGTGGACCAATGGAGAAATTTATTGCGAAGCTAGATCCAACGGATGTGAAGACATTGTTCGAGCTGATGAGAATGTCGAAAGGAGCCGAGGTCTCGACACATCCACAATCAGTGAAGTTAAATCTCCCACCCGTGGATCTAAAACTTGATGGATCAGCCACATATCTGAGTTGGTCGCGTCGGATCAAAGGTGCTCTAGCCGGGAGGAATCTGGAGGGATTTCTGACAGAAGAAAATGAGGAACCAAAATAAGACACTGTTGGGTGGAATGAGTGGAAGACCACACACATGTTAGTGTATACCTGGCTCCTCAACTCTATGGTTGCGCCGATTGTTGTCGCGGTGGATGGCATTCAGAGTGTGAAGAACATCTAGGCTAAGTTGAAAAGAATCTATGCATGTGCTGAGAATAACATGAGGATGTTTCATATTGAGCGCGAGATAGAAGCGGTAGTACAAGGAGATAGGTCAATCCAAGAGTCCCAAAGATTTGGAGCGATTATGGGCAGACTATGACTATTTCTCGCCGATAGCATGCTGCAAAGATCCGGAGTACAAGAGAGGAGAGCGAGATGCGCGAGAGAAGAACTATGCACTTTCTAAGGAGATTAAATCCGGCTTTTGAGCAGAGAAGTGCGGTGTTATTTGCTCAGGCGAGGATCCGTCACTAGACGAGGCTATTGCGGCTATGATACAGGAGGAGAGTCATATGAAGTTGCATTCAGAGGTTAAAGGAGATGTAGAGATGCGCTCAGTATTGATAGTTTCAAACTCAGGTATGACAGGGATTCAGAGAGACACTCGAAAATGTTACAACTGCGGAGAAGTGGGCCATTTGAGCAAAACTTGTCCTAAGTCACCCAAAGAAAGAGAGACATGTGTGCGTGGACAGACTGGAGGCCGTGGGGGTCGAAGGGGTGAAAGAGGAGACTATCGGGAAAATTTGACGGTAGCAGAAGGAGAAAGAGAAGCTAGAGTGAGATTTTGATCTGATTCATTATGATGTTTGGGAACCTTGTTCCACGAATTCTATGAATGGTTATAGATATTTTGTTACCTTCATTGATTGTTTTTCACTTGGGTATATTTGATGAAAAATAAGAGTGAAGTGTTTGATTGCTTCAAAGATTTTTTATAGTCTATTCAGATTTAATATGGGGCAGTAGTAAAGGTGTTAAGATATAATAATGGGATAAAGTATATCAATAGAATATTTAGAGAATACTTATCAGCTCAAGAAATACATCATTATACTATATGTCCATACACACTGGCTCAGAATGGAGTAGCAGAAAAGAAAGAATAGACATCTCTTAGAGGTAGCTAGAAGCATGATGATCTCCATGAATGTCCCAAAACTGTTATGGGGGTAAGCGATTTTGACAGCCGCTCAATTGATCAATAGGATGCATGAAATTTGAATCACCATCAATTTATAAGTAGAAGAACATATTCATAAGGTTTGTTTATTTTTAAGATTTTTTTAGTATTTATTTAAAAATTAATTGTCAAAATTATCAAAATAACCCATTGTCAAGTAATCCCCGCCCTTCAAGTATTTGCACAGAACAAATTGTGCTATAATAAGTTGGAACTGATTTGCTTATATTGTACACACTGATCAAAACAAACCAACTTCAAAGTTTACATAAAAAAAATAATGGTCTCAACATGTAAATTTTCTAAGCTTGATTTTTTGTTTGCGAGGGGCATACTAGCAAGGTTTTAGCAGAAAATAGTCTTTTTTATAAAAAGAATAACCTAGAACTTGGCATTATGGTAAAAATATTTGAAACATTTTGGGCACTAGTTTCAAATGAGAACCATTACAAGAAAAGTACCGATGAACAATCAATTTGATGATTATAATGAGTAACTCAAAAATATATTTAACCATCATCGAATTTTGATTTATATATCTTAATAAATTTTTATATTAAAATCCCCAAGGAATATAAAATTTTACTACTTTAGAGTTTTTGAATATTTATTTTGGAATTTTTTTAAAGTGACTTATTTTCATATGCAATGATTCATTATTTTACTATTATTTTAGATTCATCTTAAAAATATGAAGTAAATAACTTATTAAGAAATATAAATCAAAATTTGATGATAATTAGATATATTTTGAGTTAAGAATACGATTCTAGAAGTACCTTAATTTTTTAATAGTGAATAATAAAGAATAAATAAATTATTATTAAGAGTTGAATTATGGTGCTATAGCACGTATTGCTATCATATTATGATTTTTTATTTTTCTTTTAAAGTCTAAATGATCGATTCAAACCTCTCAAAATAATTTTTAATATGAATATTTAGTTATAGACTAAATTTTATATTTTTAAATTTTTTTACTATTTTTTTATATTTAAAAAATTACTTAGTTTATTTATTACGAGTTATTAAAAAAATTTACTACTCTTAGAGTTTTTGAATATTTATTTCAAATTTACTAAAGTGATTTATTTTCATATGTAATGATTCATTATTTTACTATTATTTTAGATTCATCTTAAAAATATGAAGTAAATAACTTATTGAGAAAGATAAGTAAAAATTTGATGATAATTAGATATATTTTTGAGTTAAAAATATGATTCTAAAAATATCTTAATTTTTTAATAGTGAATAAAATATAATGAATAAATTATTATTAAGAGTTGAATTATGGTGCTATAGCATGTATTGCTTTCATACTATGGTTTTTTGTTATTTTGTTTTTAAAATTCAAATGATCGATTCAAACCGTTAAAAATATTTTTTTATATATAAATATCTAGTTATAGACTAAATTTTATATTTTTAAAATTTTTACTACTTTTTAGATATTTAAAATTCACTTACTAAATGAGTTATTTAAAAATAATAAATTTTTTAACTAAAAAATAGTTAAAATTATTAAAAACTATAAAGTCATTTTGAGCCGTTTCGAAAATTTTGCGGGGTCGATGTCAAATTATTTATTTATTATCTATCGATATCAAATTGCTGACTCCTCTTTTGTCTGAAACGATATTTCCTGGAGAGCAAAAAAAATGCTCTAGAGACTAGAGGATAGTTGCCCCTCTTTTCTCCGGTCCGATCGAAGTTCCTTTTTGTGGGGGTCCAAATTTAATTAGGGTTTTCTCTCTTTCGCTCTTCTTCGAGTTCGACGGCGACTATGTACGGAGGCAGAGGGTAAGCCCTAACCCTAGCTTTATTTTTCCCTTTGTACGGAGTCAGAGTCTTGTCTCTTCGTTTTTTCTGTTTGGTTCGTTTATCAAGGTCATGTTCAGTTTGAAATTATTTTGTTGTTAGTTATATGGAAGGAACATTGGAACTGTGATCTGGAGTTATACTTTTAGGGTTCGAATTCGATAATTCCCTGATGAAATATTGGAGACCTACTGCGATGAAACCTTTGGGCCAGTTTATCTCAGAAATTCGTGTTGACATACCAACTGAAGCCTATTTGAAGGTCAAATGTAGTTCTAATGATTATTTATGGAGGGTTCAAAGATGACTAAATACATTTAAAACCATTAATTGATGCTATCTGTCGCTTTTACATTGCTTAAGAATATGAAAACTATAGTCATATGTACTGTAAAGTCCTTGAAGAAAAAGAAACAACTGGACCTCACAACTTCAACCAGATAGATCTTCTTTGAACCCAGTTTCCCTGCATCTTGTTATGCATTGTTTAATAAAATTGTAGAATCTATATTAAATTTACGGGTAATTACAAGAAATGGGGATTGAGTGATGGGGGGTTACACTCCTTTTTTCTTTCTTGGGGATAAATGTTGAAGGGCAATGTCTGGGCCTGGTGGGGGGTTATCTGACGGTGGGTTCTCGGATGGGACCGGTGGGTACAGCGAGGGGGGCTCAAAGAGGCCACCACGAATGATCGAATCCAATCCCTACTTCACAGTTTCAGGCGTTCCTGCACCTGGTCTGATAGACGCATATGACGGCACCCCCAGCAGATCCAAGAGATCACGCACCTTTGATCCAAACCCATATTTCATGGGTCCCGCATTCTACCCCACTTTTCATGGCGGCAGCCTTCCTGGTGGCGGCCTTCCTGGTGGTGGCTCGACTGCTGGCTTGTACAACTTCCCAGTTGTGCGAATCAGGGGGTTGCCTTTCAACTGTGATGACCTCGACATTTACAAGTTTTTCTCTGGGCTGGATGTTGTGGACTGCTTGTTTGTGAACAAGAACGGCCGGTTTACGGGAGATGCATACGTGATCTTCCCAACCCCTATGCAGGCACAGCTGGCACTGCAGAGGGACCGGCAAAACATGGGGCATCGCTATGTTGAGGTCTTTGCTTGCAAGAAGAGTGACTATTACAATGCTATTGCTGCTGAGGTAAGAATTTGATATCTCTTCTCTAAATAATTTTCTTTTGTTCCAAGTCTGTATTGACATTAAGCATCTTTGTTCTGCTCTTATATTTTTAAATTCAGTACAACACTTTGTTTGTAAATTATGTGCAATTGTTCAGGTTCTTTCCAGATGTTGGCAAAAACATTTGGTGCATGTAATTTTGTTGCACCCTGACTTATTTTTGCCTGCCTGAGTTGATCTGATAACTCGTAAAACTAAAATGAAGTTGGATAATTTGATGTTTTGAGCAACTTTCTATTGAACATTGATGATTTTTTGCTTGCCCCTTCAGATTGTTTTCTATCTAGCAATTTGGTTGAGTTATAATGAAAAAAATTGAAGAGTGCTTTATTAGTTCTCTCTTTGTAGACTACAATTTAACTTGTGAACTAACTATGAGAATTGTGAGTTGTACTTGGAATTTTGATAGTTTTCTAGTGCTTTTATCCTTCAATTTTAATGTAATAATGCATTGATATGTAGGTAAACTTTGGTGTGTTTGGATATCCGTCCGAGCGATCCCCACCTCCAGCTCCTCGAAATAAGCGATCTCGTGATGAACCAAGAGAGGAGGAGAGGAAGAACCTTGATGAGATGCACTTCACTGAGGTGCTCAAATTACGCGGCCTCCCATACTCAGTCACCAGAGCTGAGATATTGGAGTTTTTTGGGGAGGACTTCGACTTGAAAGAAAGCGACATCCACATCAGTTGCCGCTTTGATGGCAAGGCCACTGGAGAGGCATATGCTGAGTTTCCCTCAGCTGAGATGGCAAAGAAGGCCATGTGCCGGGATAAGATGACCATTGGGACGAGATATGTAGAGTTGTTCCCTTCAACACCAGAGGAGGCGAGCCGTGCCAAATCAAGGTCGAGGCAGTGATGAAGTGTTGGTGGATGTTTATTTGTTTTAAAGATTATTTAGTCTGAAGTCAGAAAGAGTGTGTTTAGTGTCTGCTGTTATCTATTTGATCTCCAGCTATTAGTGTCTTGGATTTTAGAGTCTAATTGGTGTTTTGAGGCATCATTTGGATATTTATGATGTAATATTTTAATGGTTCTAACCAAGCTTTTAAAAAACGTTTAACGGTTCTTAACTTTGAGGTGATCATTTAACGGTTTCATGTTAAAACGGATTTACACGGCCGTTAAATAAAAAATGGATAACTATTTTATATCAATTTTTGCATATTTATATTATAACTAATCTCAATTTGTGCACGAGATGCTGATGGTATTATTAACTTTTGCGTTATTTATTTATTTGAGATGCTGATGGTATTATTAACTCTTGCGTTATTTATTTATTTTTATATAGGAGTTGCAGTAAATAATCACGAGAGTGTTTAAAATAAGGTTAAATTAAGCACACTTTTAGGCATACCCACGCAAACTGGATTTAGTTGAGGATTATATGCACAACAAACTGGGATTAGTTGAGTTTTTGTCAGGGCTTTGTTGCGCATTTGGTAATAGTAGTTATGCTGCGAGCATGAAACTCTAGTACTCTACGATCATGAATAACATAATAAACAATGCATTTTCATATTACAATATTTAATAATTGACTAAAGTAACAACTATAATATCATTAAGTATCTAAAAGTTACAAATTTTTAAAAATTGTCAAACTATTACATCCAAAAGATAAAAAAACAAACAATAAAAATTCAGAATTAGCAATTGAAACAAAATGTATATAAATAGTAAACTGTAACATAAACGTAAACTTTCTTGCCAACTTAATCAAAATATTTAGTGGATTCGGAACTGGAGGAATTTGTTGCATCATTAATCTCAATCTTCTTACCATCTTCATCTGAAGATGATGAAATAAACTCCTCTTCCTCTTCTATTTGTAAAATCCTTTTCTTTTTCTTCTCAAGAAGAGAACTAGATGAAGCAATAATTCCTCTTTTCCCTAATACTACTGATGTTGTTGTAGAGTTATCCTCTGCATCAGGTTGTTGTGCTTCTTTAATATGAAGATTGCTACTTTTAATCCATTCATTATTTGGATCATCTACAACATCAATGTTTTTTTATCTCTATGGGATCTCTATTTTGCTCATTTTTCTTTGAAGAAGTTTTGAATTAAACTTCACAAATACCAAATCATTCAACCTGCCATGGAGAAGTCTCGCCCTTTTCTTTGTATGCATCTAATTTTATTTAATGAATAATGATTAAAGACATTACAAGCGCTTTTATTGGTTGATGCAGAATATGATTATTGTTGTCCCATTTCAAGCATACATTTCAAATGTACTCCCATTTTAAGCATACATTTCAAATGAACCTCTTGTATTTTTTTCTTGCGTTTTTGTAGTAAAGGTCCGCTGAGTTCATATTGTTGGACCCTTTAACCCTCGACCATAATCTCCGATTGCTTCCAACATTAGATCAAAACAGGGAAGTGTTATCACATTATGTGGAATGTCGGCCTCATAAAACCATTGGGCAATGTATTCACAAGCACGATCTTTTTTTCTTCTTTCAATTTGGTAGTAAATTTGGACTGAACTTACTCTCTTGCGCCTTTTGTTCGAGCTTCTTCGGGACCTAACTTACAAAATCTATCCATTGATCCATCACCAACATATTGTTTTGATCTTCTTCTTAAGTTTTGTAATTGCACAAGGTTAGTGTCCCCCTCATCATGATCAGAACCCTCTCCCTCTGAATAATTTAAATTAACTTCTTCCCTTAATCGAATCAATTCCTCAGCTTTCTTCTCTTTTACTTGTTTCTTAGCAGTTAAAATATCATAAAATTTCTTTCTCACCTCAACAGAGACCATAGGACATGCAGTGACTTCCTTTGGGATACCGACAAGGTGATACTTAAATCGAGTGACACCTCAAACCACCTTTGGTCAATACTTGCACCGTATCTTCGAAATAGTTGTTGGTTCCGGCAAAAACCATGTTCCCATGCCGGATCAGTCGATTGAGGCTTGTTTGACGCAGAGCTCGCCATATGAGATGCCGTGAAGAAGGTTGAGAGCAAAGGAGGTGATGATCAAGAGATTGAGAGCACTGAGAGCAAGGCAAATAGTGATCGACTATCAAGAAATCAAATTCATCACTGTGACCAATGGAAAGGAGAAATAAGTTTATCAAAAAAGAACGAAAAGAGAAAAGAGGAGATCGTAAGGGAAGGGATTAGTTGCCGTTGGGGCTGAGACTAGGGCTTCAAACGTGCGAAACGATAATGAAACAGAGTTGTTCCGTTTCATGTTTCGTTTATCCAACGTAAAAAAAAAATTTGTGTTTCACGTTTCGTTCGAGCGAAACGTGAGATTTTCACAAAAATTACATTGGAACGTAAAAAATTTCGTTTGTGTTCCACGTTTCGCTGTTCCAACGTAACAAAAAAATCGTTGCGTTTCACGTTTCGTCCGAGCAAAACGTGACGTCGAAACGTTGAAACGTTGACACCCCAGCTGAGACGCAGAGGAGGAAATAGATTTTGTTTTCATAATAAAAAAGTTAATAATTGGGCTGAGATGCTGAGTAGATTATTGGGGCCTTGCCTTTACGTAATTATTCATGTCTTAAAATAAAAATACCCATTAATATAGACACCGTATAAACGGTCACATATAAAACGGTTTAAACGGTTAAATCAAAGTTAAAACCGTTAAAACACAAAAAAATCCGTTCTAGATTAAAAATACAAATATTTGCAATATTCTGCTAAGCTTGTTCACATACTACAAATTGGCGGCTGAGCTGGAAAAAAGAAAGGTTCCAGCCATAGTGCTAACAAATACCAGAATTATAATGTATATATGCTGTTGTGACTTCTGACATGGGAAATCACAAACCACAGACATTAGTGAGTTTATAATATAATATTATAACTTATCAGGAAAAAAGCCTGTTGGATTTGAGGCAATATCTGGAAGTGCCCAAGTAGAAAACAATCAGAGAAATGTCAAATGTATCAAATCTTGTATAAAGTTGGTAATGCAAAACATCGAAGTATTTTCTCACCAGATCATTTTGGGACATACTTTGATGCATAATAAACAAGCCTATTCAATAATTTAACAGAGCCAGAAATAATATCCAATGCTTTTTCCAATAATTTAAATATATTATCTTTTGCTGTTTCTGTTGCTGATATCATCCCACCAGCTGGTCCCAACATCTGAAGCTTCGGAAAGAGATGCTTCTAAATCCAATTTAGCCAGTTCGGACATGGACCAAGACGGATTTCCCACTCCAACTGCAGGGACTCTCTGCATCTGCATCTGCCAGGTCACATTGTATGAAACAATGAAGGGAAAAAATAGAGAACTTAGAACCTGATCACTTATATTGTACATGAGAAAGGAACCAAGTATCATACAGTTCAGTTGATTTGACAACCTTTTGGTGAAATTAATAATCTGTTAAACGTTCATATATCAACCTCAAACAGAATCCCCCCCCCCCCTCCCTCCTGCCTCCATAATATATTGTGTACGTTTCTGAAGTTTTCTTTTGCAATTTTATTGTGTATATACATGGAAATCATGGTTATACCAAAGATGAAGATAAATCTTCCATTCCAAATATTGGGACTCCCTGCTGCTGCATGGGCTCTCGTTCTCGCAGTGGGCCCCACATTCCAGCCTCTGGTGCTGCTGGCAGCTGTATGATAGTGAAGAAAAAATCACTTAAGAGCTTGGTCATATATATTGTACGTGAAAAAGGAATAAGTACCAGGCAGTTAATTTGATCTGATAACTTCTGTAAACATGTATATGCATATATCAACTTTGAATAGAGAAACCATTCCCCACCCCCATCAAAATAAAATAAACAATATACTACACATGTTTGTGCAGATTTCTTTTGTGATATTTATTGTGTATCCACATGGAAATCAAGGTTGTACCAAAGATGAAGATGGTTCTCCCTTCTGAAACATGTGTTCTCCTCCTTGCGGCAGGCCCCACATTCTGTCTTCCAGTTTCACTTGTGGCCATTGCATCTGTATCTGTGTCTGTGCATCCTATATATGCAGAGGAAAATTAAGCCGTTAGCACCTGGCAATGTTGCATTTTTTGTATTAAAAATCAGTCTAATGTTTTGAAAAGTAACTAAAAGGGCAAGTAGACATCTCTAACTTAAATCTATTTTAACAGCTTTGTTCAAATTATCGATTTCAGGGATTGTCAAAAACAAATTAATGTTGATCACTCCAAAACACAATTCAAGTAAAACAAAAAGAAAAAGTTGAATACCTGTGGGTTGTAAGAGGGGTTCCAAGAATGTTGCAGAGAAGGCCTGATTTGTTCCTGAAAATGGAAAAGAAAAGAGAACAATTTATCAGCCTTACAATTCATTTAACTCTGTTGAAGGTGTATAAATAAGCATTCCTCCACAAAAAAAAATAGAAGAATATTTTAAAAGAAACAAGATACCATTCTGTTGGCAATCATATGACGAACATCCTCAAGGCCTTGAATAAGCTCGTTAAACTCTTGCTCGGAGTTAAATGCTTTCAAGTCAGGGTCCAGTATTCTACAAATGCACACAAGCTGAGTAATATAAATCATCTGAACAATCATAAAGTCCTGAAATCAAATATTAATAAAGTGAAGTAGAGGGATTGCTTGATTAAGTAATATTTGGTACTTATTTTGTAGCTGGAGCAGCTTGAACTCAATCCCGCCATCTATGATCTCTCTTTTAACCTCCTAAGTTTGACAAAATATCACATCATTAGTTATTAATAGACAACATATATCACAATAAGATAAATTTAATTTTCCATTTAAGATGGTCATCAATTCTGTTAGCTGAAACCAGTCACAATTTAGTACTAATATATAAAAGTAATGTCAGAAATTGTCTGTTACATATCAGTTCCAAGATATCAGACAAGAATGAAGTAGTGTTCCAGCATATGTAAAAGATCCTCAGAAAAATTTTCATAATATAAATCATCAAAGAAGAATTGTCTAATTTTGTGTAGGTACCTCTCTATCCAGTGCGTCAAGGCAGAGTGATACACCAACACCAATAACACAAAGGAATAAGAATAAAACAGTTAGAGATAGAATTAGATATTTTGCTAGCAGCAGTTTATATCTGAAGTGTTCAAAACCATTTTTCCACTACATTTTAATTATTGTTATGCTCCTTATTTATTTTTTTAGTATTTTGTTGGGCAGATGTAACTGTTACTTAAATTTATATCTTCATTTTTAATAAAAAAAAAAAGATAAAAGTTTTTGTACCAGTTTCAAGATTATATCATACTGCTAGAAATACCCATCTCTTCTTAAATATTAAATCCCTTCTTTTTAATTATCCTGAAATACTTCATCTCCATAATTAGAGAAGAAAAGGTTTTGTTTGAAGGACTACAAATTGATTACACAAGTGAAATTGATTTTCCATATTTCAGAAGTTTTAGGATTATACTTCTTTTTTAGCTGAAGCTTCGAGGTTATTACAATTTAATTGTAAAATTTAGAGAAAGAAAAGTGTTTTCTGTACCCTGATCGTGCTGCCATGTCATGTTGTTCAGCAAATTTCTTGATTGTATTAATGATATCCTACAGACAAATTTATTTGAATGTCAGATAAAAGAAAATTGTGAAAAAACACTGAAAGAAGTGAAATTACCAGATAAACTTAAATTACTGTGAGCTAAATATAAATAAAGAAAGAGGTCAGAAGAGAAAAGTTGTACCGGGGAAACTTGCAGACTGGTATGCCAGCAGGCACAGAGAAAGATTAAGAAAAAGAGAGAAGAATTTATCAGTAAACTGGAAAATTGAACTTGTAAGTTGAGACAAACAGCGAGGGTTTGATTCGGAAATGCATACTTTTCCCTTTCGTTCTCTGGCGTATTTTGAACGTAATGTGTGAACCGTTGAAGTATTTTCCCTATCCTGCACAAAATTAAATAGAAAAATGAAGATGTAACTGGGGGTATCTTGAAATTGCAATTTCATTTAGCTGACTGTTTCTGAATATCACTGGGATGGTTCATTGTTTTCTGTAAAAAAAGAAGTGTTCTTGAATGATCATCTCAGCGTAAGAATTTCAGAAAGAAAGAAGCAGTAATTAATGGAAGAAATGTATGCAAGAAGAAAAAGGGTTACCCTGACTGGCTAGAGAACTGAGTGAGTTTTCCGGTAGAAGAAAACATGATCAAAGCGACATCAACATCGCATAAAACGGAGAGCTCGTAGGCTTTCTTCAGGAGGCCTTGGCTTCGCTTGCCATATGTACTCTTCCTACGTTCAGGCGTTGGCAACTTCGCTATAAGAAGCTTTCGTCTCCCCATCAACTAATTCTTTCTTTTCTTTTTATATATTTTGCAGCATAACAAGGTTGAGAAAAATGTAGATAAATTAAAATGAGACCGAAGAGGAATGTGAATTAAATTAATGGGAAGCAAAAAAAAAGAGGAGGAGAATTGTGTCCCTGCGAGGTGCAGAGGAGAGGGTGGCCGTGGGGGTTTTATTGTTGTTGTTTGTGTGTGTGTGTGTGCGCGTGTGTGTATGAGCGCGCTGGGGAGCAACACGTGTAAGCAGGAGAGAGGCTATAGAAGTTCCTAGATCCGTACTACTCAGGACTTTGACTGGCGAGGTTCTCTGTTGCAGGCATTCTGTACGTTCTACAATAAATTGATTAACATAAATTTGTATTTGGAGTTATTAGATGAATTCATCTTTCTATAAGATGCATATAGTAACATTTTAACATATAAATGTCGAGAAAAGTAAAACTATAAACTATAAAGGATATGAAATTAAATGACAAAAGGTGTTCGTTCAGATTTTAGTAAATTAATATTATTAAAAATAAGAGTGAGAAACATAAAATTTCAAATATACGAATGGCAGTGCGCCACTGTCAGTGGCGCGTTCATTGTGCGTTTGAAACGCGCCACTGTCAGTGGCGCGTTTCATTATTTTTAGCAAACGCGCAACTGCCAGTGGCGTGTTTCCTTATTTTTACGAAACGCGCCACTACCAGTGGCGCGTTTGCTTCTTATATATACAAAATGCGCAGTCACTTGTGCGGGGTTTGGACGAAACGCGCCACTGGCAGTGGCGCGTTTCCTAAAAATAATGAAACGCGCCATTGGCGATGGCACGTTTTCGTCATCGCCAACGCTTGATGCTACGCGCCATTCGTATATTTAAAATTTTACGTTTCTCACTCTTATTTTTAATAATATTAATTTACTAAAACTTATTATTACTAAAATCTGGTGTTCGTTTAACCAAATATTATTTATTCGTCAAATGAGATGAATGCGATGTTTTTCTTTTTCTTTTTCTTTTTTCAAATAAACCTTGTGTTTTCCTCTATGTTTCCTGTGCAGTTTGTTATATAAAGTATGAATAATTTGTTCAATCACCAGTTATGGGAAATCTATCAGATGGCAAAACCAACTACAACAATAAAATTTCAACGTCAATTTGCAATAATCAAGCCTCGTTATTTTTTTCTGCAATTCCAGTATGGTTAGCAGTATATGCTGCTGCTCAGTGCGGTGATGTAGAACCTTTTAAATTAGTCTCATCCATTTTTATACCCTAAACAATTTTCAGAGAATTCCAGGGGCGAGTTTTGCAGAACTAAGGAAATATCATATATCTTCAAAAATAATAATCTGCAAAAAAGTTTCACATTTCCTCCAACATCTCTTAAATGCCAGGACATTTTTTAAACTGGCTGTTGACCTTCCTTTACATTGTTGGTCAACCTTTCTACTTGACACGCTACAAGACCCATGACTCTGACAAGCGGACCCCCCTACCCTGCGCCCACCCCACCACCAAGATAATAAAGTGATACCTATGGAGATACCAGAAACAAACTCCCTGTTTTATGAAAACCCCTCTGCTACTGATTTGCAGCATCGCTGAACATAAGATGGTTGATTTGATCAATTCCAACATCTGAAATTGGGTCAATCGGTTTCTCCATTTCCTCTGACAGTGTGAATATGGTAGGTTCACGGCTATATTCATCTACAAACAGAAGAAAAAGACGATATCAAACAAAGGGCAAATAAAAGTCTGATCCAATTCTGATTTTTCTAATGCTTATTGGTTTTAATTAAGACCAACACTGGTTACAGCTGTGTCAGCACGGAAACACCTACGATACGCCAAACATGAGTAAATTAAATTAAAAAGTAATGAGCACAAAAAAGTTAATTAAGAGAAAATAATAAAGAGTAAATTGGATTTGCCACAGTTTATGAACACCCGTTATCCTACCAATAAATTGAATGGCACCAAAGTTTAATGTCCTTTATCATACCATAAATTGTGTTGAGTGAATACGCCGGAGGCGTGGCCAGGAAATTCAAACCTAGATAGAGCACCATCATTAAAAATACTGTCACAATTACAAAGGATGGAACTGCCAATGCCCAATACCTGAGAGCAATAGCATATTAGATATCCCAATAACAGCTATAGGCGTTAAATTGCTGCCACAAAAGAAAAGTTCATAAAACCCATAATCCACATGGTGCAAATTGTATATTGGGTCACAAGACTCACAAGCAACACGGATCATTACAAGGAACTCGTCTATTAAGATATCGACGTATCTTATTATACGTCCCAACTTGAAATTAGCTGTTTTCTTCACCAAAATATAATTCGTCACTCACCCAGACTTTGCTGCTAACCTAGGACTTCTGTGCATTTCTTTAGATTTTTCTTTTGTAAAAAAAAGGAAGAGAACAAAGAGGTAAATTTGGAAAGCTGATGTACTAAAATGGACATGGAGATCCACTTGGGAAGAAGGATGAAACTTAATCGGACTATAACAGACATTTGTACAGAATCAGGGAAACTCATAAGTTATGCATGGGAACCAGCTGGAAAATCATAATTCATTAAGAAACAAGAGTTAAATTTTAATTCCATGGAGCAAGTATACAAAACTAAAAACTAAACAGTTGAGAGACAGCACATACTTGCTGGGATAATAAGTGACCCCTAGGGAATGCAGCCATGGTTCGGGTGTATACGCCCACACTAAATACATAACTGCAGCATAGAAAATGCAGGACTATCAGTACAGCATATTTATACAGAAGAATCCATTGTTAATAGTTTGGATTTGATATTATCCCAACCAAACCGCCGCGCATCAGAAGAAGAAAGGGTCGATATAATTTATAAAGCCAGCCAGGAAAGAATGAGATGAGATGAGATGAGATCGTGACCTGTGGCGATGACAGTGGTGATGGAGCCGACAAACCCATACACCTCTGATGGCTTGGGTCCATGCTCTCCAGCGAAAGCAGCCGGTGATCTATCGCCTGATGCTCTCCCCTGCTTGTCGTGATGGAGAGAGAAGGCAACGTCGGAGCAGGAGGAGGAAGCGGAGGATCGACGCTCGCGCAGTAGGCTGAGAGTGCGGCGGGGGCTGCTAACCACCAGTGTCGTCGGCGAAGAAGGAGCCTCCTCCATTTTTGCCCTTTCGGCCTTTGGCAAATCAAAACCATCCCATCCCATCCCATACCATACCATACCATACCATAGGATTAGGCGGAGAATGTGAGAAACCGCGCAAGAGGCCGAGACATGGGCCATTTGGGCCTTTTCGATCTCGTGCGAAAGCGGGCCGGTACTCAGCGGGGCTTCTTGGACTACGGATACTGCATTTTGTTAATTAATTTGTTCTATGACATTGACAACAATTATTATTTTTGGTGTGCCTATAATACTATCATCATCATTTTTCATTTTTCATTTTTCATTTTTCATTTTTCATCAATCAATCAAATGTTGCCTTTTTCCTATTTCTGAGTATTTACTATTTACATCTTCAATGATTCAATTTGACCTTCTTGTTGCGTTCATTATGAAAATGTTAATTCCAAATCATTCCTAATACATAAAAGAGGTTAAATTTTTAAGCTTTTAAAGCATGTCACATCATCCATTTTCTCCATCTTTGATTTTGTTTAAATTTTTTCATCTTTTCATCTTTTTGAATTTTATTTCTAACCTATCCCAATTTAATTGAGATTAAACGCTTCGTCGTACTCCTCCGCTTTGTTGTATTCCTCTTATTTTGTTATTTATCTAACCCAATTGAGACAAGCCTCTTTCTTCAAGTTGCAATTGACTCATCAAATGACCAGGATGCCACGATGACGAGAGAATCAATTTCAATAGAAGTAAAAAATGGAATATCAAATCAGGTTTAATTAGATTGCCAACAAAAATAATTTATTACCCGTTTTACATCCTAAAAAAAATCTCACATTATTTACAGTTTCAAGGAGTGGCATGTACTGAAATAAAAGGCCCAACCAATTAAGCTTATTTATTAGAATTCTTATTGGAGTTGTCATTCATGTCAATATTGAATCTATACCTTTTATGCGGTAACTGTAAGGAACAAAGATAAACTCGATGATGCCTTTGCCAAACATAAAAGTTTCTGATTGGGTTCCCTTTTCATGATATTATCACTTCCTTTACCCGATATTAGTGGGTTGGAATTCAACAGAACACAACAGTACAACAATGTAAGCACTAACACATTGTTTGCTTCTAACACAATACCAGTACTTGATATCATTACTGAATCTTCCGAGAGAAAAACAGTCAAGTGCAGCTGACCAAAATTGCGAGAGAGAATTCGAGGACAGAAGAATGTCTACGTAAGGAAAGTGATCCACTGATTTTTTTTTCTTTTTTTTTTTTGAGAGAGAAAGCATTTATGCATATTGCCTTAGTAAAGAAATAAACTTAACATGTTGCCCTAATCTTACCCTTACTCACAGAGAGACACTCTTAAATAAATAATCCTCACCTACCTGGTTTGTGAATTGGTTCTTGATTTTTTTTCCGTATGAAGCTTTTGCTAATTATGAAATGCATATGATACTGGCATCTGTTCCTGCAACAAGCAAATGGATATTACTTATCAGAACCAAGCGTGTTCTTTCTTAAACCCTTCACCAGATTGTCTCTCAAGATCAGTCTGATACACTTTCTCCCCGTCTTTATCTAATAAAACTGTATCTGAAACATAATTTTGGAAAATAAAGTAACTCGTATATTTTATTTTGGGGGAAAAACCTTAATTGAAGTTTTCATAAGTAATACGAAAGGTTCAGCGCTAAATGACGGTAGCTGGAGAACAATAATTGATAAATAACAATATAAAATATCAACTATCAACTATCAAGAGAAAAGAAGAGAAGAGAAGCAAAAGATGGTTATCTGTAATTGATGCGACGCGAGCAAGTGACCATGACCTTCCCTCTGTTATGAAAGGACGAACTACAACCTTTGTCGGCATCGGCGCCAACATCTGGGGCAGCGCTGTCTTTCAAGCCGGTAAGGGTTCACAGAGGCCTTGCCGGAGCCGAGGATTACTTCTCCATCTCCTCATTGGAGGCCTCGAAGGAGATTAGGGTTTGCTCAATTGCGCGCGAAGAATGGGAAAAGAGGAGTTTTGACTTTTGATTGAGAGGGTTTCGGCAGTTGGCGAGAGGGAGAGAGAAGGGAGAGCGTGAGACGGTGGGAGGTCCGGAAGGAGGTATGTTCTTCCTCTCAATTACATTTCTTATGGACATAATTATAATTATAATTATAATTATATTTATGTTTCTAAATTTTAACTAAAAATTTAAAAAAATAATTTTATTTATATATACAAATATTTATAATTAATTAAAATTATATTTAAAGTTATAATTAAAAGTATAACTGTCGATAATAAAATATAAATGTAAATATAATTAGTAGCTAATTGGATTGTATTTAAAAATATAAATGTAATTTTAATTAATTTTAACTACTTATAAATAAAAATAACTAAAATTATATTTTTATTTTTATTTAAAAATTTAAATATAATTAATTTTTTTATATATAATGAGTAATGGGCTGGAAAAAAAATTGTACTGATGAACTGAAAATTTAATCTTTAAACATTTATAACTTTTGATAGAAAAATATGATAGGAACGTTTAAATATAATCCGAAAAGCTCACGAAAAGATTTATCTGCAAACTCAATTGCAGGGCGTGAGCCGAACTCATGCCTTTTCAAGTTTGAACTGAAAGGCGTGAACTGGGCTTGCGCCCTTCAATCTTTATTGGACACGGTCAACTATCGGGTATGAAAAATACACTTTGAAGGCGCATGAGCCTGGGTTGCGCCCTTCCCATGGCCTTATGTGAAAATAAGTTTAGGGTGTGGCCCTTAGTGTGAATAAATTGATGGGGTTAGCCTTTTAAGAAAAATTCTGCGGTGGGTGACGAATTCATTAAATGCATAATATATAATATATAATATATAATATATAAGAGTAAAGATACCGTGAGCTTAACTCAAATAATATATCAAATCATCTTCAAATTTTAATTTATCATACTCTTTAAATTTTTTATATGAAAATTTTATGGGATGCAAAAATTTAGAGTGTTTTGAGCTTTTTAAGTCATGGTTTTTAATATTTGAAAATCAGCTCTAAAAAAATAATAATATATTCAATACTTGAACATCATTTTAAAAAATTAAAAACGATGAGTTAAAAATCTCAAAACACTCTAATTTTTCGTATCCCATAAGATTTTCATATAAAGAATTTTATGAGGATGATAAATTAAAATTTGAAGATGATTTGATGTATTTTTTGAGTTAACTTACGGAAGACCTACGTGAACTTAAGTTCACGATATCTTTACTCAATATATTATTATTATTATTATTATTATTATTATTATATAAAATATATAATTAAACACATAATAATCTATAATGGATCATACAAAAAAAATATATTATTTTAAGAGTTAAATTTCATCTCAAGTATATTATAAACATTACTTTAAATAAATAGAGAGAAAAATTATATATGAACCGTCAGATTTAAGTAGATGAAAAGATTTAAATAGAATCAATGGTGTGGTTCTCAAATAAATAACTGAACATATAAATTTCTAAATATATTTAATAAAATTTTACATTAAAGAAAATTTAAGCATATTTTTTAAACGCTAAAGATGTATATTATTATCATCATTATTATAAATAATAAATAATATAATTAAATATATGATAATCTATAAAGCATCATAAAGAAAATTTCAATCATTTTAAAAATTAAATTTCATCTTACATATATTCTACAATTTACTTTTAAATATATTATGCTTTCCGGTTAAGAACATCGAGAACAGTTTGATGAGAAGAAAAAAAATCATAAATAAATTATTGGATTCAAGTACATAAAATATTTAAATAAAATTAATGACGAATAAAAATGATTATATGACATATTTAAAAAAAATTAAAACTTTAACTCTTTATATATTAAGAATTATAATCATCATTATAGTATGACAAAAAGTACAATTTCAACATTTTTAACATGATTGCAGTTACATTAATATAATAATATACTAATTCTGTTATGAATATGAAGAAAGCATCATTATTTATTAGACGGTAATGATGATTATAATATTAAATAAATATTGTTAATTCATCCTATCAGGCGCAAGCAATTAAACATACTGGCAGTATAAATGCGTAGAAACAGATAGTAACAACACATCCACACATCCGGGGGCAGCTGCTTATTTGGACTTTGACCAGTTTCGTTCGTTTAGTTCGCTATCCAAATTTTTTAATTAAAATAATTAGAAATCGGATTTGATAAGATTATTTGGGTAAAGTTTTTTTATAAATTTTAATTAATTTTTCTAAACTATTCAACAAATAATTAAATATAATAAAATAATAAAATAATAAAATAAAACTATAAATGACAATTAAATAAATAATTAATCAAAATATATAAAATTTGTAAAAAAATTGTAGGGTGATAACAAGCAACGAATTATAGGGTACCTCGTTGTTATCGCCACCAACCTTAATTACTTCAACGAAGCTCTCTCTTCCCTCTCTCGTTAGTCGTGTCGCAACGGAGAAAAATATGCTTCTTGTAAGGTCGCTCCGCTCTCGCCTACGGCCTCCCACCGCCGGTGCCGGAGCAGCCGTGTCGGCTTTCTCCACCTCCGCCGCGGCCGTGGAGGCGGAGCGGACGATCAAGGAGGGGCCGAGAAACGACTGGACCAGAGATGAGATCAAGGCCGTCTACGACTCTCCTGTGCTAGATCTCCTTTTTCATGGGGTATAGTTCATCAGCGTACTTCTTGCATATGTATATTCGTTTTCATATCAAGCTCTCCGTTTCTTCTCTTCAGTGATGATCGATTTATGTGTCCTTTAGTACCAACTATTTTTCTTTATTCACTGTCCTCCGAAGTAATTAAGTTGCGTTATTGTGTAATAAATGGCCATTAGATTATTGTGATGTTTGCTGATTCTTTCTTTGAAATGGAATACATTTGTCAAGTCGTGTGGAATTATAATCCACGTGTCGCATCTTGCTAGAAAAGCTGTTGCTTTTGATATAAAATTAGGAAAAATGAAGTCTTTTCTGCTGAAGCTTTTGCTCCAAGCAGCGGATTCCTTTTTTTTTAAGTAACCAAGCAGTGGATTTTATAAAAATGATGCAGCACTTTTACTAGCTCTTTCTTCAGACAAGTTAAAATAGAGAGAGCAACAATTTGTTAAATTGATGATGAAAATACTATATTGTCAACTTCAGGGACTAAAATGATTAGCATTGAACTTGGTCTGTGAAGATCAGGATCACTGCAGTATCAGGTTATTCTCCATGGAAGTTGTTCATAGACTGATATTGAAACACATATTCCTTTCAGGCACAAGTGCACAGGGCAGCTCAGAATTTCAGAGAAGTACAACAATGTACACTGCTTTCTATAAAAACAGGTGGCTGTAGTGAAGATTGTTCTTACTGCCCCCAGTCCTCTCGGTATGACACAGGTTTGAAGGCTCAACGCTTGATGAATAAGGATGCTGTATTAGAAGCCGCGAAGAAGGTACTATCCTGCTTCTTTCTCTCTCATCCTGGCAGTATAAATAGTAGATTGTTAGTTTCTAACTGTTTTTTATCATTATCCTGACCATCTATTGGGGTCACTAATGCTAGAGAATTTCAGTTTTTTAGATGTGCTGGCATGGTAATACTATCATGGCAGTGGCGGACTAAGATTGTTTGCCAATGGTTTCACCTAAGGGACTTTTTATAATGTTTTTTTCTGAATAAAGCTAGAATTGCATAAATTCAAGGGCTTTGATAAAAATTAGTAGGTTTACTGGACCCCCAATGTAGGCTTATTGGGTCTGCCACTTCTCACTGATTTTCTTTTAGTAAGGTATAGTTCTGTACGACTTGAATTTGGCAGCCAGGGTGCTATAATGACCAGAATTTAGAGAAACTATGCAATGTCAAAAGTATCAAATAATGCATACTGTTAAAGGAGAGATTTGAGTTATAGAGTAATTTTTTTTTTTTGAAGTTTTGCCGCTAAAGAATTTTTCTTTTGCAAATCCCACTACACGGCTAACAAGTGTAGAGAAAAAAAAATCTATTTGTACATGTTATCAACAGGCATTACCAAATTCTGAATTGTAATCCTTGGTGTCTTAATTAAATAATAAATACTTAATTTCCTTATCTCGGTCATGCATTTATCCTTGATGAAATTCAGTAATGATGAGTATCATCTCTAAATCTACAGGCAAAAGAAGCAGGGAGCACTCGATTCTGCATGGGAGCTGCATGGAGAGACACGATTGGCCGTAAAACAAATTTCAATCAAATCCTTGAATATGTCAAGGAGATTAGGCGAGTACACTGTATATATAACTAAATGAATGCATTCCTGATACTTAACACTGTTCATGTTGTAGGGAAACAATCTCCCTCCATTTTTGTATTTGATGATCCAATCATGTTCCTTCTATTTTTTTTTTTTTTTTACTTATTCTTTAAGTCTTGCTTCCCTGCCAGATGGGAGAGAAAGAGACTATGCGTGAAGGTATAGATTTCTATTTGTTCCATATGCTAATTATATATGCTATTTCACTACAGGGGTATGGGGATGGAGGTATGTTGCACTTTGGGCATGATAGAAAAGCAACAAGCAGAACAACTTAAGAAGGCCGGTCTTACAGCCTATAACCATAATCTTGATACATCGAGAGAATATTATCCTAATATAATTACCACAAGAACATATGACGAGAGGTTACAAACTCTCGAGTATGTCCGTGAAGCTGGAATAAATGTCTGTTCAGGTAATTACTGTTTTTCTTGTTTTCTTTTCATTAATCTTGTTATTTGGTGTTTCTAAGGAATAATGTTCACCGACTTAATGTTTAGTGTATTAACCTAGATCTTACTGACCATGGTTCAAATTAAGGGTTTTCCCCGATCACAGGCAAGATTTATACTATTGCGAGCAAGGACATATTTTTTTTCATTTTCGTGGAGCTTACTGCCATTTGGAGTTGGTTGCATCTTGTATTCACCTACTGGTAACTTTGACATGCAAGTGCACAATTAATCAGGTTAAGGAGATAATGTAGGTTTTAACTTATCATGTTGTTAGATGGCATGTCCTATTTATGCCTCCTATTACTATTACTGGTGATAAATCTAGGTTGTTTTATCATGTTGTTAGAACCTGAAAACCGGCATGCTTAACTTAATGATATATTTCTGATTTTATACAGGAGGTATTATTGGACTGGGAGAAGCTGAAGAGGATAGAGTGGGGTTATTACACACTCTAGCAACTCTACCAACACACCCAGAAAGTGTCCCAATAAATTCACTGGTAGCCGTGAAAGGCACTCCTCTTCAGGATCAGAAGGTATATACAGATATAATGATAGTTTGGTATCATTTTGGTTAATATCAATTCATTTCCAAAAGATGGTGTAACTGAGGCTATTTGAGAGCTATCTAAAAATGACAAGAGACTGCGAAAGCAAGGTGAAGAAAGTGATACCCAACATAAACTCGATAGGCAAATTTGAGATTTTGATTTAAATCGGAGTCCAGTTTGAACAGGTTCAATACTTGTACATTTCCAGGAATTGGTACTAATTTATAAAATCATTGTATCAGCCTGTGGAGATCTGGGAGATGATCCGTATGATAGCCACAGCAAGAATCACAATGCCAAAAGCAATGGTACGTCTATCAGCAGGCCGTGTTCGGTTTTCCATGCCTGAACAGGCACTGTGTTTCCTTGCTGGGGCAAACTCAATCTTCACTGGAGAGAAGCTCCTGACAACACAAAATAATGATTTTGATGCAGACCAAGAAATGTTCAAAATTCTTGGACTCATGCCAAAACCACCCAACTTTGGCGAGAATGATACTGCTATGGAGGAGAGTTGCAGCAAGGAGGCAGTCTCTATGTAATGTAGGGCTAGGCCGTTCAGAGAGCACTGTTGTAATTTTTGAACTGTTTTTTTGTAATTGGAAATACAAGAGGAGAGGAAAAGGATTTTTCATCAGGGTAGAGCATTATTAAATATACAGTTCAGTTGGATCAATGAAGTTTTTCTGTTCGTGCAGCATCTTGCTTTTCGTATTCGGACGGTTGGTTAATTCAAGCTTTACATGTCAAAGGAAGAAGGATACATTCTATTCAAGGATTCAATATAGCTGGTAATTTATTTCTTAAAAGGACATATAATACACCAAATATTATGGAGAAAATTGTTCCAGTATGTATTTATCATGTTTTGTATGTATTGATGTTACCAGTCAACAACATTTTGCTCTTGGGTCATCCCGTACTATTTATTATTATTATTATTATTAGTCAATAGGGTGTGTAATAGGTTCAAACCAAAATAAATAAATGCATCTAAAATTTTATTCTGATTTATGAAATTATAAATCGAACCGAACTTATATAAAATATCGGATTCAGCTGCTAATTTCTTCTAAATTCCAAGAAAGGGAGAAAACCTCTCTTCCGCTGTATGTCAAAATATGTCACGAGTGATCATGGTACTGAATGAATATTTTGAATAACAATATAGCAGAGCATAGCATATTAGCATTGCCATTTTAGGTGATTCAGAGAGTAGCGAGCACAAATGTACACACAAACTTATTCACAGAAACTTATTCTTCCGTGTGGTCAAGACTCAAGCAAGGCTCAAGAAAAAGGGAGAAAGAAACCCTTCACAGAAACTCAAGCTCGGTACCTCCTCAACCAACGTGATTAAACTAAAAACCCAACACTGCATCTAAATTGGCAGATTGGGTAATCAATCTTACATTCTGTGCTTGTCTCCGAAGGAGATGGATTCCGACGAAGACATGCTTGACTTGAGCGATTCCGAGCTCATGTATGACGAAGATTTGTACACCGATGATGGATACGAGAGAGACGAGATTGGTGGGGATTACGAAATCGACGACTCTCAAACTTCCGATACAAGTCGGGATCAAGTAGGAAGCATGCGTTTCAAAATTGTAGAAATTTAGACGCTGGAATTTCGGATGGCTTTCTTTTTATTTATTTTTTCTCAATGTTTCTTCTTTAGGATATCAACCTACTGACCTGATCTCAAAGGGTTGCATGGTTTAGATATAAGTATAATTCTCGCTTCAAAATGCTTGAATAATTTTGTGTACTGGATTGATGTTGTGATTGAGATGTAGTTTAATCATCGATGATTTTGTGTATGATTGCTTTTTAGATTATTTGTTACCCTTAACTCATCGGTCAAACTTTAGTTTTTGGTTTTGATTAGAAGATAGTCTATTTAGTGAAGTATTTGTATACTGAGGAAAGATAATATGTCCTTTGCTATTAGACACTGTTTCCATGCTATAATATCTTTTTCTTCAGCTTTTGAAAAGGATGTAGTCTAAAATGAAGTGTTTTTGTAGCAGAGATACAGTATATTAAAGGAGGAGGATGTACGCCAGCGTCAAGAAGAAGATATTTCTAAGGTTTCTGGAATCCTCTCAATCCCTAGAGATTCTGCATGCATTCTTCTCCATCACTACAAATGGTTAGTGTATGTCTCACTATGTACTAGGAACGATATTGGATTTACATCTTGCTAGACTGGTCATGGGCTCATGGTTGTTGCTAGTTTATGACCGTAACATAAACCACAGCTTGCTACTGGTACCAAGTAGATACTGGTTTTGATAGTATTATGTTACACCCTTCTTTTTCTTATATTGCATTCAGGAATGTGACTAAAGTACATGATGAATGGTTTGCAAATGAGGAGTCTGTCCGTAAAAAGGTTGGATTATTGGAAAAGCCAGTTGAAATTCCTAATTTGAGAGAAGTAAGTATCCACCATATTATTAAATTTGTTTCTGCTATGAGTAAAAGAGAAGGAAGAATATTATTGCTTTCTGGCTACTATGGCTACTTTCTTGTACAACAATTTGTTATGGATATGTTATTCTTGTGATTTTCTTTTTGTTGGCAGCTAAAATGTGGCATATGTTTTGAGGCATTACCATCTACTAACATGCGTGCTGCAGCTTGTGGCCACCACTACTGTATTGAATGTTGGCAAGGTTTGTTTTCTGTGCTCTTTTTTTGGCCTTTTCAATACATGCTAGGCTGGCAGTAGATTTTGTCAGTATATTATGCCACATGTAGGTATTTTGAATGTAGTTGATTGCTGGATAATTTCAATAAGAACTTCAATGTCTTGCACGGTTAATGCACAGCCATGTTACTAGGATATACCATCCAAAATGACATACCTTTACCTGATACACATCAGATATTGAGACATGTTCACTACATGTATAATGTATCAGATATGCGTGCCACATATCTATTTTCATTTGTTGCATCTATAATCATATGCTTGGTTTAACAAACCCAATCTTAACTTCTTTTTTCCTTCTACTTCTACTGATTTGGCCATATTGTGATCTATTAAACTACTAGAAGATATTACTTGCAGAATGCAATATTCAAATAACTTTAGAATATCTATGTATTGTCATTTCATGCTTTTGATGCCCATACAAACTGAAGCAAAGATGCCTTATCTTTTTAAATGGAGTAGAGAAAATGATTTATATATCACATCTTATGATTTTTTTCATTTTAATTTGTGATGGAGATAAAAAATGGAGTTTTTTTAACCCTTCTTAATTTTGCAATCATGATTATAATGATCTCTTTTTTGTTTTTTGTTGAAAATCCTATTCATAATGAGAATCTTGCAGCATGCCCTTATACAAAGTTACAAACGTACTTTTTTTCTGCCAGGTTATATTAGTACATCAATAAAGGACGGACCCATTTGCTTGGGATTGCACTGCCCCTTACCATCTTGTAATGTTGCTATAGATCATGACATGATAAAAAAAATAGCCTCGGTTGAAGATCAAGAGAAGTATCGTAGATTTTTATATCGATCATATGTTGAAGACAATAGAAAGGTACATTGTATGGTTATTAGAAACAAATTTTCTAGGATGTGAAATTGGTTCAGTTTGATTGTTTTGAAGAATTAAATCTAATGTTCATAGTATTAATTTGGATGATGCAGTTTTATACCAGTAAAGTGAAAGACTGAACATGTTCAGTTTATGTAGTTATCGTGACTATCGATTTGGTCATTAAAAATGCAGACTGATTGATGTTTAACAAAATAAGCAAAATCATTCAACTAAATGGGTTTTGGGCTTTGTGACTTGGGTTACTTTTGATCTTCAATAGTTTCTAATGTTTCTTCTTGTTAGATAAAATGGTGTCCTGCACCTGGTTGTGAATATGCAGTGGAGTTTTTCCTTGCAGACAGTAACAATGATGTCATGTGCAACTGCAGTCATTGGTTTTGTTGGAATGTAAGTATCTTCAGGTTAAATGCAGATCTTGAATCAAGGCATAGTTATGTTTAATAGCATCTGGTACACTTACCTTTTAACAGCATCAACTCTGACATAGAAAAATATTGATAGTCATTGGAGTTTTTGTAACAACACTTTGACTTTTGAGACTCAATTAGTCACCTTGTTATCCAAAGAAACACATAATTCAATGCTGGGCAGTTTAGCAAGATACAGTAAAACTTGCCATGTATTATCAGGGAAGTGCCATAACTCGTGTTCTTTAAGGCTAAAATTGGTGACCATGTTTTCCATCAATGAACGCATGAAAAGAAAACACAGGGTAGTATCATAACCAGCCTGTGTTCGCTGCTGCTCAGCATGTACCATACCAGCACAGCAACACTATATGCGATCAGTCAGCTCCATTTTTCAGCTAATAGGAGTTACAATATTGCAGTGCACAGAGGAGGCACATCGTCCTGTAGATTGCGAAACTGTTACTAAGTGGTTGATTAAGAACAGTGCCGAGTCTGAGAACATGAATTGGTGTGTCACCTCTCTATTATTCTGTTTTACTCTGTTGTAATGTTAACATTTTTTTTTTCAATACTAATTGTTGGTCTTTGTTATGTGATATCCAGGATTTTAGCAAACTCAAAGCCCTGCCCAAAGTGTAAAAGACCGATAGAGAAGAATCAGGGTTGTATGCACATGACTTGTACCCCTCCTTGTAAATTTGAGTTTTGCTGGTACTAATTTGACTTTAATTTCCAAATCTTGAAGTTTGACTGTTTGTAAGTTTCTTCTTTGGAAAGTAACAAAAGATGTAATATTTGCTTCAATATAGGTTGTGTCTTGGTTCATGGCAGTCTCATGGAGAGAGAACCGGTGGATTTTATTCCTGCAACAGCTATGAGAAAGCCAAGAAGGAAGGAGTGGTATGGAAATAATGAAAAGAAAAAAGAAAACATTATCCTCCTTTATCTGGTCATTTATTCCCAGAGGTGAATGTGTTGTAATTATTTTTCTGTGCCTTCTGCAGTATGATGAGTCTGAGAAGAGGAAGGAAATGGCTAAGAACTCCCTGGAAAGATACATGCATTATTATGAGCGCTGGGCCTCAAATCAGTCGGTATGTTTCTAAATTAAAGATTTAGGTCTTAAAATGTACCATTTCTACCAGATAATACTTTTGAAGTTGTACTTACATACTTGCAGTGGAAAGGTTTCCTTTGGAAAGTTTCTGATATGTTAGAAATTATTGTTAAAAGAGCTCGCTTGAAGTTATTCTTTTCTTACCTGTTATTTTACACAGTCAAGGCAGAAGGCTCTTGCTGATCTGCACTCCATGGAAACAGAAAAGGTAGATACTTCGAATGAAACATAATTTAATGGTTTTATAAACTCTCTGTTTATTGATGTTGCAGTTTGGTGGTAACTAACTGTTCATTTTACTGACATTTTGTTAAGGACGTTAGTTCTCTATGAACCAACAAGGATTAGAAATATGTCGTGGACAATAATATTTGAATTGCATGATTTGTTTGTAGCATTTACTAACATCATCTCATTTTTCTTTATTTTTACAATTATTTACTTTCTACAGATTGAGAAGTTGAGTGAGATAATTAGAGAACCAGAGACTCAACTGAGGTTCATAATTGATGCTTGGCAACAGGTTTGTTATTGCATATTATGCATTCCTATTTTATTTGAAAATACACCATTTTTCCTTATTTGTAGAAGATAAACATATGCAGTCTTGCTCTAGTACCCAATCCAGGAATATTCAGAATTATCTTACTTGCACCTATTTCATGAGTTATGCACTTATTCATGCAGATTGTGGAGTGTAGGCGCGTGCTAAGATGGACATATGCATATGGATACTATATTCCTGATAAAGAAGTAGCTAAGAAACAGTTATTTGAGTATCTTCAAGGTACATATCTTGATTCTAGATATTATTTTAGTTCAGTATCATCTACACTACTATGTTGTCTGTTATCACCAGTACTTTAATGTTAAGTCTGGTGCATGCAAGTTCCATCTTCTTATTTGTGCTTTATTTTGGGATGTGAAATGTATTGATAACACTACTGCACTAGCAAGTACATCAACAAATACATAAGGACAATAAAATGTAATCCAGCCATGCAAATGAACAAACTATAACATTATCTATGGTTCAGGCGAGGCGGAGGCGGGTTTGGAAAGACTGCATCAGTGTGCAGAGAAGGAGCTCCAGGATTATTTCGGTATGGAAAACCCCTCTGACACTCCAATCTATGAAGATTTTAGCAAGTATCGAGTTAAGCTCTGCGGTCTTACGAGGTATTGTTATAACATGTCCTGTGTTAGAAAAGAATTATTTAAGATGAAACACAGATGACGGCCTATTTTAAAGAGAGCATGAGATATGGTTAGACATTAGAAGAGAAAAATAATCCTAAATTCTTCGTCTCACATCCCTTGTGCTATCATGGAAAGAATCTATAGTTCTACATGGCTATCATATTTCCTCAAAACACTCATAGAGAAGTATGCACATGAAAATATTTTTTGTTATTGAGAAAAGTACTTGAAAATAATTAAGCTGTAAAAAAAGAGCAAACCCTCTTTTCACTTGCAATGGAAGTTCCTTTCAGTTCTGTCAAGTTGATGTGTGTTATATCATTGACCTCCCTTCCTAACAGTGTGACAAAGAACTACTTTGAAAACCTAGTCCGCGCACTTGAAAACGGGTTAGAGGATGTGGATAGCTCCGGCAGCAAGATGACCACTTCCAAGAAGGCAGCCACCAAGGGCAAAAGTGAAAAGAACAACAATGTTAGCACTCCAGCTGGTGTTATAGGCGAGGACTACTTGTCCTGTGAGCACTGCACCTTTGCCAATCCTGTTTCAACTAACACATGTGTTATGTGCCGTCATCATATGTAGGAGGAAGGCTTGTTATAATTTGGGTGGGGCTGTAATTTATGGCTGGTTGTATACAACAATGTACATAAAAACCGCAAGCAAGAAGCAGCTGTTATTTAGCCCGTTTGGTGTGGTTAGGAGGCATGGGATGGCTACAGTTAGAAATTGTTAACGAGAAATTAATGCAATGTTAGGTTGCCATCCGTTGTTGAATTGTACTACTAGTCTAGTTTATTAACTGCAAGCAATGCGGGCATATATACATATGTATATATTATATACTTCGATGCTTGAAAAATCTACATGGCGAAGGGACCACATCAGTTCACTAAGCATTTTCATCGTTTATATTGAATACTTGTAGCCTCTCTTTTATTTTTCCTCGAAAGTTCTTATGGCAGTTGTGAAATCTTTTGAGCTGTCCTTGTAACTCGGCAGTGTTACAGCCTAGTCGCCGCGCAAAGGCCACGGCTGAAGTTCATGTTACCTAATACCTATTCTGATTTGGGTGATTTAAAAAATAATCAAAATAGTAGAACAATAAGAAGCACATATTGTGTTCATGTCTCTCTCTCTCTCTCTCGCTCTCTCTCTCTCCGTTCCGTACGTTGATGATTAGACAAAAATCAACTATACCAGAATGCATAGACAAAGTCACGCCAGATTGTGCCCAATTGCAAGAATGCGAAATAGTGGAAATTAAATGTATTTTCATTGATTGAAAGGCTTGATTACATCATGTATTTATAGCTATTGTATCTATCTATAGTTAGTTACAAGTACTGTTACAATCTCAACTAATATTCTGAAACTAACTAACTGGATAATACAATTACATAATAATATAACTGCATTGACTATGTATAGTCTTCTTGCTCCGAGTCTTGTTGTTGTGCATCTGTATTAACGCGCCCCTCAAACGTACTGTGGGATGATTAACAGTTAGCTTGTGTCTTAGCAATGTAAAAAGAGCAGAAGACAACGACTTTGTTAGCGTGTCGGCTATTTGATCTTGTGAGCATATAATCTTCACCAGTATAGCGCCAATAACGACCTTTTCTTGTGAGCATATAATCTTCACCAGTATAGCGCCAATAACGACCTTTTCCCTCACAAAATGATAATTCAAATCAATATACTTTGTTCGTGCATGAAAAAGCCGAATTTACAGTGAGAAACATTGCACCCAGATTATCGCAATGCAAAATAGGAGTTGGTAGCTATAGCCTGAGTTCAGAAAAGAGACTTTCAAACCAAACGATCTCTGCAGTGACTGTTTCAATCCCTTGATATTCAACCTCAGTGCTAGAACGTGCTACAGTTGTTTGTTTCTTGAATTACCAAGAAATCAAGTTAGAACTCGAAAAAACTGCATAACTCGTTGTTGACATTCGATCATCAGGGCAATCAGCTCAGTAGGATGAGCTGATCTTCAAACCATAATCCATAGTTCCCTTCAGATAATGAAGTATCTATTTAACTGCTTGCCAGTGCAAAATCGAAGGCCTATGCATGTACTATGAAACACGGTTAACAACAAAGGAATTATCTTGTCGTGTTATTGTAACGTACTACAAGGCACCTACTATACTGCGATATAACATTGAATCATCAACAACTATACCATCAAAATGAGAAAGAGCGAACTTGTTGCCATTGGAGTAACATTAGCTTTAGCACCCTGCATCTTAGCACGCTCTAAAATAAAGTAGATATACTTGGATTGGGTTAAGAGTAAGCCTTGATCATTATCCTGCACTTTTATTTCGAGAAAATAATGCAATTGCCCTAAATCTTTGATTGTGAAACGGTTATCAAGAAGTTGCACCATACTTTGAAGAAAAAGAAAGTTATTGCCAGTGAGAACTATATCATCTACATACACCAGTAAGAAGACAATTGTTTCTTTTTGGCGATAGATGAATAAGAAGGGATCAGATGTTGAAGAATTAAAACCAAGTTCAAGCAAGGTTTCTCATAATTTATGGTAACAAGCTCTGGAAGATTGGCATAAATCATATAGGGCCTTATGCAAACAACACACATGTGTTGGATGCTGAGTATCAAGGAAGTTAGGAGGTTGCTCCATATGAATTATTTCATGTAAATCACCATGTAGAAATGTGTTATTGACATCAACCTGTCGAATTGGATAGTGTTGATTGACAACAAGACATAATATAATTCTGATAGAAGTTGATTTAATAACCGAGCTAAAAGTTTCTGAAAAATCTAACCCCTCTTCTTGTGTGTATTTTTTGGCAATAAGCTTAGCTTTGAAGCGTTCAATAGACCCATTTGCTCTTTTCTTAATTTTGTATACCCATTTGCAACCCATAACATTTGTAGCATCAGAAATTGGTACAAGAGACCATGTTATGTTTAAGGCTAATGCATCCAACCCAATAGTCATAACATCTCTCCAATGCTGATGCTTAGATGATTGATTGTAGGTTGTGGGATCCAAAATTATATGCTCAATGGGATGTTTTGTAGCTAAAAGAGATTTATGAATAGAGATTACATTCTTAACTTTGAATCTGGTTTGCATGGGATGAATAGATGAAGTTACAGTTGGAGTTAGAGAAGGTTTTTGTACACATGAATAATGAGTGGTTGTTGAAGGAGCATTAGTTGGAGGTGTAGTAGGAGTAGAGAAAGAGGCAGGAGAAGGAGAAGGAGAAGGAAAGAGAGATTGAATGTGTTCTGGCACTGGTGGGGGTAAATGAAGTATTACTAGTGGAGAAAAGGAAGTTGGTGACTCATTTGAGGTGTGAGAAGAAGTCAAATTTGAATGGATAGTAACTTTCATTAAACATAACATGTTTGAAATGATACATTTTAATGGTGGAGAGATCAAAATATTTATACCCTTTATATTCAGAAGAATATCCAAGAAATACACAACTAGTTGATTTTGGTGACAGTTTATTTGGTGCATAGGGTATTGTAAAAGGGAAACACTTGCATCCAAGGATTTTTAAGAAGTGATAATCAGGTTCTCTTAGAAAGAGAAGATGGAAGAGCGAATCAAATGAAAGAGAGGAACAAATGAGACAATTAATAAAAAAGGTAACATTATCAAACACTTCGGACCGGTACTGTTGAGATATACTGGCATGAAACATAAAAGCAAGAGCTAACTCAACAATTTGGCGATGTTTTCTCTCAATCAATCCATTTTGCTGAGTAATATAGGGATAATAGATATGAAATTGGATGCCTGGATAGGATTTGATGAGTGGTTTAAACTCAGAATCCATATTTGTTTGAATTATTTTGATGGTACATGAGAGAAGATTTTCAACTAATGCTTTGAATTGAGCAAAAATAGTTGAAACAATACATACATCATAATGAACAAACATAATATATCTAACTGAATCTTGAGAATTGATCAGTGAACAAAACATAAATATCTAAACCTGAGTGAGGTATAATAGGTGATGGACTTCGTACATCATAATGAATAAACTCAAGAGGTTTAGATGCATATGTAAGAGACAATATAAAAGACAGTCTCTTAGATTTTGCCAGACAGCAAGAGTTACACACACTGAGTGTTGATTTATTACAAGGTGGTTTGTTTGAATTAACAAGATGAAGTAAAGTGGTCTCTAAGGTATGACATAATTGATTGTGCCATAGATGCAAAGAAAGGGAGATAAGCATAGGAGGAGGAGAGACGGTGCCATCAAGAAATCCAAAAAAGTCGTGCTCTCTGGTATGAGGCAAAATGAGGAATTTTTATGATAAGTAGTTTTCATGATTGAGTTTGTTAGGAGAAGGGGGTAGGATGAGAAGAGAAGGTAGAGGGAGATGCTACCATGAGCAGGGATAAAGCGAGAGATAGGAAGAAAAATGAAGAAGAGGTTTAAAGAAGAAAATGAAAACAGAGACAACGTGAGCCTTGATGGTTGTTTGATACCAAGTAAGAATTCGAAAGAATGGAAATGAAATGTATTTCCATTGATTGAAAGACTTGATTACATCATGTATTTATCTCTAGTTATAATTAGTTACAAGCACTATTATAATATCAACTAACATTCTGAAATTAACTAACTGAATAATACAATTACATAATAGTATAATTGCATTGCCTATGTATATATTTTTCCTCAGAATCTTATTGTTGTGCAACAGTATTAACACCAATCAATTAAATCATGTCAAACACAATAAATACTATCAACACATGTTCTGCTTGAAGAAAATAACAGAGCAATCTAGTTGCATGTACATAACATACCAATTTTGTTATATTCTTTAATAACTTTCTTGTAAAGGGTATCGTGTACAATTCGATGCAATTTGTCAAAAAAATATACTACTAAGTTTTAAGACGGAATATAATAGTGTTACACTTCCATATCTAGAGATTTTGGGTATTTTCACGATCATAGTGTCCATAATGCTTTGGATACCATCTGGCGGTAGGAAAGAAATTTCATCTTCTGAACCATCACCATGATAGTACTCTTGTTCAGGTTTGGGGGCGATGGAATCGACCTTGTCTGTACAACTTGTTTATTTAAGAATGATCAAAAATCACATTTATTATTTATGCAAAGAATCTCAATTTCTCAATTTTGAAGGAATTGAATATAAAACAATCTACAAATGTTTGAACATATACAAGGGTGCTCCGAACTAAATGTAATCGTTAGATGGGACTAGAGAAGCAAATTCAGTTCAGAGCAAGAATTATGATTGTGGAAATGAATGTTATTCCTGTTGGATGATGTTAAATGTGCTTGAAAATTAAAATGGGAGATGAACAAAAATATATTAGAGAAATAATGAAGTTGGATGATGTTAACGATGATATGAGATTTTGTCAATGACTGTGAAGCATCTTGTCTAGGATATTATAAGATGAATAAATTATTTGTTATTTTAGGCTAATTAAACTGAGACATCTAAGAATCTAATTGGGACAATTAAAAGACGAATCATTACTTTAATATTTTGAGAACTAAATTCAAAGTTTAAGGTAGTTCATCATTGATATATTTTTATTTATTTACTCTATTCGTATAGTATTCGATAAAATAAATATTTATAAAAAAAATTCCTTAACTTAATTGATATGGGTATGGATAAAAAAATTATTAAGTAAATGAGTGTGAGTATAGATAAAGATCATTTCATATCCATTATCCTATATGATAAATTATTAAAAATAATTTATATTATTTCAAATATAATTATATTATCTATTAGTTATCTTCTTTTTTCAATATAAGATTAATTTTGAGTCTTGTGAATTAATTTTCTTTTCTTTTTTCGTTATAGAAGGTTGAAACTGTCTAATTATAATTTTGATTTTGTTTTTATGTAGTAAAGGAGGTGCATTTATATGAAAGGAATGAGTTTGGATATTTTTTTCATAAATGATGATAAAACTAATTAATATATTAATATTATTCATTAGTACCTATGATTGTTTTGTTATCCGTTTATTTTAATAAGTAAGTGTAAGGTTTGAGTAAGTATCATTTTTATGGATAAGGAAAATGTATGGATAAAAGTAATTTCAAAAGGAAGTAATAATGGAAATATTTTCACCCAAACCGTATCGTACCCATTGACACCCCTATTTAAGGGCAACAAAAATAATTTAATTTTCACAAGTATTTATTACAATTAAAGTAAAGGAAAAGAGAAAAGAGAAATCAAACAATCGAGACGCCTGATGTAACTAGGGGTGTGCAACGATCGCTTCGGCTAAAACCAAATTAAAAAAATGACAACCAAAATTAATTTCGATCTATGAAAATAACAACCGAACTATAAATATTAAAACACTCAAAATAAATCAAAATTAAATTAACTGAAGTATTTTTCGATTTATTTGGTTATAACCGAATAATAATCCGATAGTATAGAAAACGTTGGTCATCTGAACCCCGTCATGAAGAATGAAATTGAAATAGAAAAAAAAATGTTTCAAATCTTTAAATGAGAAGTACACCACTTATAAGTGGGTCTCACATATCAAGAAACGATGATGTATTGTAAATCAAGAGTATTCAAAATGAATTTTTATTTCCATCTTTTTTGTTCTCCCGATGTGAGTATGTGGTACACTATAAAAAGACGAGCTTGTACAACACTTCAAAAAAAGTTATGAATATTGAACATTATACTAATGTTGACTTTTAAGTCCCATTTTGTAGTACTTACTAAGAATGGTGAGCCAAGATCAACTATTAATCTATTATTCTCTTATAATGTGAGTCGTATTTTAAAGCCAGGTTCACTAATCAATGCATCTCGTCCTCGATTTTAAATACAAGTGCTGAAGTGCGGATCTCCGAATCACAATTTGGTTAGTTTGGATTAATCGATATAGAATATCTACAAATTGATCCAATTAAACACAACCAACATCTTCTGATTTTCTAACTGAATTGAACCAATTAAATCGTACAACCGAACTGTTTAATCCAATTTTTCACGATTCAACTTAAAACCAAACAAACTGAACTGTTTGCACATCCCTAGATGTAACGAAGTTCGACGTAAAAAAACTACATCTCTGAGACCCGCAACCATCATCAAATAAATTGTGCCGAGCATATTCAAATCTATGTCGATCCCTTCACATGAAGGTTGCCAAGGAGATGTGCAATACACTCAAAATGAGCACTCAAGTTTAAAAAAATAAAGAAATAAATGAATGTGGATCACAAAGGATCAATTGAGAGTTGGGGAGCAAGCTTGAGTTTAATCAAAGGTCTAGCAAGGTGAGTTATTCTCAATAATGGGGGTTGCTCTCTCTAAATGTATTTTACAAATGAAGCCTTATGATGAAAGAATGAGAGCAACCCCTTTAAATATGCCTTGTCAATTTAAAATAAAGTTAGGATTTGGGTTGAACCATTGCAATGCTTTAGCTCTGACAGCAAGGATAATTTTCCATTAATCCTGGCTTTTGTGAGTTAAAATTATCTGAGACGTGATAATGCCTTAAAAGTCATTACAACAACTTAATAGTTGTTACGTGCTTCTAAGTCGTTAATTTAGCTAAGTCCTAAGCTCTCATCCCGAGTCATTATAATGATTTTGAATCGATACATAATAGAGTTCTTAGGAAAATTTCTTTCACAAAATTTAGCTAAGTATTAGAGCTCTCAGCTTGGTATTGAGATAAGATATTACAATAGCTCTTGAGTCGCTGTAATGTCTTAGGTCAATGAATGTTTTCCTTATTGTTTTAACTTGTTAAACTCAAGCTTACTTGACCAAATTTATAAATAGAAGTTCAAATAAACTTAACCTAATTCAAGTCTTAAAGGATTCTCTTGATATGTCTTCCTTCAAATGATCATATTTTTTACTGATAACTCTGGTTGTGACGTGCTACACGACCACAAAAAGATCACAATGAAATCTACGCTTGTTCTTGGATAAAACCTAAAAGATTAGTTTTTGAGGCCAAAAACATCATTTGATGCCTCAAAATGTCACTTAAAACTTATCAACAAATAAATTATAAATATTTCAAATTAATTATTTTGTAAATCATCGAACAAAACAAATAAAAAATTGCTTAGTTTAATAATCTTTCCATTTTAACGATATACAAACCAGAATGCATAAATGAAATATATATATGGTATAAACCTCATGAAGCATTGCATACTATTAAAAAGAATAAAATTCCTTCTGTTCTATTTAAGTTAGACTTTGAGAAAATATTTGATAGGGTGCATTGGGATTTTTTATTAGAAATACTTCAAGGTAGGAATTTTGGTACTAAATTTCTTCAATGGATTAGAGAAATATTGTTCAGTGGTAGAACTTGTATTAATATAAATGGACAATTAGGTGAATATTTCAGTTGTAAGAGAGGAGTAAGACAAGGAGACCCCTTGTCTCCTTTCTTATTTAATATTATATATGATACACTACATAGATTACTTTCAAATGCTTCCACAACTGGTTTACTAAAAGGAGTATTTTTAGGAACAAATGATTTATAAATTTTAAATTTGCATTTTGCTGATGATACATTGTTATTTTTAGAATCTTCAGATGCAAATATTCAGGTTCTCAAATGGTTGTTAATTGGTTTTGAGAACTTCTCTGGATTGAAAATAAATTATGCTAAATGTGAAATGATACCATTTAATATTTCTGAGGAGATGGGTCACAATCTTGCATCTTAATTTGGTTGTAAAGTAAGCTATTTACCTATAACTTATTTAGGTATTCTTTTGCATTGAAAAACTTTATTAGTTCAAGATTAGAATTTTCTCATTGAAAAAATTGAAAATAAATTATAGAGATGAAAAAGTAAATTATTGTCTATAGGTGGTAGAGTGATACTTTTGAACTCAATTATTTCATCCATACCTATATACTGGATGTCTTTTTATACATTGCCAAAAGCTGTTAAAATAAGAATTGATAAATTACGTAAAAGATTCCTTTGATTTGGTGGTAATACTATTAGGAAAAAAATAGCTTTGGTTTCTTGGAAAATAGTACGCAAGAGTAAACAGCGGGGTGGTTTAGGTATAATTGATATTAATTTAATGAATAAAGCATTTCTAGTGAAATGGTTAATTAGGATTAAGGACCCAATGATTACAGAGTGGTGGAAAATAATCCTACTTTATAAATATTCTACTATATCAATCTCTCCTAATATATCCCCCTTCATGAAAGGGATTGTGAAATATAAGGATATTTAGAGGTTAGTGTTGATTGAAAAGTTTGTAATGGACAATTTATGGCATTTAGTTAGATAGATGGTTTAATAATACTACTTCAGCCAATGCTTATCCTTATCTTTTCTCTATTGCTTCAGATTCAACAATTACAGTGGCAAAAGCCCTTACATGAAACAATTTATCAATTTCTTTCAATAGACAAATAGTTGAAATATAATATATTGAATGGTGTGATCTCAAATTACAATTGCAAAACTTAGTACTGGATCAATATAGTAAAAATAATTTTGATTTGGAGATGGTCTCCTAAAGGTATCTTCTCAGTTCACTCGCTTTATGAATGGTTGGACTTTGGTGGTGTTACAAGTAAGGAATACACTACATTGTGGATGACAAATATGTCCTTAAAAATTAAAATATTTTTATGGTTAGTTAAAAGGAATAGAGTGCTAACCAAACTCAAATTAGCAAAAAGAGGATGGTTAGGCAGCACAAAATGTGTCTTTTGTGATTTAGAGGAATCCACTAATCATTTATTTATTTCTTGTCCTTTGGTTAATAAAATATGGCAATGGATTGTCCAATATAATAATTTTAATTTTGAGGGTGATAATATATAACATTTATGGTATATTTACTGTTGTATATCTCTTAAGAATTAGTATATGGTTGAATTAGTTAGGGGAGCAGTTTTATGGACTGTGTGGTTAGAAAGAAATAAGCTTTGTTTTACTGATAAGGATACTTGTAGTGTTTCAGTACTGGGAAGAAAAATTATTAGTCTAGCAATCTATTGGTGTTCACAGAAAGGAAAAGTCAATTTGTTTAAGCTCTCTTTTGTTTTACCACAGGAGGTGGGAGCTCTTTTAATGCAGGTGCAGGTAATACCCGATGAAGAGGAATATCTGATAGAGGACGTGTTAGTATTGGCAGGATCAGTGGTACAGGAAGAGGTGGTACCGGAAGAGCTTCAGTGAAACCTAATACTGGTACCAGTGGATTTGCATTCTCATCACATGTGTGGAAAAGAGACTGATGATGTAGATGATTGATTGTGATTAGGGTTTTCTATGAAAATCACTTTGTGTTATTTTTGTGGTCAAATTTTGCTTAAAAGTAGATGGTTTAAAAACTTTGTTTAGGTGTTTCTGTGCTCATGCTTGTTTTGTAAGTGTGGTTTTAGACAAAAAACTATTTGTTAGATGGGTGTTTCTGTGATTTAGGTTGATAACAATTAGCTAAGGCTATGCCTATTTCTGGTATCAGCTATTTGATACCGTTAATAGGCAAGAACTCTTTGTATGGTGAATTGATTTCTCTGAAATCGGTGAAATAAATATGCTTTTCATCAAAAAAAAAATATGGTATAAACCATTGGCATCCTCAATATGAACTAATTTGCCAGGTAATATATTAGGGTATATTTTCTAGGAGGTCACTAAATTATACTTCAAATTCATATTTGCCCATCGAACTTTCATTTATCTGTTTTTAGTCACTAAATTTTGATGTTTGTTCAAATTTGATCACTCCGTTATTTTTTTTCCATCCAAACTCAACGAAAAATTTATAATGTTATATTAATATTAATATTAATTAAGTTTTTTTTTAAGTAAGATTGTTAAATTATTATTGTTTTATTATTCATAGCATATTTTCATGCAAAAGAGAATATAAGTTAATAAGCTAATTTATATAAATCATCTAATTTTATTATTAAAACAATTATTTTTTCCTCTTCAATTTTATTTAAATATATTAATATCATATTATAATTGAATAATTTATATAAGAGTGAGGATCCATTGACAATGGGTTATTTTGACAACCTTGACAATGGACCTCTAAATAAATATAAAAAAATCTTAAAAATAGAAAAAAGTTTATAGATGTGTTATTCTATCTTTAGATTGATGGTCATTCAAATTTCATGCAATTTCATTATTGTTTGGTAGTCCATCAAAGACTGTTAATTTGAAACTGTTATAAATTATATGAAAATTTGATGGTCTTTGATGGACTATCAAACGATAATGAAATTGCATGAAGACCATCAATCTAAAGGTAGAATAATACATCTATAATTTTTTTTTTTATATTTTTAATTCATTGTCAACTGATCCCTTCTCTTTATATAATTTAATTACTATATAAATAATAAATTATATATGTAATTAATTTAAAAATATGCTAAGAACACATATTCTGAATAATATAATTGCGTCTAAGAAATAGTACATATTTGAAAACATGAAAAATTTATATTTAAAAGAATAGAAATAATTAATTTGTGTCTTACATTATCATACTTTTAAAATTTATATGAAAACATATGTGTTTAAACTTTAATATAGAAGTCATTTTAAGTATTTCATTAAGTTTGGATGGAAAAATTAATGAAGTGATCAAATTTAGATAAACATTAAAATTTGATGATTAAAGATGGATGAATTAAAGTTTAGTGATCAAATGTAAATTTAAAGTATAATTTAATGACTCTTAGAAAATTTATTCAATATACTATGTTCATTTCTACCTCCAAAAAAGAAAATTTTAATTAATATACTGGGAAAGTTAGGATTTATGCATTGCAATGGCACGTGAGAAAAGCTATCTAACGAGGGAGGATAAAATTTGTGCATTAATTATTATGAAATACTTTTAGGTACCATTTTGCAAACAAAATTGAATATTGAATTGGCCCTTGAATCCTTGATCCGAGACGAGACAACTCAGCGTCACGGAGCAGCGAGAGAGAGAGCACTCGTAAGTTGCTACTAGCGAGGTAAGCTGCAATGGAAACCGTCTCTACCACTACCACCTCCTCCTTTTTCAATCCCGTCTCTTCCTCAACCCTCTCCGACCTTGCCGCTCAACCTCCGCCGTTCGTACTCCCCCCTCTTTCCAGATCAGGCGGCGCAGGTCCTACTCCACTCTCGCCTTGCGCCGATCGCACCACGATGTAGTAGTCGTTGGAGCGGGCATAATCGGACTCTCCATCGCTCGCCACCTTCTTCTCAACACTGATTTCTCTGTCGCTGTCACTGATGCGCGGGTTCCGTGCTCCGGCGCCACTGGAGCTGGTCTGTTCGTGCTCTCTCTCTCTCTCTCTCTCTTTGATAATTATGGCAGCACCTGCCACGTTTAAATTAATGAAAATTGTGTACAAGCCTGGCTTCAGCTTACAATGACCCCCCCCCCCCCTCCTCTAAACAATGATATCATGGTTAACTGTCATCAAATCAGGCCAAGGATATATATGGATGGCGCATAAGACACCTGGGACTGACACGTGGGACCTAGCGTGAGGAGTAAGAATTTGTGGGAGGAGCTGGCTGCTGATGTGGAGAGAGAGGGTTATGATCCAGGAGAGGTTTTGGGATGGAAAAAAACAGGTACATTTCAAAACAAAAGAACCTTACTTATTTTATTTTTATATTCTTCTGTATGGGCTAATGGCTATGACATATTCATATTGATTTGTTAAGGAAGCCTATTGGTTGGTGGAAGCAGAGAAGAACAAGCCATGCTACAAGAAAGGGTGAAGGTCCTTTCCGAAGCTGGTTTAAGGGCACAATACCTTCCTTCGGATTTACTTCATTTGGAGGAGCCGGAACTTGAAGTTGGTACGGAAGGTGGGGCTGCGTTTTTACCTGATGACTGCCAGCTGGATGCATATCAGACTGTTTCCTTTATCGAAAAGGTCTCGTATTTGATTCAAATATAAAATTAACAATTTAAGGGGTGGCACAGGTTGAAGTCCCAAAAGCGCAATATGAAAAGTAATATATGCCAGAGTTAAATGGGAATTTTTTTAAAAAAAAAATTGAGGGGGTGAAATATTTATTTTTGAGGCAGCAGGCGAAATACTATTATAATTAAGCTTTCATGTATTAATCTTTGTGTATTTATGCTACATTGTCCAATTGGTCCTTATTTCACACTCACTAAGAAATATTTGGCTGCATTTTAGTCTCAATATAACCAAATTGACTTCCTTGCTTACCATTCAGAGACCGGAGTACTGGACAGAATCAAAGAAAGACTAATTTACCCTAATGAAACACAATCAGCGCCAGTTTTTCTCAGTTGATCAGGCTGATGTCATATTTGTATGCAATATACTATGATGTATACTCTGATCCAGACAACTTTTTTATTCATAACTTTTTATTATATGATCTGCTAGTAGATCAACAATACATTCTGCTTAAAAGGGAGATATGCTGAGTTCTTCAATGATCCTACTATCTGCCTATTAAGGTATGTTTCTTTCAATATTTTACCAATCATTCTATTGATCTTCTGATACAATGAAGTTATGAAATAATAGGCTTTTGAATATTTTATGAATGATTGTACCTTGATTATTAAAATTTCACCATTCATCTTGATTAATATCTACTTTTCATGGAATTTTGTTGGCTATTATTTATTACCATTTGTTCCTATTTTGAATTCTGAACTCTGAAGTATCTTATTTTGTTGCATTTTGCGCATCTGTATGTCATCCTCCCCCTTAAAACAGAAAACAGGCTTATTTTTAACAATCAGTTTGTTTTTATTATTCTAGATAGATTGGTAAACCTGTTATTGTGTGCTTAGTTACTAGAAGCTTAATTAGTTGTGAGGGCTAATATAAGCAGTTTACAACTTTTGGTTATTTTTAACTTGCAAGCTAAATCCATTTTCTTGTAGCAAATTAGAGCTATAAAACCTGAAATCTACTTTGTTTTTAACAAATAGGTCTTCTTAATTATGTCAGAAGAGCACGAGACAGCTAATCCACTTCTAAAGTTTAGTTACGGCTTTTCTTATATTCACATGCTATTTTAAAAGCACTTTATCACTATTTCAACATGATATATTTAGATCAGACAAAAATGGAGCTGTTGAAGCAGTTCGAACTAGTAATTATACCTTATATGCAAGGAAGGCTGTTGTGGTGGCCACCGGTGCTTGGACTGGTTCCCTACTGCAAAACCTTGTGAAACCATATAGTGTGCCTCAGCTTCCGATCAGGCCCAGAAAGGTACTTCTCTATGGCCAATGCTGCTCTTTATTAAGTTTTTTTAGCATTACTATGCTGATTGGTTATTGCATATCTTGGATCCGGTATTGCCATGTGCCAGCTGTGTATTGCAACTATGCTAATTAATCTTGTACTGAATAATTTTCCTTTTGTGTGGATCTTTTTTTTGTTACCTGTTTACTGATGATAACCTTACCCTGTTTGTGGTGAGTGTCGAAGGAACAATAAGGCGTCCCATTGGTAACGCAAGGTATCTCATTGGCATGATAAAAAGTCTTTGTGGTGTTATGAGTTGACTGTGCTAGAAACTGTAGTGCTACATGGAGTTTCGAGTGGTACCAAGATGCATCATGCATGTTGATTTTGCATTAGCTCCTTGAGGAGATCTTTTTGTGTGATGAGATTTCCTCCTTAGTAGTGATGCAGTGGTAGGATTTGTACAGTTCATGAGTCCGTTCAAGGGGAACATGTTAAAAATGATATCCACTTGAAAGAAAGCCCCAAAATAATCTGAAAAACAATCTCAAGGAAAAAAAACAAGAAAATAAAAATAATAGCATGTATTATAGTGTGGATGTGGCAAGGTTTCTAGATTTCTCCTATCCGCCCTTCTTCAATTTGTGCCCGACTGTTAGGACCTAAAGAGGTTTGTTTTTTATTTATTTATCAGGGTCATCTTCTTGTGTTGGAAAATTTTAGAAATATCAGACTAAACCATGGCTTGATGGAGGTGGGATATATAGGCCACCAAAATACTGCTACTGCAGATCTCGAGGCATCTGAAAGTGACCAGGAATTGGCATCAATCTCTTTTACAGCCACACTAGATGTTAGGGATAATCTTGTTCTAGGTAAACATTTCTTTCTTTTGCCATCATTGTAAACATTTAGTTTCTTTGTGACTCTGATTGGCTTTCATTTCTAGCCTACCCCAATTTATTTGGTACTAAAGGCTTTGTTGTTGATGTTGTTGTTGTTGTTGTTGTTGTTGTTGTTGTTGTTGTTTGTTGTTGTTGTTTATTGTTGTTGTTTGTTGTTGTATCTTGCATGATTTAACAGATATAATTTGTTATTCAGGAAGTAGCCGTCAGTTCTGTGGATTTTCTAGAGAAATAGATGAATCTATTGTCAAGTGTATATGGAACCGAGCTGGGGATTTCTTTCCAAATTTAAAATCAGTATCACTCGATTCTAGCTTGAACAAGCAAGTGAGAGTTGGTCATCGGCCTTACCGTAAGCCTGTCCCTTCTCTATTCTTCTCTCTATTTTTCAAAATGTACATTTTTCTTCAAGTGTATTTTTCATGTCTTCTGTAATTCATAGTTGCATGTTGCTCCCTTCTTGTTCTTAGTTCCTGATGGTAAGCCAGTAATTGGGCCCATTCCTGATACACCAAATGTTTTCCTGGCAGCTGGACATGAAGGAAGTGGACTTAGCTTGGTATGAAACTGAACTCAAGTTTATCATTGGCTTTTGGTACTTTATTAGTCAGATTGGCATATCAATGCTGGTTGAAGTCCTAATTAACACCACTGTATCAAATTTTGACACACTGTACCTTTTGATTTCAACAATTGTCTGATACTACTCTTGGATGTGTGCATATTTTCCAATCTTTACTACTATATTTCAGGCTCTGGCAACTGCTGAAATGGTGTCTGACATGATTATAGGAAACCCTACGAATGTGGACCCCAAACCATTCTCCATACATGGTCGATTTTCTGGTAACTTATGATGTATTTTGTTAAATGTCAAATATCCAGTTTCCTTCTGTAATAAGCTTTTAGTCTCTGTCAGTTTCTAAGGTAATATCTTCATTTTTGGTACTTGAAATATCTACATCCGGTTTTGTGATCTATTAATTTTAAAATAAAACGATCTAAGATCCAGACTTATTTGATAACTTCACATAAATTCCAATTACATGTAGAAGCTAATATTTTGAAAATATGAACTGGTTCTAGGGTTTATTTGCTAATTTTGACTCTTAAGAGTTAATGATGTCTTGTATATAAGTACTATGCTTTTTTATGCAAACTTTGATATAGTGTTAGCATTTAGCCTTGAGGTGATTGCACAGATATGAGAAAAACAACAAAAAATTGAATCAATATATTAAGGTTCTGGATCAATCTAGGCTTTTTAGGTGACCAGTTAATGAAGAGAATAAATGAATATCAAATCAATAATTGAGGTTTATATGGGTTTCTCTTTCTTATTGTCTGACATTCTAGACCACTTTGCAAATATAGACTAACATCTGGTGCTTTCTAAATATCTAAAACAAATGAATATTTAAAGTACACATGACATAACAAAAGGAGGAAAAAAAAATACGACCTTTGTATATGAGAATGAATTCAGTGAGATAATACATTGCTGTTCAAGGTTTGAAGGACAGGAAAACAAACTAACAAACAAGAGAAGCATTAACAAGCAGGCAAAGAAAGAAGATATTATTGGATAGGGTCAAAAAAGGCTTTCTGCTCTGTATTAAACTTAATCAACAAATTCTGTCTGGTTTATCTTCTGGCTATGTGTCTTCACATCTTGCAAGGATGCATCACTGCCTTTAAATAGTTTGTGGCTGAGTGAACTAAAATGTGCTCTTGAAAACTGGCGTGAAGCATTTCTCCAGTCAGACCCTGATTTCATCATTAGCTCGAACTCCTGGTAGCTAATCTTTCCATCCTGTATTAATTATTTTTGGATCTTACTCATGGTCCTAAGTTTAAAAGAACATGCTAGCAAAAACAATACAACAACAATAACAAAAGTTTTTAGTCCCAAACAAGTTGCCGTAGGATAAAAATGGAACCCATCCAGAGTCACAAACAAACTTTGGCTTGACCATCTGGACACAGCACTGCACTCTGGTTGCTAGTAAAGTATGTACATTGTTTGCAAAAGAATTCTGAATAATTAGACAGATTAACAAACCAACATTGTCCTTGTCGACATCAGAAATGATCTCTTTGATTATTTGCTCATTGGGTCCTAGATCGCCCTCTAGGGCTTCCCTCAGCTCGTCGACCTCGATGAAGCCACTGCCATCTTTATCAAAGTACTCAAAGGCCTTTGAGAGATGCTCATCACTCCCTATTTTCTTCAGATGGACTGACACTGTCACGAACTCATCACAATCTAGTGTTCCATTTCCATCTATGTCAGCCTGTATTTTGACATTTTGTTATTTAATTATAGGATAGGGTTGGCACACCGTCACCTTTTTGTTTTTCCTGGGTATTTGTGTGAGCCTGGCCGCAAGACTATATGTTTTAGACAAAAAAAAAAAAAAAAAAAAAAAAAGTGAGAGGGTGGGGGGCTCAGGAATTTTAGATCTCTGGTCTACGAGGAGTTGTTCAGTTCGATATGGTGGTATCTATACATGCTAGTCGTATTGATTTCAGTCTATCTAAATCTCTGTGGCTACTTCATTCTCTATCGACGTGAAGGCAATTTGCCCAATGTCTGTTGAGAAGCTAAAAGAAGCATGCTATGTGAACTTACTGCTTCCAGAAGCATCTGAATATCGGGCTCAGCAACACCCTCGCCTATATTTTGAAGACCTTCTTTAAGCTCTTCAAAGGACAAGTTCCCGTTCTTGTCTTTATCCATCATATGAAATATTTGTTTTATATCATTCACCTGCTCCAATGGTAATTGTGATGCCACCACCTAGGATATTAATGCATATTAGTCCATCAAACTTATGTCAATTATGGTTTGATCCTTTAAATTTGGTGAGGTTAACCCCGTCAATTTTTTTTTCTTTGAGCCTTGTTCCCTACATCTAACCAAGAAAAATAAATAAATGATGATCTCATATGCTATTACATACTGAATCCATCAAATGACTAATTAATCATAAGTGAACTCAGGAAAACTAGGATTGCATGTATACAGTTTATTTTTTATTTTTTGCTCCAGTAGAAGACAAGGAATAAAAGCAAGGCAATGTCATATATGGTAAATAAAGAATGTGGCCATATAATCTCATATGCTAGTCACAACATACCCTTAAAGCCTTTTTCTTGAATTTGTTCATTGCTGAGAATTGTTTCAGTCTTGATCTGACCTCCTCCCCAAGGGAAATATTTGGTGCCAGGTTGGCGTTCTTGAGCCATGGATGCTCTGTATATTACCATGGAAGATAATAATCCAATGTAAAATGAAATTTCATCTATTATGTTTAGATGGAAATGTATAAGCTTGAGTGTTTTGTGTTGAACTGCAACACTATAATTTTGTAGCTTACCGAGAACTTCATTTGCAGTTAGTCGTATGTATGGATTTGGATCAAGCATTTTTCTAATGAGGTCCTTGGCGTTCTCTGATACTCTTGGCCATGGTTCTCTTTCAAAAGTGTACACACCCCGTATGATCGCCTGTGCAATTCCTTCATCAGTTTCTGCATCAAGTACAGTAAGTCAGCAACAACTACATACACACAAGGGCTCTTTAACTGGTTTTGATACCCAGCATGTTAAGGTTGATTGCCCTCCATCGGGGTTGGCTAGTGCATACTTATTAAATAAAATTATATCAGAGTGAATTAAAATAAGCAAGGTTAAGTTAAGTATGCACGCTTACGATCATCAAATCTTACCTGACCTGAACCATTATTGATCATTATATACTGAACCAAACAAGATGAAGTTTCATTAGACCAATAAATTGTAGTTAGGTGATTGTAAGTCGAGAGAGAGAGAGAGAGAGACCTGCCCAAAAAGGAGGTACGCCACACAGCAATATGTAGAGAATAACACCAGCACTCCATACATCAACTTCTTGTCCGTAACATCTCTTCAGCACCTCTGGGGCCATGTAATAGGGACTTCCTACTACTTCAGTGAACCGCTCCCCTGTTTACATCGTCAGACTATTGTCAGGTTTGCATGTTAAAATTTTGAAAAATAAATAAATGAAAGTGCTGTTATGTACGTGGTAGCGGCTACATTGTATGAATTAAACTCAAGTACCATTTCTGAAGAATACAGATAGACCAAAATCAATGGCTTTGAGAGGGGAGTCTTCTGATTTGTTTGCAAAGAGGAAGTTCTCGGGCTTTAGGTCTCTGTGAATCACCCCTTGTTCATGGCACAGCTGGAATGAAAAAAAAAAATTAATGCAATTATACAAACTGTTTAATCTTAAGCATAATTTTTTTTCTTGCACAGATTCATTATATATCATTTACCTGAACAACCTCAACGATTGTCCTGAAGACATTAGCAGCAGCACGTTCACTGTAATGCCCTCTTGCCACGATCCGATCAAAGAGCTCGCCTCCTTCACAGAGCTCCATGATTAGATACACAAACTCGGTGTCCTCCATGGCCTCCTTGAGCCGTACCACCCGCTCTTCCTCCCCACCTTTTGCCACCCGCCGCATTATATCTACCTCCCTTCTCACCTCAGCAGAGTCAGCCTCTGTCCTCAGCCGCCGCTTTGATATTGCTTTGCATGCAAAGATCTCCCCAGTTTGCATGTCGGTACATAGCCGTGTTACGCCAAACTCTCCCCGGCCCAGCTCCTGCCCCAGGCTGGTCAGACAGAGATATTACATGTCCATTTAAATGATCAATCCTTAGGAAATGGCCTGGAGATTATGTTTTAAACCGTATTACCAGATGTAGAGAGGTGGAAAAAGTTTCAGTTCCAGGTCCAATTTATTACCCCCATTCCTCTCACTAATGAAAAACCTCCAAACAATGTCTTGAAAAGTAATGCAAATTAAAGGGTCTTCATCATACCAGTAGCGGGAGGAGAAATTGGTGCCATTGTTAGCAGTTCCGAGAATACCGACATTTAGATGAGTATTATGATTGATGATAGTGCTGTGATCATCACTTCCTTCCACGGTGATAGTAGCAGTGACGGACGGTGCATGTCGTGGTCTTCTGATGGTCTTTTCGGCTTCATGCACGTGGAAGGTGGGGACCTCAGCAGAGTCGGCACGACTCAAGGCAGAGTAGCAGCCCCCCATTTAATTTTGTCTTAGCTTCTTTGGGGTGCCTCCCTTTAGCCTTCTTTCTCTCTGGTTTACCTGTTACTGTTAGGGACGCCTTTCAGATATACACATTTTGTTCCATATCGTGCCGTCCCTTCTCTCTTCCTCTCTTAATTCGTTCCCTTCAACCAACCTTCCTCTTTCTCTCTCCCTCTTTCTTTTAATTGTCATTTGTAATTTCGTTTTTCCAAAGAGGGCAATTGTACGACGATTACTGAGAGGCTCTCCGAGATTGTAGGAACCTGACACCTAGCATAAAAGATTAGCTACACATGGTCTACAAAACCGACATAAGGTTTTTAATGGTTGAAAGTTGAAACAACCCTCCCGGCCCTGCTTCTAATATATATATATATATATATATATATATATATATATATATATATAAGTTTATGGTGCTTTGCAAAGCAAAAAAACGTTATTGTTTTGAGGTGAGATTTCATATACTAAGGTCTCAAATAGTTAATCTAAGTTGTTTAATAATTTTTTTATGTCAAAATCTTATAGGATTTTAAATTTCATGATTTTTTAAGCTTTCTAACTATTTTTAAATTATTTTTAAAAATTAAACAGGACTGTTTTTAAAAATAATTTAAAAAATAGTTAGAAATCTCAAAAAATCATGAAATTTAATATCCTACGATATTTTGACATGAAAAAATTATTGAGCAACTTAGATTGACCACTTGAGATCTCGAAATATGAAATCTCACCCCGAAGCAATAACGAATTTTTGCTTCGCAAAGCACCATAAGCCATATATATATATATATAGAGAGAGAGAGAGAGTGATGCTATGGTGCTTCGCAAAGCAAAAAAAATTTTGTGCTTCGCGTCCGTATCTCGAATTTAAAAGTTCAAACGGCCGATCCAAACGTTGAACATCATCTTCATATTGAAATGTCCTTGGAGATCAAATTTTATATTTTTTTTGAATTTTTTTGATATTTTTTAGATGGATACAAAGTCGCTAGTTTTGGATGGTGCAGAAATCTTTAGATCAACAAACTTTGTACCCATTTAAAAAATAGCAAAAAATTTCAAATAAATATAAAATTTGATCTCCAAAGATATTTCAATATGAAGATGATGTTCAACGGTTTGGATCGGCCGTTTGAACTTTTAAATTCGAGATATTGATGCGAAGCACAAATTTTTTTTTGCTTCGCGAAGCACCATAGCATCACTCTATATATATATATATGTATATTTTTAAAACAAAATCTATTTTTGATAAATATTCTTTTTTTTTGAATTATTAAATATGTATTTATAGTAATAGTATAATACTAAAATTTGTCGCACTATATTTTATATAAATTAATACAAAAATGTTGGTTATTTTGAAAGGTTAAAATGCAACTGATTGTTTTTAATGAGGAGAGATATGTATGGTACTTGCACTATTTAAATGAGAAAAGAGAGATAATATAAATGATGATGTGATATATTTAGAAAATTTGAAGGTTTAACTCTATAATTTGTAATTGTGAAATTTATGCAGATGTAAAACTAAACCGAATGAAAGAACATGAACAAAAGAAACCCCATGTTCTCCATGGGGTTTAACGCACGGCACCGTTGAATTGACTTCAAGATCAATGTACACTCCAAAAGAAACCCCATGTTCTCCATGGTTTATTATTATAGATTAGCAGCTCAGCTCCCTTCTGAGAGGTCCCCATCAGAAACATGACTTATGCACACTTCAACTTCAACTTCAACTTCAACTTCAACTAGAAGGAAGATTCTCAGTTGCTCAGCAAACTGGAAGGAACCAAGGAAGAAACGGCGTGAGTCCATAAGGTGAATCTTTTTCGACTTTGAACTGTTTGTTTTCTGATATGATGCTCATAAGCTGTTTGATGGGAAGGCACACTGAAGTAAAGCCATCATTTCCTTTCCTTTTCCGAGTTTACTGCTACCAGTACGTACCTTGATGAACCCACTAAATCTGTAATGTGGTAATTAAGGTCCTTGTTGAAAATGTTAAATGCGTGTTATAAAGAAAAAGGAGATGAATATTTATTGAACTAGCTTCTTTAGTCATACAAAACAATAATATTATTCAACCCACGCATAACGTTCCATGCTACATTTATAAGGTGATTTAATTGACCCAGGTCAGGTTATCAGATGCCTTCAATTGATTCAGAGCTCAGGTTCCATTATCTCGTTCTTGCGTTATTAGATGCTTCTACGATCAGATTCGGTTGCCACGCCTATATATTTTATATATTTTATGTTTGAGTTGGGCTACGATGTCATATTATATATGAATAGCTGGATGCTATGGATTAACGGATTTGTTTTTAAAATTTAAATAGTTCTTCTTTTTTAGTGAAATAATAAATCAGTGTTATTGAAACTGAGCACAATACAGAGTTCAGAACGTTTTACTTCACACGATATCAAACAGCTAAGATCGGTATGCACAAAAAAAAAAAAAAAATCAACTAACTAAATTAAGTCTCAACAACAATGATAAATTTCTAGAGATAATAGAACAACTTACAAAAACTCAGCCAAAAGAACATTCATAGAAACTGCTCAAATTTATGCAAAAAAAAAAAACTTTTAAAACTCTTTTTCACACAAAGGCACTGTCATATTCACTCATCTGACCTCCAAAAGAGGAAGGAGCATGTCCTCTCCAATAATCTCCTCTATCAAATCTGTCTCGATTGGTTCCTCAGCCAAAGCTTGAACTTACGGAGAAAAGTGTTGCCACGTCCTGTGATAAAATAAGAGATAGTTTGAGCATATTAACTTTATTTTTTTGCTCACACCAATACTTATCTGCATATCAAACCAATACTTATCTGCATATCAAACATAATCATTAATTTAGGGGTATAAGATATTTATCTTAAGCCAAATAACCCAAAGTACAACTCCCCTAATGAGTTCCACTACATACATAATTTTTCAAAGGGATATCATTATCCAAAGTTCACAGATCATATACAGTGGAATCATCAAAAGAAAAATTATTATAATTTGCTATCTATTCCCAAAGTTGAGCACTAAAAAAACAAGTAACAAATAAATAGTCAGTTGATTCTTTCTCTCCACAAAACAAAAACATACAAGTGCTACTACCTAATCATCCCCTTTTCACTAGATTAACCTTTATAAAAACTCTATTTTTCCCTACTAACCAAATAAAAATCCACATAGTGGTAAACTCATTATTGGTAATACCTCCATAATCCAACGAAAAATATAGAAAGTGAACTGAAAAGAGGTCATTTGATTGCCATCTCCAAAATAAATCATCCTTATTAGATTGATTAAGTATAACAGCCCTTTAGCCATGCTCTAAAGCACACCAGTCATTTAAATAAATGCCTACTAGAATGAGAGGTTCAAAAAATAAGAAGTAAAAGCTTGAGAAAGAAGTAAGCAAGGATCAGTATCAATAGAAAAAAGAGAGGAGTATTTAAAGGATAAAGAAAAACCATTTTTCCATCTATCGTAAATAAAAGTGCCATCATTAGCTAACCAATTAATACTCAATCTAAAATATCTTTATACAATATAATATTCTAAATAGTCCATGTAAATCGCTTCATATAATATTCAAGGGTAAATTTACTTCTAAACCAAATAAAGCATCACTTGATTAATTGTTAAGAACCATCTCAAGAAGTGAGTTTTCTAATTATTTTAGAAATATTTTTTAAAGAATATAAAATTTAATCCACAAGTAAATTTGAAATCATGCTAATTAATTCAAATCAACTATTTGACTTTGAAAACAAATAAATATTTACATTCTTTATTATTTTGTAATTAGTTATATTTTTAATTAGTTTTTATTAGTTTTTTTATAGAACATTCTTTAATAATTATTTTTTAAATAAATATTTACATTCTTTATTTTTTTATCATTAGTTTTTTGTTATATTCTTTATTTTTTGTTACATTCTTTATTTCATTAGTTGCATTTTTAATTTGCAATAATTATTTTTTTTATATTTGTAACGTTCATTAAAAAAATTTAATGTTTTTAGCAATATCAATGGCATTTCCCAATCTCTCTCATGCCGAAGAAATAACACATCGGTTGAGCGTTGAAATTTTCGGTGAAGAAATACCACGTTCTAACTCTCCGAACTCATACTATCAACAAAATCTTAACCTCCGTGTCCTTAGTATCAATAAATTCCATTATAACATGCTTGGTTTAAAAAGCAAATGACCATAAAGAACTGTCTTCCATTAACAATTTTGGAGGTTCTCACATCTAAAAGGCAATTATAACGAAATAAAGAAACCATTATAACATTCGTTCCTCAGACAATCAGTTTGGGATATTAATATTGTTCTAAAAACAAAATAGAAACCTGTAAATCCTCACAATTCCCTTCTTTCAATCAATTCATGAGTTCCCATTCTCTTTGTTAAAGAGTAAAATGATGTTCCTTTCAAAATAAATAAAAAAAATGAGATTGTGCACAGTATCACAACCTCTTGTTATGTATTGTTACTCTCTCAGTTTTCTCTCAGAACTTTTTATTTTATTTTTTTATTTGGTGAGCGCTAACCTGGACTGCAGAATGTTCACCCGTATAAGTATGCTGGAGAGAATGTCGAGATGCAGGGCCTGAACATTTTCAAGGTTTGTGCTATATGGCCTAATATCTCAGTTTTCCTCTCTTAATATTACTGGATTTTGTATTGAAAGCTTTTGCTTGTTTTCTTATTTTAGGGGAAGGTTAGTGTGGCTGATATGGTTGGAATTTCAATGTCAGATGCTGTGACCTTAAAAAGTGAAGGTGAGTGATGAACACTTTCTATTGGAATCAGTAATTATTATAGGGAGAAAAAATGTCATACTGTTTGCTTATTGGTCTTCAATTTAGGCACTTTGAAATCATGGGAGAGCTCAATTGACCTTGTAAATGTCTTGAAGAATGAGATACGTGATGGCTTATTGAGCTTTCGCGGCAAAAGGATTCTAGAGGTACTTCCATTACCATTTTAATACTAATGATAAGTGATAGCCTTGTTTGACATTTCTCTTTTTTTCTAAGTGCAGAGATTTTCTTCAGGTTCCACTTGTAGATTTGTAGTACTTTTATTTTTTGACCTTGTCTTATATAGTACTTGTTTGCTCAAAAAGTTTTTGATAACTTCATGCAGCTTGGTTGTGGTTATGGTCTTCCTGGCATTTTTGCTTGCATTAACCTACTTTCTCTCTCATTGATTTATTGATTTCATGGTTAGACTGGCAGGCATTTGAATTTGGTTTTGTAAGCTCAGATTTGCATTAATAAATGCCTATAATTGTTTTTATGGTTGTATTTTTTTTTTGAAGTAGATAATTTTTTTTGAAGTAGATGGTTGTGTTTCTAGACCAAGATAATTACCTTTTGTCTATTAAGGCTCCTCTACAAAAGTGATAGAGAAATTTGGAAATTTTTCTTCAAGTAAATATGAACGGGAGAAGAGAAAGATCAGCCACTTTTATGTTCTCCCTCAAGTAAATTTGTAGACAATATGTACATATAGTTCATACCTTAATTATGTGGTGCCTAGTTATGCACGGTGTCAGTTCCAAAAAGATGATGGATGTGGTCGTGTATGAATATACCAGTTATGTTTAAATGCATGGCAGTAGTAACTTAACATTTTTTTTGGTTTTGTTTATCATTATTGTCTATTGATATTGTTGCGTATAAACTTTATATTCTTAACCGTTCATATCCTTCCAATGTGATTAAATGGGGAAAAATTAAAACATTTTCCTGCTTTTGCAATGTTATCATTTTTCCACAGAGACTCGAACTCGAAATCTCTCGCTGGAGACGACAGAAAAACCTCTTGGATAATGCAGGTGCCCAAATAAGATTCTTAATGGATACATTTTTCTTAGTTGACGTATGAAAAATCAATTTATGCATATTATTTAATGTTGAGTTCGGAACAGAACTTTTGCGTAGTTCGGAACAGCCTAGCTAATCAATTTTAGCGGCTGATTAATCCTTTTTTTTTTAACATCCAAGGCCCGTACTAATAAATCGTAATCATAATTATAATCATAATCATAATTATAATTATAATATAATAATATAATACAATCATCTATAATTATAATCATAATCGTAATTATAATTATAATATAATAATATAATCATAATTATCATCTAGTATATCAAATTAACACTGTTCCATATCTTTCTTTTTAGTCTAAAATTTATTTAACAAATTAATTCATCAAAATTATAATTCTCTTTCAACTTTTTTCTGAATACAAATATACAATGCACCGCGCCACGAAAGTCTCTCCCTCGTTCCCGATCTGAGACTGAACCTTGTAGATTCTCCACGCAAATAATTATAAACAAACCAAAAATCACGAAAATATGCCATCATCCTCGCATTCGTCGGACGAGGAGGTGGTGGAGACTTACGTGCCCTTCAGCCAGCGCCCGGAGTGGTCCCCATCGCTTACACCGAGGAGTTCTCAGATGTGATGGATTACTTCCGAGCGGTCTACATGGCAAGAGAGCTCATCCCTCGCGCTCTCCTCTTGGTCCCACAGACAGGTAGGTTTCAATTTCTTTTTTCCAAATAGTTAGCCCAACATCTGATGCTTTCGGTGCTGACTTTTTGTCTTGCCTGGTGAACTTCTATCTATGGTGTTTACGCTCAGCTTGTAATGATGGTTATTGTTCATGGTAATGTTGTAATTCATAAGAAGAAATGAATCTTTTGTTTGTGTTATATGTGACTTCACCTTTTTAACTGGTTAATTAGTGAAAGTAAAAGCCTTGTTATTACATTGCCTCAAACTCGAATTCCTGTATCACAATGCTCTTTCATTTTTCTTGTAGTGGGTCTTGCAAACACTGGGTGGATGGGACAAGGAGCTTGACTTTTGTCATGAGCTTTTGGAAGAAGATATTTTTAATAATTCAGCGTGGAATCAGGTACAATCTTGAATTAGGCAGCTTAACATTATTATTATTATATTTTGACTTATGCATGAGAAAAGTGTAGTGGTTGCATATTACATACCATGCACTGAGATTGAAGTTTTGAAGTAAATGACAATTTTATGAGAATTTTCATTAGGAAACTGAACTAAACATCATACAACAACAACTACAACAAAGCCTTTAATCGCAAATAAATTGGGGTAGGCTACAAATGAAACCCAAAGATCAGAGATCAACTAAACATCATCAAACAATTAAAAGAAAATAATATTAAACCTGTACTGCTTGGAACTTTTGGATAACACTAGATCTATTGGTGTCATTTTGTGGTCAGATAAATTCTTTATTCTTTGATATTATTGTCATGCTTTGCAATATTGTTTTCATATTACATCTGGCATACTATATGATATAAATTGACAATTTTTCTTGATGCTCTAATTACATGCAAGTCCACTGATATACATCCTATTTGAATCACTTTTTTTTTCCTACGCAGAAATATTTTGTGATTACAATATCACCATTGCTTGGTGGTCTCTCTGCTATGCGAGACTCTGAAGTAGCCTACACAATCAATGCCATTTTGCCAAATCCGAATAATGAGAGCCCATGGAGGTACCTTCAGGGCCTTTATAAAGACACCCCTGACTCTTTTATAAATGACGAAAGGCTCTCTCGAATATGTTTTGAGGTTTTGAAGGAAAACATAAGCTGTACTTTTGCTTGGAATTTTCTGTTGGATGGTTTGTGCAAGGGCTTGAGACCTACCAAGGAAATTGAAGAAGCAGTTAAAGGTTTGACAGTGTTTGATGAATCTGGTTCATTAGATCATGATTTGACAACCAGGATTTGTTCTGCTCTGGCGAGGATGGATCCGATTAGAGTAAACTACTGGTCTTGGCGAAAAAGCAATCTCCCTTTAAATTGTTGAGTTGATTCAGATCTGTTTTTGTCTTTGGTAGTTATATATTTGTACCATTATTCCAAAATTTTCTGTTGTTGGTTGTCATCTGAAGTCCCAGTTGAAAAGGTTTCAAATTATGTTTGCTTGTGTGTTTCACAACAAAGCTGTTCTATTTTTCTTTTCCATTCTTTTCTTTCCTTTGCTTTTTTATTGCCAACCTTACATAGCCTTTTTAAAACTTATCTACTGATTACTGATAATGCTACATGTGGGCTGCTTGTTACATTTGTTAGCAAAATTGCATATTAATTTTAATCTGTCACGTTCCATGTAAAAATAAGATACCAGTTACAACAAGGAAGATTCCTTGTGTCCTTTCTCTCTTTTTTCTTCTTGAAGTAGTATGTATTCTATGTTGCATAGGTGCGGGTGCGGTGATACATCAATTTAAAAAAAATTGAATATTGATGTAGTTATATATAATATTTTTTTATATAAAAATAAATATTTATAATGAAAAAAATAAAAGCTGGAGGAGTTCACATATATAATTCAAACTTTGTATTGACAAAAGTAGAGATCTAGTGTAGTAGTCATGCTATCTTAGCCTCTTTGGAGGTCCCGAGTTTGATCCCACCTTTTGATTGCCTTTTCTAGAGATCTGTTGGCATTTATTATGTGACAACTTGTGTTGCTTTGTAGTGTATCATGTAAAACATATCGGAAACGTTTTCAGAGTGTCACGTGGAGTATCAGAACATATAATGATGTATCGGAGATCGAATTCGCTAATCAAACTAAATAAAATAATTCGATACGTCACATGGTACCCTTTTTTATTTGTTTAATATTTTAAGCCAACATTTTGTTGCAACAAAATATCCATCCTATGTTCAACAAAGGAAAAGTAACAATGTCAACAAAGTGTAAGGGTGGGGAAGCGGCGGAGGAAGGAGAGGAAAGGAGAGAAAATGGGGGAGGGAAAGTGGAGAGGAGTGTGTTGTGTGTGTGTGGGGGGGGGGGGGGGCTCCAGCACAGGAGAGGAGAGGTGGGAGGAGAGTGGGAGTGTCGATGCCCAGGGGCAGAGAGTAGTGAGCGGAGGAAGGGGAGCGAGCGGTGAAGAGGTCAGAACTCGGAGACAGGAAAGGGGCAGATGAGGAGGACGTGATTATTGATGCACTCAGGACCCTCTGTATTCTGATAGGAATGAGGAATCAGATTGATCATACATAGATATAGATAGTATGGGGGTACATTGAAGAAGGAACCATGCTCGAATAACTTCAACAACTTAAACACATGCTCACAAGAACTAGCAGCAGCTGTGCACAAGTATGTTGTCCATACAACACAACTGTTCCTATTAAAATCACATTTGCCTCATAAATAAGGCATCCGAAAGAAGCTAAGCATCATCCGATCACAACATTATAATTCAAGCTTCTACGCCTAAAACAAAACATCTTTGTGACCAGTTCTCCTCACACACTACCAAACTTTCTCAAGCCAATAATACAAACAAGTAATCCATCCAATATAAACCACAAGAAAAGCCTTTAAATGTGCCCTCCTTTTACAGTCAATAATCAGCCACGACCGCGACCACCACCTGTTACAAAAGAAAATACGAATGAACACAAATAAATGACCATATAAGTGAAAGCAAAGAAACTCAAAAGGTGTTTTTTACCGGTTGCTCAGGTATGATATGAAGCCTAAGTGAACTACAAAAATTACACATCAATTCTTAATAAATTGTCTATTATGGGTTAAGTGAAATACGGACTTCAATTCATATTGTAATGATACATAATCCCAAGCATAAAACATAAAATAGACAAAAAAAATTGAAGCCAACAAATAAAACAAACAACAACAACAACAATGCATTTAATCCCAAATATATTGGGGTAGGCTAGAAATGAAACCCAACCCAAAAATATAGAGATCAGAGATCTCAAATGTAAAGAAAAAAAAATCAATGAATGATAATGAGAATAACGATAATGATAAAAATAAAAATGTAAAAGAAAAGGAAGAGCCTTCATATAGCTGCTTTTGCACCAGTAGGTATGTATCAGTATCCAAATAGCTCCACCTAACTAAGCATTGACATTGTAGCATTGCACCAGTTAACACTAAATTACCTGCTCCCCGAAACACTTTCTAAAACAAAAATAAGAATGCAAAACTTGTATGTGTCACCTTTGGGACCACCTTTACCGAGACCACCACCCCTGCCACGTCCGCTACCACCTTTGCCATCATCTTGACTGCCACGCCCAATGCCCCCTTTTGCAGGCTTTGTGCCAGCAATGTCACCTCTCCCTCTGCCACGTCCTACACCCGGTGGTTTCCTATCTGCTTTCCATGTATCATCACCATTAGTCATACATAAAAAAAGATATTCAAACATAGGTTAAACAATTGATAATCAAACATAGTCAACTGAAGAATTGGTCTTTTTCCAAACAAGGTTATGGCATTCTTGCATTGTACAAAACACACCAAGCTCTCTATACAAAATTAAATATCATGTCTAATTGATCATCCATTTGAACCAAAGCGGCCACTTTTATGCAGAAAATTTATAAACTTAAGTTGATATCCTAAAACCTGGCTAGTAGGCTACCAATCATACAAGTAAATCTTTTTTACAGAAAAAGTGCTAACTAAAAGCAAAGAAAAACTGAGAATCCATGAACATACTGTCCAGTTTCACAGAAGAAAATAAGAACTAAAAGCCAACAAAAACAATCAAACTTCCAGCAAGAATCCATGAACATAATGCCTAGTTTTCCTCGAGGCAAGATGGGAATAAGAGAAATATCACCAAACAAAGTAGACTAGTTCTAAGGCAAACTAACCCATTGGAAATTATAATAATAACAATAAGGAAACAGAACCTGCACGATTCTTAATTGTTTCTTCTTGAACCTTGTCAATGACCTACATAAATAATCAAATGTAATGTAAAATACCACAAGATGTCATTCCCAGAAACCATCAGGAAGTCGTAGATCGCGTCAAGTTCATGTGAGGTAGATACCGGTAGAACTAAGTACCAGCTTTGTTCTTTATGAGTACCAGACCAAGAGAAGAAAAGAGGGAATTTATTTATACCTCGTCAGGAACTCGAAGATACTTAATGGTATTGCCACGTACGTAACATTCTGGCATTCTCCAAAATCTATCACCATCCTACAATGACAAAAAAAAAATCAATAATGTAAGTTGCTGATTTATGAAGTGTAGCAGATTCTGACCGTGGTAACACATATGTCAGCTTTGTTACTATTTCTGTCACAATAGTTAGGTACTAGAAAATAAGAAAAGAAATATAACCTTGGAAGTGCAAATGACCTCTCTGAGGTGGATGTTCATCCAGGTATCGCAATTCACCAAGTGGCCATTGTAAGTCTCCCCATTCTTCAATTCCACCAACTAGAAAAATGGTATCTTTGATGAACAAACCAGAGAAAGATAACAAAAACAAGACGAAAAGGAGGAAAGATTGACGCACCATTGGATGGCCTTGAGCAGTCTTTAAAAGAGACAGCGGCAACTGAGAAAAGGGACTAAAATTAGAATAAAAAACCCCAAGTACGGATCATATTAGTGAGAGAGTAAATAAAGAATGGCAAATTTGACTAGAGGGAAGAGGCGAGGAGTACCATGGTGACCTGATTCGAGAAGAGAAGAGAAGAGAAGAGAAGAACAGAAAAGCAAGGCCTAGGGTTTGGTCTTTTGAGGAGAAATTGATCGGCCTCTTTAAACCTAAACGGCTGTGTTTGAGAGAGCAAAACCAGAGCCTTAAATATTTACTGATCCGATGGGATCCGTTGAGTGTGAAACGAATGGATCCGATCGATTAAACAGAAACAGATCATTCACCCGGGACCGGGAGCATGGGATAATACACATTAAATGGGGATTCAAATCGTATGCGCATGCTTTAAGAAATGAAGATAAAGTTGTTAAATATTTTAAAAGAGAGGCAAGTTAGACCATTATTTTTTGGAGCGTTTTTCTCTGAAAAGATTTATAAAAATTAATTTAGACGCATGAAGTTAATATGGATGATATGGAAAAATTCAAATATGAATTTTAATATATGAAAAAAATTATTATTATTAAATTAAAAATGTTAATAATTAATCGAACAGATAATATAAAAAGTGCATCACTCTATTCTATAGCGCTTTTTTGAATACCAATTCGAGGCAAGTCTGTCAAAAGATTTAAATCGGAGGATAAATAAAATAAAAATTCATAGCATGGTTGCATGGTAATAATATGGTATAATTTGAGAAGAATGAGAAACAAGCAAGCCATTTGGGTAAAGGCCAGTAACACATATCTCTTCCTTCTCTATTCTAATTCAAGGCTCAAAAAGGCCCAAGATAAGTCATCGAGCGATGGCCCATGGCCCCGCGCGAATAGATCATGATTCGTGAAGCGCGCACAAATTGGTTCATGCTTCTGGTTCGTACTTTTGCTCCTCCCCTATTTTCAAATTTTCTATATCTGTCGGGTTGCTAGTTATCTACTTGAATATAGTCGGTGAATTTGATATTCAGATTGCGGAACTGAACTATGTGCAAGTTTGAGTCGATTGCTCAATATTATGGAATTTAAAGTTTGGAGAACTGAATATTGAAGGAAATTAAGAGGGAGAAGAAGATTATAGATTGATATTTAGAATGAAGAAGAGTTTATTGAAATTAAAATCAATTTCATATCCTTTTTGGAAAAAGAATAAAAATAAGATCATGTTTTTAGTATAAGTTTTCAATGAATTTTCAATAACTCCACGCTTCTTAAATAAAAAATCAGGTGTGGGTTTTTAAGAGGGAGATGATTTGGTTTCTTTATGATAGAAGTGAGAATGAACAATCTTTGTACGAAAATCAAAGATATTATGACATTTAGGTTGTGAAACAAATGGATAAACTCGGTCTTGATTATGATCTATCTCCATCTAGCGATTTTCGGAGACTTACAGTGTAAAAGATGTAGTGCAAGAGTTTAGACATATCAAATGTGATTATAGACACAATATCAATAAAAATATTTCCACTGATAATTCTGAATTCTTATATCTTCTATTTCCATCAACTAGAATCTCAATTGCATCGAGTTATAGGAGGCTCAAGTCGTGCAACATGTTCCTTAGCCAGACTGCGTGACAGACACAAAAAGATGCTACCACATTTTTGACTTCATAAGTCGACAGTATCATTATGGACTATTTCTTCGACGACCATATTAAGATTGTATTTCTCATAAAATTCCAAAATGCTCTTAATATTATAAATATTCGTGCATCAATCATTGTCTACATAACCTATAAATTTAAACCCAATAGTCTTTATAATATAATTTGAGATTTGTTGTCCCCTAACATATTTTAAGATTCTCTTTGCTGCTTATAAGTGTGAATACTTCAAATCATCCATTAACCAACTTGTCACGCCGACTATAGATATTATGTTCAGGTTTATACAAGTCAAATATCTCAGATTAGATTTGATATATGTTCGAATCATTTTTTTCTCCTCCAATATTATTATATACATCTTCAGTATTTAAAAAAATTATATTCAAAATTTTCTTAATATAATTTTTTTTATTAAATATATTTAAAAATTTATATTTTAATTATATATTTGAGAACTATTTTGTAGAAGCGAAATCTGAATTACATCCTATAAAAATTAAGAGAGTAAGAGAGAAAAAAAGGGTTTGATTATGTAACATAGTTCGATACTAATACTTACGTTTCTAGAACTCACAACCATCACAATTGTCAATCAATGAGGTTGTGTCGATTCATTAAATAGGGCTCGAAGAAGTTGCTCAAAAAGTAGGGCTTCGTGTTTAAACTGGGTGCTTTGAATTACTTTGAATTTTTAGTTTTAGATTTTTGTGACATAATGAAGTTCTGTAACTTAAACCGTTGTAAAGCCGTTATATAACGTTGCCCTCTAAGTTTTTTTTTTTATTCATCTAATTGTATATTGGACAACACATTATAACGGAACGGAGGCCAATCCATAATATAATAATGATGACTAATTTATAAAGATAATAATTAATTAAAACACTAATCACTAATAATATAATAATGATTAGTAATTAATTTTTATAATATATATATTTTTTATAACTAGTGAATATTATGTAATTATTTTTATAATTATGTTGATGATATTTTAATTTAGTATCTTAACTATATCCTTATTTGCATTCATATTCATGTATTATCTGATTTTTGTGTTCATATCCGTTTAATATCCGATCTGCATTTGTATTCGAAAATATCCATATTCGTATTTATATTTGAAAAATTAAAATGAATATGAATACAATTTGATCATTATCTGATTGTATTTGATCCATTTGCATCTTACAAAAGGATCAGGTTGGGCCTCTTAGGGGTCGGGTCTAGTGAGCCTATGGAAGGGTTGGGTTTGAAAATAACCAGGTTCGAAAAACTTAATTTTTGAGAAGCGTAGTCCTTATCAAGCCCTTCAGGCCTAGGTTTAGAAGGGTTTTTGTTATTTTTGTATTATTTTTTGATTTTTTTCAAATATTTCAATATAACTAAAATATAACACAAAATATTAATAAAAAGTAAAATTTATAACTTCAAATGTCAAAAAAAATTAGCATGTTTCTGTTATGTTTTATATTTTCTATTTTTAAGATACTTTTAAATATAATTAAAATACAAGAGTTTAGAGAGGGCTTAAGGGTTTGAAAAAGGTAAAGTCGGAATTGAAAAGGCTAGGTTGAGTTTGAACGGATCGAATCGACAAAGACTAATATTTTTAGGGCTTGATCATGACCCTTATAAGGGAAGGGTTGAATTATATTTTAAAGACCGGATAAGAGTTAGATTTTTCAATAGAACGAGTTAACAGGGCGAGCTCGTATAAATGATCACTACTCATACACGGGGAGCTTAAGAAAAAGAGCAAATAAATATTTTTAGAAGTTTTTTCTATTCTACTAGTTTACAATACAATATTATCCTCTCGCAAACATCATTTTTAGGGTCGTGTCGGACTTCTCAAAGACTAGGTCTAGCGGAGGTCTATTAGAGGGCTCAGTAAAAACCAGGTTTGGAAAGGACCTTTTGAGGATCAGGTTCAAAGGGTTTTATTTTTGAGAGGTGAGTTCAATCCTTGAGAGGTCCTCATCAAGCCTTTCGGACCTTAAATGATCGGATTTGGGAGAAATTTTATATATTTAATTGTTTTTAGATTTTTTAAATATAATTAAAATATAACATAAAATGTAATAAAAATAATGCAAAACTTATAAACTATGAACGTAGAAAAATAGCAATTTTTCTTTTTTTTCTTTTAAATTTATTTTAATTTTTTTAAATATAATTAGAGAAAGAGTTGAGTTTAGAAAGAGATTAAGAGTAAAAAAAATGACCGAATTTAAATGAATTGAGTTAGGAATGATATATTTTATTAGGGCCAAATCGGATTGAACTGGATTGGAGGGGGGCGAATAAGAGCTGGGTTTTTGGTCTCGCCTACAAATACAAGTCCCAGTTTTAGGAACGGAGAGATTTCTTTTATAAAGAGTCGATATTATCTGACATCCAGAGATCCAATTACAGACACTGACACACAGGAATGCAGTAAAAGATCTTCATCCTTTGGTTATACCTATAGTCCTATCCTATGCTATACGCCATACGGTAACTAAACAAAAGCGCAAAGATAAAAGTGGTATACGAGTAGACCGGGTCTAGCTCAAAATTGGACCAATTAAAACGGGAAACTTCTCTCTGCGCATGGAAACTGACACATTCAATGAATGATTGAATGGGACTCTCACACCATCTTCGCGCCTTTTTCGATTCTCCTCTACTTTTCAGCATTGCCCCTCTAACATTCTTTATTTTATTAGACTACATTAAATTAAAAGGATGTGTAATGTAATGTATTTATCTGCGAAAATTTTGAAGTTTGCAAATGTTTCAAATGTTTCTCTGGAATTATATTTACAAAGTTTTCACTTATCGATCTACTTCAGAAATAGAAACCAAATTTTTTTATTTTCTTGTTCGTCTTATTTGGTTAGCTTTATCCGGATCCAATCCTTTATTAACTTGATGGACCAAATGAGATTCAGCAGGAACAGAGGCGCCTCAGTGCATAATTACCAGCGGTCTTTTCCAAACCGGGAACCCTCAACAAAACTGTAAAGTGTACATATAATTCACCTCGGAACTCTTCTCTGCTCTGCTCTGCTCTGCTCTGCTCCGATATTTGATATTTCCATTAATGCCTTTTATTTCTTCATTTGCTGCGCCGTCGTGTGTTGTCTTGTCGAATCTTTTCATCTGCTAGTACAAGTCGAAATGGTTCCGATGGAGGATTCCATGGATGCTCTCATCGCGGAGCTCATTCAACCTCTCCTCCCCACAAAAATGGTTCCGAAACCTCCCATTCCTCAGCAAGCAGCTGTTGCCAGACAGGTATCAAAGAATCGACCATTATTGTTGCATGATCGGAGCGTTCATCGCTTCTCCTCTGAATCAACGGAGCGAGCTTTTCTTTTCTTTTTGCTTTTTGCTTTTTGCTTTTTGCTTTTTGTTTTTTGTTGGATTGGATGTCATGCAAAATTCAAGACTGTTTCCTTAGACAGTTGAAATAATATCAAAAAGAAGGTCGTGAAGAGCGCAATTTTTGAGGTTTTAGAAGGAAAAAAAAAACTCTGTTTCCTACATTATGTTACTTTTTCCACCTTGTGTTTTGTTTGTGGTTAAAATCCTTAGGGGTGTTGATTGAAGCTTTGAACTGAAGAGAAAACCATAATTTACCTCGTTTAAAGATGTTCACGATTTAGAAATTTAAAGATATTCTAAATCTATATGCTCAAAATGTTTTATATTCTCTCGTTTTTTAGAACAAAGGCCCTTAGTTGTTTGTTTTGAGCAAACTTGGACTTGCAGGGTTTTTATTGTAGAAAAAAAATATGTTTGGTTGATTGTCAAAAATTACAAATTTAACTATATGTAAGGTCTTTAATTGATTTGTTTTTCAAATTAGTTCATTTATCCCATAAATTGCAGATGCATGCAGTTGTACTTCTCCACAACTACTACCACCGAAAGCAGTGCCCGCAACTCCAGTTCCTCTCTTTGAAGAGGTGTGCATGCAAGCACTTATAATAAACGAACCCCTTGGCGCTTACCTGCTCAAAACCATCTCAGATTCAGAAAATCTCTCTCTGCTGGAGGAGTCGATCACGCGCGCATGCAACATATCCATGGCATTGTTCGATAATGACGCAAGAACGATCGAGACGTGGCCTGTAGAGAAAGTGGCGATCTTTCTGGCTGATGCGAACAGAGAGAAATGTTTTCTCGAGAAAGACACCTTGGTGAACGGGGTGTTTTCACTTGTGGAGATGGATGTAGAGGGGCAAAAGGATGAGGATATGCTCGAAAAGTTTGTAATTTCTAAGGTCGAAAGTCAGACTGGTAAGCAAATTCTTATCAGTACTGTATAATCTGTGTACCAGCTGGTGATTTATAGAAAGTGTCAAAAGTTCATGTATATATCAAAACATGGGGAAAAAAATAAAGTATGTTAAGAAAATGGCATCTGGTGTGTGCCTATGCAGCTGTGCTGCAGAATGGTGCTGGCGGACGGTGGTATGTTTACATCTTGAAAGATTGCTCTTAGATATGACTTGATTTGTTTTGGTTGTTAAATAGGTATCAGCCGCGCCAGGTTGCGTACCTGGTACAGTTGTCAGACATACTCTCTAAGCAAAGAAAAATCAAGGACAATGGTGTTTTTGATGGAATATTCAAAGCCACCAACTGTTGATAAGGGGCTTGTAGAGATTCCCATAAAAGATGTACTCAACAAGTACCGATCAAAATCTGCCCTTTTATTATCTTTTATTTCCTTTTGATTCTACTTGCTTGTATTTGGTTTCTTAAATGTGTTCCTTGATCAAGAATTGGAGCTTTATTTAAGAAAATGATATTTAATTCAATAAAAGTAATTTAGAGTTATAAACCAAAGAAATATGCATGAAACTAAAGTTGACTCCCCCACACTCATTTTTTCCCCTTTTGCTTTTCTGACTTCTGCCTTGTTTGTTTTCAATTTAAGTTGACATTTAAATAACATGTTTGTGTGCAGCTTGAAACTTCCAGTTTTTACAAGTGGTTCAAAACCTGAACTGACACCAGTTATTGGATTTTTTCTCTTGTTGCCTTATGTCAATATCATTTCTGACTGGCTGAGGTATGTATTCTTACCAGTACTAAGGTTGACTTTAAATTAGGCTATAATTTGAATTGTACTGGAGTTACGGTAGGAAAATCGAGAGGTCAACCGGGCAAAATTTGACTGAACTGAGGTATAGTTGGAATAATCTGGGTTAAATGTGATTCTATATTGAAACTAATTTGAATTAAATGTGGAGTAGGTGATACTTGGTACATTCTAGTCTGTATAGTTGGGATAACATATAAAATAAATTACGCATGTTTTGTAGCTTTGTACTAATTGTATCAGCACTGTTTTTGAGCATCCAAAAGTTCAGGATAAATAATTTGTTTTTTCTTATATTTCTCTCAGTAAATCGCCATCAGAGCTAGAAAAGGAGATTGAAAAGAGACAGGGAAAAGCAGCAAAGCCAAACAACAAGTCCCCAGTGAAGATCAACAGTCAGTATGTTATGGTAAAAAGGAATTATGTAATGGATTTTCAAAGGAAAAGAGCAAAAATGGAAACGGCAATCTGGACAATGAAAGAGAGCATTTGCCCTCTATTTCCATGCCTCCTAACAACACTTCCATGAAGCAAGTGGCAACTTTTGTGCCATTGGACAATTCTTCTCTAAAGAATGTTACATCTATTGCCCAGCTTCCTAGCAATAGTTCTCTAAAACAAGTGAAGTTAGGAGAGGAAGTTGGTAATAACAAGAGGGAGAATGTTACTGTTAAAGAAATTGCCAAAGTGGTTAAGCAAGAAACAGGAAACACATGCATGGTATGCTATAGTTTGAATCAAATTGATTGTTTTACATAAATGACTGCCCAACAATGACCAGTATAAATATATAATGGTTTTACCAGTTAAGGTAAATGCTGTATCCTATAGTGCCATAACTGTTAAATTCTAACTGATCAGATGGAAAGATAGCATAACAGAGCATTTATCTTTTCAGACAAGTAACTTCTTTGGACATTCTATACTCTATTGTTCATTTGTCTTAGATTTGTCTTGATGTAAAAAGTCCATGTCCTACAGCTTTCTTTGAACCTGATCTCGCAAATAACAGACTGAAACTGATTTATAAATTGGGATGGCATGCTATTGATTACATTTTTCATGAGTACTCATCCATTTTGTATTGCCTTCTCATTTATTTTTCTTCATTTTCAGGAACTAACAAAAGTAAACTTGCCGTGCACTCCTACAAAAAGGCCAATTATTGAAACATCTGTTAAACAAGGTGCATATATTATTCTTCTACCAGTGTTTGCAGGAATAAGACAATTATGGAATATGATAAATGAGCATCTTATTGCAGAGATCATTCCATTTGTGATGAAAGATCATCCATCTTTCTTATGTCGACTGACCAAAATAAGGGATGATTTGGTAAGTAGATTTTTTTTTGTTTCATTTTATATTTTTCTACCTTCTTGTAAATTGTAATCTATGAATTTTTTCATTCGGATTTGATATGTTTGTTGGATGTTTTTAATTGGGCTTTATATTGCAGTGTGGAAATCAGCGGAAGCTTGAAGATCAGATTGCTCAGTGTGAAAACGACATTCAGGCCATTATTTGTGGTACTGTAATAAACATCTCTTTACCCCTTTGACTTCTGTACATGAGCTTCGCACTTTTAACATTAATTGAACAATCTTTTTAGAGTCCAATAAAGAATCACAGTGCTAGGACTCATACTCAGACTTCTGTACATGAGCTTCGCACTTTTAACATTAATTGAGCAATCTTTTTAGAGTCCAATAAAGAATCACAGTGCTAGGACTCATACTCAGACATTATGCAACAGTACCATGAGAGTCAGGTCTAGTGCATGGCTACAATCCATTTGTTTCTCTTTTTTTTTCCTTCAAATTCACTTCTTTTTCTAATTTGGGACTTATAACTGTTGAAACTTTTGAGATTGTCATTCTGGAAAATTTTATTTCTGGGCCTCATTCTACCTAATTCTCTTGGTACTTTTACCTAATTCTACCTAAAATTTTGTAGAAGGACAAATGACATCAGAAGCAGAAAAATAGTAGAAAGGTGGGAAAGAGCAATTTGGAGTGAAGGCCAGCCAGAAGCCTATGCTAGATGCCCAAATCAAAACAAAAAAAAGAAATTCAAGCTCAGGAGCACCTGCCAGGTATTTCATTAGGTTCTTTTTGAAGGAACAGGCGTAGCCTGTTTTTGTGTTTTTATCAAACAACAACGACAACAAATCCTTTAATCCCAGATAAATTGGGGTAGCCTAGAAATGAAACCGAATCTGAGATCATATAGATCAGGGATCTCAAATATCAAAAATCAATGATATAAGTGCATAACCCATCTAGCAACCTGCTCTTTTACACTTTTGCCAAAGTATTTCATTAGGTTAAACTACTTGTGTTTCTAAAAATTGTAAAATCATCGTATACCCTATGTGAAATATCCTAAAAACATTGTATTGTACCCCTTTATCTTTTCCACTTTTGCCAAAGTGATGCCAAGACGCCCATCTTTACCACACATTCATTCTGTAAATTAGGGAGGAAAAAAGATTGATTCTGGTATTTTGGAGAAATAAGGAGAAGTGTGATTGTAAAATGTTTTCCAGGTTTTATTGGAAATATATTTCTCAATTATATATGCAACTTTGTTTTGGCACACAACTATGGGTTGTTACTATGCATTTGAATTTGGAAGAAAAAATCTCATCACTTAGCAAGCTCGAGCTATTTCCTTAGAATGCTATTTTCCCTGTTTTCCATTTCTTCCCTGTTATTCCATTTCTTCTCATTTAGTTTTTGTTGCTTTCATGTTTAATATTTACATAATTTGGTGCATGGTGTACCAAAAATAGTTATTTCCAAGATTTTCTTCTGTACGTTATTCTCAACTATAGCAGAAAAGTTGACTTACTATTTATATATAAAATTGTGGCAGCAACTCGATGACAACTGTAGAGATAACAATCTGGCATTACCAAGATACAATGTGCATCCAGTGTCCAATGGTAAGTTCAAAACTATCCAATTTTGGTACTTCGATCTCAGTTCTGGAATTCTCAATGTTAATGGCTACATACCATTCCGGCACCCAGTATGATAGAGCCTACAGAATACCAAAATCTAAGGTTGTGTTTGTTTGGTCCATGCTTATACCGTTATGGGTTGATTTATTTTTTATCCTTTTTACTGTAGGACTGTACATGGCAATTGCAACACTTAAGAGCAAGGATGTTAATTGCATGGCCGAGAGCGACTTAAAGAAGAGTCCTCATGAAGCGAGGGAACATGCAGCATTGCTTTTGATGCAGAAATTGTATGAAATAGAGTTGGATTAGGGTTTCTTCCTTGACGGCATATAACAGACAATGGTCATAGTGCGAGATACATTCAGATTCTTATGACAAACCTACTTTTGTGGGGGACAGAAACTGTTATGTAAGCATTCAATGCAATATTGATCAAGAATGTTTGTTGTGTTATAATATCGTAAAAAACGAGTCACATGCTCGGCACGTATCAGACCCTACATAGAGAAGAGGCGCATGCCCGGCACGTTCCCTTCCTCCTCCTATCTCAACTGTCTACCAAGACCGGATCGAGTATGAACCCGTTCTGTCTGATGATGTTTCAAGGAACTTCATTTTCAGAGAAGATTTTTGATATCATTAAGGCGTATAGAGACATTGGAGATATATAGATACTGATGGGATTGAGACGACAGAGAGTTCGGATGTATAATTGTATACTATAGCCAGAGATAGTTTATAAGGGCTTTAATATTGATTATGTTCATTGAAAAAAAAATATGCGGATTATTATATATTTTTATTAATATTAAATAATAAATATTTTTTATTATGGCATCATAATAAAAATAAAATAAATAATAATAAATAATAATGGTTTCACACTAGATAGAAGAGGAATTGGTGATGTAACAGAGTTTGACAATAACACTTGCGTCTCTAGAATCTGTAACCGCCACAGTCAATGGAGTTGCGTTGATTCACTAAGTTTGAACTTTGTCTTTTTATATCAAGTAAGAGAACCAAAGAGAAGAACAAAGAAGGCGCTCAAATAGGACAGATCTAGCACGATCAGGGGCAGTCTTCTCTTTAGATTTTGAAAATGCTTTTAAATTAAAATTCTGCTAATTTGCCTCCTGATCGACTTTTTGCCTCCTGCTTGTTTGATTATTGTTTGATTATGTTCATTGAAAAAAATTATTTAATAACATAGATAATGAAAAAATTTATGTAAATGTTTTAAAATATGAAGTCTCGTAAAAGAATTTTTTTTCATTAACTTGATTATTTATTACTTTGAGTTTTATTTTATTATTATTTTAATATATAAAATGATATTATTCTTATAGTTTTTATTAAGTAAAAATATATATTAAATTATTACTTTTTTAGAATCATATTAGCTAAAGGGTTTTAACCCAATAAATCATTACAATGTGATTATTGCTCCCTAACTAAAATTTTACATGCGCTCCTGCACTCAAAGTCAAATCACTCAATCTAAGCAAAAACAATGATCTAACTCTTAATCAAAGTCTAAAATAGTATTTAAAAAAGTTGATTTGAGTTTGAGTATAGTTTTAGCAAGGTTGAGCTCTCTATTTAGTGATGAGTGCTGAGAATAAATAAGATACAACTATTTTCATAATCATGTTTTGAATGAGGGGCAACCCTTTTAACTAATATGTTATGGTCCTGCTCTTTGGGGACGATCTAATATGCACAAAATTGGGAAAATATCCAGCTATATATTTAGCTTGTTCCCCTGTACGTTAATACAAATTAGATAAATCATGTGAAACCAGTATCTAAGTGATTAGAGCACTCACATCCTACAATCAAATTGATTGTTAAATTTTATTTGATAATTATTATTTTAATTTCAAAGATGTAAAGAATATATAAAATTAGATAACTTTTAAAATTTGACAATTCCTTTGACGAGTTACATCAACAGCATCAAAGAAAAAAAAATTAATTCACTTTGACAAGTCATTTTGCAAATTCAAAGATTGTTAGTGAATTCATATTATTTTTAAATGATCACTTGCGAATCCGCTCAAGAGTGTTTTCATGTAATGTCTGAAAGTTGAAGCCAAATGGATAGTTTAGACTCTCATCTCTATTTCAAAATAATGTTTTCATGTACCAACAAAATAATTCATTAGTCTTCACAATCTCACACTAAAGCCCAGTAACAGATTTGTATTAATTAACAATATTCCATTTTTCTTTTTTCCAACAAAAAAGTGATTTCAAGAAGCAACATTTTCATCAAGCAGAAACATCCACATATATATATATATATATATATGATGTAATATATATATATCCACACAGCAGAATGTTATTCCCAGCACACAATATTACATCACATATGTTTCAAAAATCTACCCCATAATAAGGAATTGATCATCAAATGCATCTCCAAGATCAACTTTACACAGCTCACTGATCACTGATAAACTCACAAGCGCAGGGTATAGTTCTCCTCCTCAACCTTCCTTTATCAACCTCCTCCTCTTCATAATCAGAGAGCTTAGTTGGACCACGTTTGTTGGTGTCACACAATATGTACCCCACCAGTACATTGTAAAAAATCAAGATAGATTATCTTTTCACTGGGCCCTATGAAAACTATTGAATTCATTTCTAATCAATAGATAATTTTTCTTAAACTGTAGGTTGGTCACTTCATCTATCTCTGAAATTGCAAAAAAAGTTGGCAAAAAAAAAAAAAGAAAAAGAATAGCTGCTGTTTTACCAAAAGATACCTCGTGCTTTTCACATTCAGACGGGGAGAATTTGTTGAGAGGAAAATTTTGGGTCAAAGATGATACCCACTTTTGTTCCATAGAGCTATTTTCAATTTTGGAGAAATAATGTCAAACTAGGTGGTAAACAAATTGTATGACGATCTCAGAAAACGCATTGTGGGTTGAAAAGTTTATCTAGTTGATTTATTTGAGGCTGTATGTAATAATATGACAAATTATCATTTAATAGACTAGAGTTGAATGTAATCTACCTGCATTTTACTTGGTTACATACTTACATTACAAGACAATGCAGCACATTGGAAGCTATAGATGCTACAAGTCAGGAACGTGACAAAGCAAGTAACGTGGTTTGATGATTTGGTCTTTGGAGAAAGATCTCGGAGGAAAAATGAAAGATATCCAAATAACAAAATCTCTAAGCAAAGGGAGTTTGCAACATATTTCCAACCAGTTACGCAAGGTGTATCCTACAAATGTGTGGAACCGAACATGTACTAAACATTCCGTTAGTGCGAATGCAAACAAAGCACACGAGGAGTAATGGCAACCATAAGTTTATCTTCTCTAAAATTTCCATTGAATTTCTCTAAAGAACATCAATATCACACTACAAAAAGGTAATACTGATTAATAGAGGGGAAAAAGGGGCATATTGCTAATTAGCATCTAACATTACTTCCCGGACAACTGTACAATGGGCAAAAAAATAATAAAAAAAAAACGAACGAGAACATGAGAGCAAGTTTAAATAATGAATAGAAAAGGATGCTTCTGACTCCACGATTAAAAATTGTCGGCCTCTTCGACAAATCTGAAGAGATACCTCACAACAAACTGCCTGCTATCTTGCCTGGTTTCTCTTCCTCTAGCCGAGATCAAGCCTCTAATCACCTTTGTATAAAGAATCTCTAACTGAGGCACACCGTACTCTCGAGTACGCTCCATGAAACGCTGTTTTATTGATTCCATCTTATCTGAGAAATCAGCATCAGGCATTTCCTCATGCTCAGTTCCATCTCCCTGCCCAGTTCCATTACTTGGCGGGGAGCCGGAAACGACATCAAGGGTTGCATTCACCTCAATGTTTGGAGAGATCTTCTCAGGCCCATTTGAATCCGGTTCATGGGTTGGATCTGCTTGTGAGCAATCAGGTCTCGTTGGATGGTCAGCGCTAGCTGCACCAGAGGATCACCAATTATTGTTAAATAGTATAACAAACAATATTAGCAATTCTAACATTATTCTCCTTTATGAGTTTTCAAATTTTAAGGGTCTCAAGAACATTTTAAAAAGGGCAACTTATTTCTGAAGTAGCTTCTTTCAAGACATTTCAATTTTCTTGTAGACACATTAGGTAGCCACATTTTTTTTTAATAGAAAGATGAGAACCTAACTCTCAATTTCAGTTAGTGCCCATGGAGGCTTGTACCCATGACCAAAAGGTCATTCTAATTAAACTACAACTTGAGTTACCAGGTCATTTGCGTAGTAGCTACATTTTATTCTCAATTTCTACCTACCACGATTAAAAAACCATATCCCGGAGGAGTACAAATTGTGGTGCACCACTGCTCGTGCTTTAAAATAATTTTCAAAAAAGAGAGAAATGTATGCCTGATTGGTCATTCTCAGTGCTTTTCTTTTGATGCTTTAGCACCTCATAGTTTTGAGATAGTTTGACCTCAGGCTGAACATTGCGAAGCCGCGCGCTAGCTCTTGTAACAACTGCCAGTTGAGCAACTGGATTTGACTGCAAGATTGACCCAGCATCATCATCTCCCTCAAAGTGCAATGGGCCCCCTTGCTCAGCTATCTTATCACAAAAGGAGACCAGTGCTGGGTCCATCTGCGTAAGCATGCCTTCCACCTGAAAGAGAAAAATATTTATTAAAATATTCCAGGGTAAATCAAAACAATCATGTCACTATGGAAGCCCACAAGTATACCTTGACATAATGCATCTTTTTGTCATTTTCATCCCATAATAAGGTTCAAAGTACTCTCCACTGGGGATTGTTATTATTCTCCAGTGGAGATTTGTGGAGGATTATTTATATGTACTCACTCATGAAAGGTTTTTAGGTTAAAAAAATAAAGAAAATAAGGTGCTAACCACATCACTAAGCTCACAAGCTCTACTGACAATTCTATATGCATCCGGACGCTCTGTTCCATTGTAGGTCTGTACATCACAAAAAATTAAGTAAAAGATATGAGAAGAAAATATATATACAAATTAGTAGCAGAACAGAAGCAAAATTAAACATTAGAGAGAACAAGTTTCTAGGAAATACAGATTTCAGAAATCCATATCAAAGGTAACTTAATGATCATAGATTCTTGCACAGTATAGTTTTTTTTTTCCTAATAGTAACCTCTAGGGCTGCTGATTTCTTTAGATGAAATCATATAGATACACTGATCAGTTTATTAGCGCATATGCATCTCCCAAAGTAAGTAACAACCCTATGCCAGTTATATAAAAAACTACTCGCCAAAAGTTAAACATCACAATTAGTGCCAATACAAACAAAAAGTGAGATGCAAATCATAACAACAGCAAATATAGAAGACAGTAAGCTAAGCAATAAGAAGCTCCTAAGTAACAAAAAGCTCCAACACCAAAGCCAAGGGAGCCCCTTGAACAGTACTATTCACCAATAAATTATACCGTATATGAAAATAGTGCATCCATAAAGGATAGCAGTATTACATGCAAACAAGTAAATCTATGTTCTACAAAATTGGTATGCCCTGTATGAATTGTGAAATGCCTTAGTCATCCGACTCAACTTTGCAGTAAACACAGCAAAAAAAAGGCAGTAAAACAAGTTGGACTATGTCCATGCATGGACCCAGGATAGAGCACCCATAGAAAGTTTGGGAATGGAGAAAAAAAAAGGAAACCTTAGCATTGGAAGCAATTAGTTCAATATCCTTCATGAAGGATGTTTGGGTCAGGTAGTGACCTGAGTCAACTCGCTGCAGCACTGTTGCCATATCCATTGGGTCTGGGATAACTGAACGGTAATCCGGTGCCTCCTCCTCTGCTACCGGGTAGTGAAACATTTGAAACTTCTTGTCGTACAAAACTCTATGCAAAGGAATGAAAATACTTCATCAAGACCAAAAAATAATAAACCTGTAACCAGAACAAAATAACCTGGGAAAAAGTAAAATTTAAAATCAGCTCCTATTACTTCAACTCTAGCAGTCAAATGTATTAGCACCCATTATTAAAAAAAATATCTCAGCCAAATAAGAACATAGTAGAGTTTTGTTTGTGTGAACGTATCAATTCAACTTAAAGAGCCTAGTTTGTTAATTAATTTACAACTTAAAAACAGAGTAGGGATATTAATGTTAATATCGAGAAATGATATCTGCACTTTATTATGTAGAATTCCGCACAAAAACTCCACAGAAAATGGGAATTATTTTGTACCGATTGCAAACATCTCTGAGACACATCCTAAGACGCCGCACTGCATGCTGCTCACCCTCAGCCCTGGCTTTCAATTCTGAAGGTTTGGGTCCAATTGCTTCCTTAGGTACCTTTGGAAGTTCTTTTAGGCTTTTGGTGTCCTTGACCTTGCTTCTAGACTCTTCCTTCTGCAAGGAAACTGCTGCCTCAAACAGTGCATCAAAGAATCTAGATCTATCCTCCTTGGACAGCCTACTCACTTGATACCTAACAAAACAAAAAATTATATATGTTTTAAGTTCCATACATTACATGGTGGCAAAAAGAATAAATGACAAAACACGTACATATTGTGCAGAGTGAATATGGATGCACAGTCTTCATCCAACTGTTCGAATGACACAGTAGAGATCCCAAGCAACAAGACTGGGAGATTGGATGGTAGGTCGTCCAAAAGTGTCAATAACACAGCCTTCAATTGCTCATGCGCCTATGGAAATATGATGTTAGTGTATACAATAGTATGCTAATTGATGTCACATGATCAGAGCTTTTCTACCACTTTCTAGTTATTCTACCATATTCAGCCAGTAACCCCAGTACTAGGCACAAAAAGGAGAATTTTGATGGACGTGTACAAGCATTACTGTTGACCAGCCAAATAAATTGCAAGCTGGCAATCAGATACCAGAGCGTACTTATATTTACACTACTACCAAAATAAATAGAAGGAATTATGAATATTCTAACAAGTAAACAAATTATTATGAACATTCCAACAAGTACACAAATGCACTGCTAAGAAGTAGCTTCCAGTCAAGACTGGGCATGCATGCAAGAAGTATATAGCCGCGACTCACAGTTTCCCACCATAGATGAAACTGCGGCAAGTACAGAATGGAGGGTGTTGTCCTTCTCGCTTCTCCAAAAATGTGCACCAGAGCTTCTTCGGAAGTCTTTGCACTGGCATCCGAAAGAAGAGACGGGAGCCCTACAGAATGAACTGGAAACTTCTCCAGCTCATGCAGAACAGCTGGCCCAACATGGTCCTGTCACACCTAATTTATGTTAGCCAAGTAAACAAAATTTACTTAATATAAAGGAAAATATTTTGAAAACTAACGATCAGCATAAACTATTTTTGTTCTATCTGAAAAGAGCTTTCTTTCTACACGCTATATATGATAATGCTCGCAACAAACTAGAAATGATAAAGCATGTGTTATTCTTTCTAATAACTCGTATTCAATTCAATTTATTAATACCACAATAAAACAATCAACATAGCCCAAGGCAGAGAAGGGCCAGTCCTTTCGGTCAAAAATATATTAAAATTTTGTATTGGGACCCCTCATAAAACAAAATTGCACTACCCTAGTTTATGGGGCCCCTCTAATCTCAACATTATGGCAACACACCTGAATAGCACAATGTACTGAGAAGTGATATGAGTTTGATGTTCATAAGAGCTGAAAACTTACCAGTCCACCTGAATCATCGCCACAAATCAAGAGGCGTGGTCTATAAACAAGAGGGATTGCTGAGCCAAAGGAGAGGAGAGAGAACTTCGACACATCCTCACTCACAAAAGGAAAAACATCACAAACGCGTTGCATAACCCCTTCTAACTGCCTCCTGAGGCAGGGACCCACAACCTGAGACAGCGGTCTTGAGTGCACAACTGACCCCCTGTGCGCTGCTGGGGTGATGGTCGACATTGCCTCCAAGAAATGGTGCTTTTCAACTTGTACAGAGTCCACATCTATTACAAATTTATCATCACTGGTATACACTTGCGGGTATTTCTCTCTAAAAGCCCTAATAGCTGCCTCAGTACACAATGCTTTTAGGTCCGCTCCGCAATATCCCACACAACTCGCAGCGAGTTCTTTCTTGAGCTCTTCTGAAGGCGGATCTTTCCATTTGCGGGTATGGATATCCAGTATCTCAGTTCGAGCTTCATAATTAGGTAAGGGAAAGTGGAATTCTCGATCAAACCGACCAGGCCGGCGAAGGGCTCCATCGATCGCATCAATTCGATTTGTGGCACCAATTAAGACAACCTGGCCTCGTGAGTCCAAGCCATCCATTAAGGCAAGAAGGGTAGATACTATGGAATTATGGATCTGTTCTTGTTTGCTTGACCTAACAGGTGCCAATCCATCAATTTCATCGAAGAAAATAATAGATGGTTGGTTTCTCTGTGCTTCCTCGAATAAAAGTTTCAACTGCCTTTCAGCTTCACCGACCCACTTGCTTAACACATCAGCCCCCTTTCGCATGTAAAAGCTCACCTTCTGACCTGCCTTGGAGGCCGCACATGCTAAAGCCCTGGCAATTAGGGTCTTTCCTGTACCTGGGGGCCCACACAACAAGACTCCTCTGGGAGGGGTGATATGGTAGTTTGCAAAGAAATCTGGGTATAACAAAGGGAAGAACACCATCTCCTTTAAAGCATCTATATACTCTGACAAACCACCTATATCATTAAAGCTAACACTATCATCTACTTGTAGTGGCTGTATGTCAGCCCCACCCTTGGAGCTAGGGCCAGCTGTCTGGACCCCAGATGCCAGACAGGAAGCCGCAGCATTGGTTTCACCCTGGTGGACCCAGCCTGATGAGGCCAAATTTAAACCCCATGCAGTTGAGCCCTGCATTTCCATACCACCTAAAAACAACGGTGCGCCAGCACGACCTGTGCCACAACTCCAGGGGATGGTGGAGCCCCCCTCAAATTCATCAACCAAGAGAGAGTCATCAGAATCGTCTGGAAGTGCAAATCGTGGGCGCTTGTGCATGCGCGGTCCACCCTTCTTCAGGTACCTGCCATGATACTTGAGATTTATTAACTGGAATCATCAGAAAAAGATATAGAAACCCATTTGAAAAATATTATATTACTAAATAGAAAATATAGTTAATAATTAATTTAAAGAAGAATGAAGAAGCTACTAAAGAACCATGAAGGCACACTATTGGAAACATAAATATCACATTAATAAATTTATACATACAATAACAGATACCTATTCTTAGCAAAATAAGACAAAATAGATGAAAAAAATAATTCCACATACCAACGCCCACGGCCACGTCCACGCTTAGGAGCCATATCCGAGTACTTAATAAAAAAATTGCAGGCATAAGATTGATACCCCCAAACCCGGGAATACAGGGACAGAGGTCTTTCCCTCAGTAACTGTGAGAAAAAAAAATTGCGGCTAGGGTTTTTTCTTGTCTCGGGACTCAGGAATTGAGGACTTTCCTGTTTTACACAGCTCCCCTAGTGTTTAATGTGTACTCCAGATTCATTTGCATAGGCCCAATGGAACCTTGGATGTAACTTCCCTAAAGTTATGTAAACCTATTCTATATGAACTTTTGGAGGCCACATAAAATTAGCAACAAAATCTTTCTGGATTTCGTGTGGCAACAACTCTACGGCACCCTGGCCTTCTATTTTGTTAGATATCTTGCGGAAAAGGTTATTTATCATGTTTAAATATGTTTTTTTTAAATTAATAACAATGAAATCCATAAACATGAAATGTCAAATCACCCTACATATCTGCTGATCTGTGTCCTAATCCATGCAACATAGCAACTTATATTAGCAGGGGCCAACTGAGTTTCTTTTAAAATCTATTTGCATAGATAAAAAAATAGAAATAACTAAATAAGAGCATTCACCCCCACCCACACCCACATTACATAAATCATTGAAGCAGGATTTAAAATTTAAATCAGTAATACCTCCACACAATTTCTATCTATATTTAACATCCTATGGCTTAACAGGAAAACAAGTAGCAAGCATAAAGGGTTCCCACAGGTCCATCCTTAATGAAAAACCATGTGCGTATCACAGGGCCCTATGCTTTTTCACACCATATCAGAAACATGAAATCAGAAAAACTTCATTTCGACCAATTTTACCGTTTAGCACTTGGCAATACTGTCCTGTGGCTTACTTTCAGAAATGACTTCTTGGCAGCACTAAAGGGATCAGCATACTTAACAAGTGACCATAAACAACAACAACAACAAAAAGCCTTTAGTCCCAAATAAATTGGGGTAGGCAGGTGACCATAAAGATAGTATAAATTTTTTTTTTCCCTCTACCTGCTATTCCTGGGAGCAGCAAGCCCCATTCCATGGTGCAAAATTCTGCGTGGGGAACGCGGGGCCCGCTGCTTCTCCCCTTTGCCAGGTGACGATCTGCGCACCTCAGAGCGATCCCGCAAGTCATACCTCCGCCTCCCTTCTTGCTCATCACCATCTTCCTCTTCCTCATCAGCCTCATCCCCTCCATCAGCCTCCTCCTCTTCGTCTTCTTCATTTCCATTTTCACTATTCACATTCCCGTTTTCCTTCTGCGCCCCTTTGTCATCTGTGTCGGAGGTGTCTCCTTCTTCTTCATCGTCATCTTCTTCATCTTCAGATTCTTGGTAATGGAGAAGGAGTCTCCCCCCTGGAGACCTTCTAGGCCTCAAGCCCTCTCGGCGAGGGGCACTGTTTGAATTTGATAGTCTCTTATTCTTTCTAGTCGGGTATGCAAAAACCTCATCATGGTTGGAGTTGTTTACAGATTTGTTTCTGGAAGTGCGAAAGCTCGGGGTCTGTAAAAGCAGAATGAAGATCAAATCAATAAAAAAACATTTGAAAAACAAAGAGATGAGATAAAATTGCACAAAAAAATTAGACCAACTGAACAATGCTAGAAAAGCTTGTGTATCCTTCATATGTATCCCCACCCGAACCCAAAAAAATGCCAGACCGTCAAACAGTTTTCATGTTCCTACTTTCTCAAAAAGAAAAATAAATAAAAACTCCATATTAATTAAAAAACATGATTGTGCCAATGGGGCTGGGGGTGGACTTTCAATCTTTTAAAGGTATAAATTTGAAGCTATTGTAAAAGAGAGAATCAAGAACTCACCATAAGGTCATCGTCCTCTGAGCTAGATGTGTCAGTATAGCCATCAAGATTAATTGAAACTTTTCTTTTTCTAGTTGAGCGCCTCAGGTTAATAGACTACAAAAAACACCACAATTGAATAAAAAACAACACACCAACAATATACCATTTTGTTTCAAACCTTTTAACCCTCTCCCACCTGTCACCATAAGTACACCTACTGCATATTCTGGTTCATTATGTCCATTCTTGGCTAGCATGTTTTGAGTTGCAAATATGATGGTTAAATACAGCCTAATAAATGACTCATTTCATCAAGCAACAATGGGAAACCAATTATGTGGGTCAGGTATTCTGGTCACATCGGTTGTTCTGAATTGCAAGTGCTAATGCACCACAACAGGCAAAGAAAGAATTTTTTTCTTGGTAAACAGCAACCATAATTGCAATGCATGTCCAACTAATACCCAACCATTTTTGTTTACTTGCAGTTAACACTAGCCACTAAATGAAGGCCAGGTCAGCATAAAATATAAAAAACAGCCCCATAATAAATGAAATCATATAAAATCTGGCTAATAAAAAATATCAGAATATGGCATCAACATCCAAAACCAACTAGACTATACTACCATTTGGATAATATGGTAGAAATCACAAAACTGAGCATCATAGATATCGCGAAAGACACATAAGTGCTATTTGTCAGAATGGAAAGGAAAAAATAACAAGGCTTACGTTAGGGGGTACGGTACGAACAGAAGGCTTCCGAGGAGTGAGGATCTTTTTTGCAATTTGAGATGCTGCAGCACGCTTTTTTGGCTTCACTTTCTTTCTTAAAGAGGTTTGGTAGTACAAATAGCTCTTATTATAGTACTTTGGTGCCTTTCGCAGCCTGTCACTTGTACGTAGTGACTGTCTAGGTGCACCATTCTTGGAATCCATTGGGTTTTTCCTGTCCTAGTAATTTACTAACTTTCTTCTATAATTCAGCACCACTTGATCTGTATGACAGTAAATATTGTTGTTGTTACACCACAAATAACAATGGCAGGTCAATCTTGGTCCTCATTTGCCATGAAAGGTATGGCAAATCAGGAAAATCTTTTTCTATTTCCTTTTCTACCTGAACAATTGTAATCTGATTTATAATCCTCTATCAGGAGATTTCAATGTAAGCACACATTCCTTGTTTATATTTTGCAATACATGAGATTTCTTCCAATGGTCAGTAAACAAGTCAGGAAAGTTGGGTGATATACATACAATCATACAGAGAAAATTTCAATTGATAAACAGCAACATACACTTGATCAAAATGAAATATAATTTTGGTTTGGTTAAGGATTTACTGATAAACCCTCATTTTTACAATCAGGTCCTTTAGTAAAAACTGATCCAACCAATAACAATTCATTAGTCGTGCTCCCTACCGTACTTAAATACAAAGCATCTATGCGAGTCTCAAAAACAAAAACACTAAGATTACACAAAAAGAAATTGAAAACTAGAAAAAGGCAACCCTAACATCCTAAGATCCAAATGCATCATTGGAAGGAGGAAGGAGGGAACAAAAAATGGAGAGGAAAAATTGCGACGCTCAGGAAACTAACCTCATAAATTCGCATGTTAGGGTTTTCAAAGCCCCTTCCTACTCGGCGCCGATTGAGAGGGAGTGAGAATTAGCGAGAGAGAGAATGAAGAAGCTCCGCTATGACTATGAGGCTACGAGGGTTTCTTCTTTCTCTCGTTGTTCTTATGTTCTTATTTTCTTTTTTCTTTTTTCTTTTATTGTTTTATTTTTCGCTGTTCGTTTTTTTCTACAGGTTGCGCCGCTGTTCCTGACTTCATCCAGCCTCAAGCCCTCAACCAAAGCCTTGCGCCTGCTTTGGAGGATGCTATTCTATTCTTGCTTCCAGCCAACGTTGTCTCACCCGTTCCGTTCCGTTCCGTTCCGTTCCGTTCCGACAGGCGGTATGGGTATTCTAAGATTTCATTGTAACGGCCAAAATGCTCAATGATTTCGTTTGGGTATTCTACTTCTTAGCTATAGTTGAATTGAACCAACATCAAAAATTACTAAAATTTATTCTAATTCTGTTGTTAGAGCATTCTATCTAACAAACTAGTAATATAATAACTTCTGAGAAGGTAAGGGGTATAATTTGCGGCACTGTACATGAAAAAAATTTGATTTAATAATTTTTGGTATCATACTACCACATACGAGAAGCATTACTGAGCATATGCATGACCTATCAAAAAGGTATGGAGAAATTGCAAAGTTTTTTTTTGAAGTAGCAGCCTACTATAATATTTCATTAAATAAAATTAAAAAAGAGTACAGAAGAAATTGCAAAGTTACATGGCCTCAGCAAACATAGGATCCACAATTCCAAATTGCTCCTGTTCTTTCCCTCCTTTTTTCAATTTTTCAAAAGTTTTTATCCTAAACGCTATACCACAAGTTATCTTTCCTACCAAGAAACTTTTTGAGGTGAACAGAGGCTCTCTTGGCTTTCAGATTTCAACAGAAACGTCTCTTTCTTTTTTCCCTCCAGAGACACCTGTTCAATGTTTCATGACAAAAAACATATAAAATAACTACAGCCCAGAGCCTTGTAAGCTTGTATCAACAAAAACTAAACCAATATGAAAACATTTCTACGTTCAGAAACCAATCTCGCATGCTAGGCAACAAATGAAAGCCAACGCATCACAATATATCATTTTTTTCTAGTCAAAATTTAGAGAAACAAGTACAAGCAAAATTAAAAGGTCAAAAATAGAGAGAATAAGATGTGAACCAGATATTATTGAACTACCATTTCTATTTCTAAACAACCGTATCAAATAAGATTTACTACCAAAATTTCCATATAAAAAACAAAAATGCAAATTACAAGTGTTTTATTCCTTGAGAGAACTAGTTCCATTTGTCGAATATTATCTCTTCTCGCTTCTCAATATAAATACTCCATATATAATTATCTGAAACAGAAACAAGTATCATAGCTGGAAATTCAGATTCTGCTAGAGCTGTAGAATGACGAGAACAAGAATAAACCCAATTTTTTAATTGAGTAGAGAATTTCTGTAACATCAAAACCTGCAACAGAAAATAAACAAGTTAAAAGAAAAACTAACCATGCAAAGGACTTATACACACACACTCTGATGCCATTATCTCATAGGAACTGAGAAGTTAATAAAATGTATAATAATTAGACAAAAGACCAAACAACAAAGGGGTAAAGGCTGTAAAGTCAACTCTGTGCCCAGTCAGTACAGACTGCAAGCCAAATGAGATGTGTACCTGTCTAATCTCTTGGGCTGCAACTGGGAAAACACAAGCATGAAAAATTGGCAAAAACAAGTACAATCTACAAATGATATGTAGGAGTGAACTAGAAACAAGTAGCTGTAAAAGATGTGATCTTCAAAACCTGAAACTTTCATGTATGACCCTACAAAGCATTAAAATAATACGTATACCCCAAAACAAGAGAATTTATCATCTTTACACTAAAGATAGAAGTTGTGACACATCAAAGTTCGAACACAGAAAACACGTCAATGCTCTTTAAAACAGTAGCTTCCATTTTTCTTTCTTCAGAATTTACTAGAACCTCTCAACATTTCTCTAATCACATGAAGATCCAATAGACAACTCATCACTTTTTCTTTAAGGAAACGGGAGATGATCTATGATATCAGTAAATTTCTACACCATATCGGGGCATATGAGACAATCATAATTTTGACCACATAAGCATAAGACCTTTTGAAAGAATCCCCAAAACTAATAAAATGATACTAACCATGATTTATCGTTCGCATCATGACTGCCATCATCATCTTGGTCAAGGTCATCACCTTCGCCATCCCTGTCTAAGACCCCAAAATCAGCCCAAGGAATAATTAATTCTAGAAACACAAATGCAGGGTTATGGCCGGCCAACTCACATGGGACCTGCAACCTTTCTGGAATTACATCTTGTTCTTGAATTATGCCTTCTGGTATTCCAGCAGCCATTTCAGGACCCATCATGAAAGGCCTTAATCAGTGTCTGAGGAATCTGATACCATCAGGTGCGAATACCTATAACATACATGTAATTTAAGCAGATGCTTTTAGTAGCTTTAGATCCTCCTTGAAACAATTCCTGCCCAAGATATCCTTTCTTCTGGCTCTTGTTGTGATGAGTACAAGAAACCAGAGTTAGTCTGGCAATTAATGAAACATGGATCACTAGTATCTTATTTCAAGTAATTAGCAAAGATATACACAAAATTTCAATTATTTGTCGAGATAATATAAGAATGGCTTCCTCTCCCACCAAGGATCGGTCATGTATGCCTAATTTTTTTTCCTAATCCAAACTAACCGAACAAACATACAAAACTTGACAATAATTAATTGAAACTTGAAAATGAGAATTATTCCACCTAAAACGGACAAAGCATGAGAATGGAAATAGGCAAAAACCAAATCCAATGAGGAAGAAGACATGAAGAAAGAAATTTTCTAAAGTGAATTAGGATGATACATCTAACAAATTAAATGAACAAAAAGAAATTTCATAAGAATGCAAGGAAGCAATACACACGCAACAGCAACCAGTTACCCAATGTTGTTAGAAGTGAAAATCTGGTACAGTGGATTCCCCAGAAATGAGGAAAACATTTGTAAGGGAGAATTACAATGCACCATGCTCATAAGCACTTGCTTATTCTTGTTAGATGAGATTTTTAGAATTACTGTACAATATGATCAATTCATCACCCTATAAAACAAATTCACACGAGCACTTGCTCATTCTTGTCAGATGAGAAAGCCTCTTTTCCGAGACACATCCAATCCCATGCCTCAGTACTACTGTCTTTGACTATCTCGACCACCTCCGAGGCTGTTTCCTTCAACAAATTTTTGAAGTTCTGCAAACCGCCACATTATATAACTCCTCTCCATATAAATATTAATCAAATGCTCCAATGTAGGGCCCCTGCTTTGGCAGACCCAAAGAACACATTCCTCAAAATTTGGGTCCACACAGCATCCTTGAGAGGTACCTTTGAGACTATTTTCTCTAATACCAGAGGGTGCAGCATCAGTGCTTGTTTCATCAATTCAAGAGCATTTGCCTTGTCAGAGCTTGCCTTGAGATCTTTCTCATCGCGTTCAGTGTAGAACATTGCAATTGGCAGAGAATAGGCGAAGTTCGAGAATAGCCAGAGGGAGTTATCAGTGTTGTATTCTTCCATGAACATTTCTAACCAGGCGTACTCTTGTGCCCTAAGAGCAAAAAAGTCTATGCTGAAGAGGGAGCCCACTGGGTCGTCAAAGTCTAGAGAGAGAAGAAATTTGCACTTCTTCATGCAGAGCGATGGCCTGTTTATCCTTGATGTTTTTTCTTCTTTTTCTTGGATTTATGATTAGTTATAGTTGGAACAGTGGCAGGTTTATTGACTTGGTGTTTGTTTGTGTTCAGTACTAGTGCTTGATGTTTGCTCTGTGGAGGCATCACCTTCTTCATCTTCCTATAAACATCAAAGGGAAGATGATAAAAACGAGTACAATACAATTCAATATGTCAGCACTGTATATCAAAGGTTCGCATTAGTAGTTCATGCCATATCGGCCACAATTGTACAAACAGACAGTTAACCATTTGTAAGTTAATTCTTGTTAGTTCATATCATTGCATGTACCCGCCAACTTGTAGCAGTGATGATACATAAAGAAGTCATATAAGTTTCTTATTAAAGACGAGAAGAAATCACAAAAAGTGCGTAATGGTGAAAATTAAGGAATTTCTGGGGTCAATTTTTCTTACTGAATATTGGTGCATGTACACCCAATCGTACCAATTGAGCTTTTGGCTGATTGATCTTACTTTTTACAACCAACCACCCACACAAACTTCAAATTTCAAAAGGATCTCATCATTCAGCTGTATGTTCCACCAACCTAAATCGGCTCTATTGACCAGAAAAGGGTGCTCTGTGGTTAGATGAGCAATAGAAAGCATTGGTAGGTAACTTTGCGTGATATTTTCTAGAATATCAAAGGAGAGAAATGCTAAACAAGAATAGAAGACAGGTGCCTGGTCATCAAGGAGACCAAAAGGGTTCTGGGTTGGAAAGGATTCTTCTTCGCTGGCGGTGGAAGTGGTGACTGTCGCGGAGATGTCAAGCCCGCGCTTCCTGAGCACTCGCTGGAGCAATTGGGCAGACATCGCGGAAGGAAGAAACGCCAAACGACTGGTGAGAGATTAGCTGATTAGGGTTCACTTTTGGAGTTCCCAGTTCCGAAGAAGATGAAAATCTGAGGTTCTTATATTTGTCCAACAAAGCCCCTATAGCTCAGTGGTAGAGCGCCAGTCTTGTAAACTGGAGGTCCGTAGTTCGATCCTGCGTGGGGGCAAAATTTCCTTAAACTTTAATGTTTATTTTATTTTCTATCATTCTAAATAAGATACTGCTATTTCAATCCGTATCATTGGAATTAGAGCAGACAGATTGGATCGATATGATTTGGGAGTTTAGATGTCAAATGCTATAATAAATTTGTTATGCCGCGAATTTCGAATAGAGCTGAAGAAGCTAAGTCAAATAAGCTAGAACAACTATATTCTAAATTTAATAATTAAAAAACTATATCTAATTTAAAAAGAATTCAATAAATAACAAATGAATAAAGATAAAACTAATACTAAATATGTTAAGCCGTGGAATTTAATTAAGTAATAATTGTAATTAAAAGGAATCAATATAAATTAACGAATAATTTAATTTAACAATCAAGGGGATAAATAATTAATAAAATAAATAGATAAATGGATAAATGGAGATAAATGAGATTAGATATCGAATAACAAAACTCAATGATCAAATTATATGTATATAAAATAATTTAAGACTAAATAAATGTTAATGCCGATGATGATAATTAATCTATTCAATTAATGGATGTCAAAATGTAAGGACTCAAAAGCTAAGATTTAACCAAAGAAATAAATTGATTAGGAAGGACAAGATCAGACGGTCAAATTATCACGAAAAAAATAAATCGATAAATTAAGATAATGAGCATATCAAACATTTCACGAGTGACCATATAATTTCGATCACAAAAAATCCAGATTCGACTCCATTTTCTAAATCTCTCTCTCTTCTTTAATACCCCTCACTCTCTCTCATCTCTTCCCTCACCATCTCTCTCTCTCTCTTCATTAAAACCCTACCCTCTCCCACACTCTCCCACTCCCCTGTCACCTCTCTCTCTCCTGGGACTTTAATGCCCTCCTCAACCTCTCTCTGGCGACGATTTTCTTCCTCCTGCCCCGTCCCTTGCGTTTTTTCCCCCTCTCCCGTTGCCCTCTCCGTCATCCATCTCTTACCCTTTCTCTCTCTCCGACGAGAGCACTCGCCCTCTCTGCCCCTCTCCTCTTTCTTGTGCCAACCGCCCTTCCGACCCCACTACCCTTATATGTCCCGTCGCCCACTTTTTTGTTGCCTATCAATTTCATTAACCGATGCTTGTCCCCTCTCTCCTATAAGGCCCCGCCTCTAGCCCCTCTACCCTCTTCCATGGTACCCTGCTCTCATGTGCTGAGATAAACACAAAGAAATAAATAAACAAACTGATAAGAACAGTAGCACTCTACCGTTGGAAATCAAAAGAGGAAGGGGGTTAGAGAAGAAGGTCGAGGTGGTAGCCGAGTCCTTGGGCCCTCTTGATCCTAGCCCTGCTCCCTTCTTGTTGTTATTGGTAAACTCAAAAAGAAACCCTGGCTTATGAATTGTTTGTGGCTGATTGATTTTTTTGTCTCTTATTTTTGCCTTATCTTACTTGTTGAACTATTGGGTGATATGTTGCTTATTGGTAATTAACCCTAGCCGATTCTTCGTTTCTTTTGGTTGTGTTGTTGCTTGATGATTGTGCATGTGTTAAATTGTGCCCCTATTTGTTGTGTTGTGAGGTTGCTTGATTCGGTGGTTAGCAACCTTTTCTTCTTACTGTTGTTTGGATCTTGGTACACTAGTACCAATAGGTACCAGTGAAGCGGGGTACTGCCCAGACCTCTCTCTGTTATTACTGGTAAATGCTGACCTTGTACTGGTTTGGCTTTGTGCCCTGATCTGATCTGTTGGCCCTTGTAGGAAAATTTGAACTGTTAATATGTTGATTTGAGACTGTTTTGCTGGTTTAACTGCTTGTGTTGTGAGGTGGTATAATTGACTCATTTGGCCAAATTAAAGGGTTGTGGCTTATTTTGCTGGGATTTTGATTCTGATACTACACTGGGTCCATGCTTAATTTCCCCTCTTGTATGGGTCGATGCTGGCTTGTTTGACTGTGTTGTTTGTGTTGATGTTGGCCTTGATATTTCCCTTGACTCTTGAGTTGCACTACTGGCATGTTTGTACTGTTGTTATGCCGATTTTTAGTTGCCCACGATTGTTTGTTGTGGCGTAGTTGTTATCCTGGTCCACCCCTCTTATTGGACCTTGCTTGTTGGATCTGTGGCCTCTGGTCGTTTGCTTGTGTTTATTGCCTTATTAGTCTGAATTCTATGTTGGCCTGTTTGATTTATAGTTGAATGGATATGATTTCGATTGGGCTTAAAGCATACCTTAAGGAAGTACAAGTTGGATATTGAATAGGAAATAGAAACCGACCCAATTCTAATAATCAAGACTTAAGAGAATATAACCCATTGTGCCGACAAATAAATCTAAATAACTTAAAATATATAGTAGGATTTAAAATGATAAATTAGGCCCAATGAATTAAAAAGTCTCAAGACAATTAAAAAAAATTAACTAAAAAAAATGTGATTAACTAATTGGAGGTCGCCCCGAAAGGTTGGTGGTATCCATGGACTAAAATGTAAACTTAAATATTCGGGAAATGATTAAATTCCCTGACTACCCCCATTACGGGATATCAGTGCATTGGCTCAAATAATTCGGTAGTCAGCGTATGATCCCGAACATTAAAATACCAACACATTAATAGCATAATAACTTTTTCTTTAATTTTATTTTTATTTCATTTTATTTTTCATTTATTTTATTTATTTCTTTTCTTTTCTTTTATTTTATTTTTAAACTATTTTTTCTAACTCATAAAAATCTAATAATAATACTTATGTATAATAAGGTAAGATATATAATTTAAAAATATAATAAAAATAATAATTAGGACATAATTAATATATACTAGAATATATATTAATTAATTTCTCTATTTTTAAATAATAAATAAAAAATATTAGAATATAATATTATATATACTATATAATATATATTAATCAATTTTTCTATTTTAAATTAATTGATTTAGTAATTAAATCCACAAACTCCAAACTAAAATAAAGAATGAACATATAAAAGTGATCAAGAACGATAAACACAATTTAACGGATCAATAGGCGAACGACTAAAATTTCCGACACCCCTAAATACAGTAGAAATGTTGTCAAAATTTTTAAAGAAAAAGGGGAATAATGATCGAACGGACGTTAAATAAGAATACGCTTTAATTAATTGATAATTCTAAATTAAATCACGTAAAAACTAACGAACACTCAATTTAAATTAATATTAGGTGATATAGTCGACTCGGATCCACTCGCGAGACCGAGACCGATCTTGACCTTACGTACGCAGTCGCTGATCTCGAGACGGACGCGCTGCCTCCGGAGTGAGTGACTCTACGATCCTCACCAGCACTCCCAGGTACGGTTTTCTGGGATTTGATTTCCTTTCTTCAGAATTAGGAACCCAAACCGAAAATAAAACTATTTTTAAAATAAATCTAAATTGCGGTGTTTTCTGACCAAAATTGATTAGGGACCAAATTGGATTGTCATATGCATTCGGTACTTGACCAGCATTTTTGGGGCCTACCCGCATTCGCATGTCATATCATGTCACATTGCATTGCATGTAGATAGGATAGGAGTAGGATTCGGAAATAGTCCCGAAATAGGATTAGATAGAATTAATTAATTCAAGTTTTAGATTATATTTATTAGAAAATATTATTACTATCACTAGTTAGTAATTAAGTCAAGTAGTTAATCATGCATTAAATGTATGGGAATGCTGAGAGGCGGACCGGATAATTCTCAGTCTGAGGTTGTCTTGCATAACCAGACCGTTGTGGTTAAGTACGGTGACCCATAGGCTCGTGGGACTCACCGGTCTGTATATGTATTGTGCATCTTTGCTTGTCGGATTATCCACCGGCCCCGTCATTTTGCGGGTTCGGTTGTGTCAGAGTGTTTTCTTTTGATCTATATTTTATTTTATTATTCTTAATATGATTTAATTTTAAATCCAAATTTGAGCGATTAGGATACCATATACTTCAGTGTTTAGTGTGGGCGGCCATATTCGAGACTGAAATCTATTTTGTGATACTATATTATTATATTTATCCGGCTTATTTAGGATCCTGGTATTGTCCGAAGAGCTTTCTTCTTTAGCACCTAGTTGGTACAGAGAAAGTCGGGATGCGGTCCGCTGGCCTGAGTGGGTACAATGTAGGCTCCCATTTATTTATATTTCGTTTTGATACTTTTACGGGATGCGGTCCTCTGACCCTTGGTTGGTACAATGTAGGCTCCCATTTATTTTCGATTTGTTAATTCACGGGTAGTTATCTCCTTTTGACGATATGGCAACTGAAGACATACTATATCCGTTTGCTTCTATTTTGTAAGGTAAATTACCATATTCAGCAGACTAGAGTACGTGCTTTATAACCGTTCACTCTCCTAGGGCGTTATCACATCGGGAGCCCGAATTATCGTTTGTGCGGCGTTGTCGCTGTGCAAACATAAAATCCTAACTTAGTTAGTTGGGCCCTGGTAGTGCCCGCTTAGGCAAGGCATGTGTTAGTATGTTGGGCACTAGTAGTGCCCGCTCGGGATGGGTCTGGTAAATTTACAATCTGGGTATTTATTTTGGGTGTTTGAATTTCGTACCTTATATTTTATATTATATTATTATCTTCATAGATTTTCTATTTGGGGTTCTTTAGCATTTCATGTCATATCATTTAGATAAGTTTCTCAAAATGTGCATAAAATATTATTTTATTTTCACATAAATATAATATTACCTTTTTAACACTAGTATCAGCATTTGGATCCAGTCTAGGAAAGAAGATTAAATCTTAAGGCTAGATCTAAATCCGTTCTGAATAATTTTTAAAATTACTCACGTTTTCACGGTGGTTGTGGGATCCAGGTATTACCGGTTTGGGATTTTCTTGGAGCGAGTGCTGGGGACAGTCCTGCGCGATGACAGAAATGTTTCGCTGCATTTGCATGTGAGCCGGGTAGTTGGATAGGATCTATCGGGTTTTTAGTTTTATTTCTTTCTTTTGGGTTTTTATTTGAGAGATTTGCTGCCCATTCCGATGGAGCTAGCCCCACCGATGCAGGTATTGTATACTCTTTGTTCATTCTGGACTGTATGGTCATGTATTTATATTTATTATTATTTTATTTATTCTATGATTGATTTATTTTATTCATTTAGTCTTCCGTACGCACGTCTCGTCGTGCGTACGTGGCGGGATTAAGCACCCCTAATCCAATTTAATTATTCTGAGGTGTGACAAAATAAGTAAAAGATAAATGATAGAATAATCTAATTCTAAATTTAACCAATAAAATAAAATCATATACGAAATGAAATTTAAGTAAAATAAAAGAAGCCAATAATACTAATTAAAAAATTCTAAATAAATGACGAAAACTTTTATCATAACATACACCGAAATTCAAAATGAAATATATGCAACAATAACTTAAGTGAAATAATTATATAATGAATTTGTCCAAGAGAATCAATGAAAACACCAATCGAAGACATCGATGATTTAAAAGAAATATTCAAAATCAACAAGTAAAAACAAATCATGACAAAATCAATGAATTATGAAAATCTTGAGATTAAATAATAATGCAAAGAATAAAGATCAAATCTGAAATGAAATTAGAAAATTATGTAATGAAATTGATCAATCCATCTTGAAAACAAAAATTAATCTACCACACAAATGGTCACACCATAGTAACATAAACAAATAAGAAAATAAAGTTGTGAACTTACGTATCCTTTGTGACCATTTGGATGATTCAATGTGTCAGTCTGAAAATCAAATTCTTTCGACATTTGATCCCTAAATATTCCCCCCTCCATTTAATTTCCACTCACTATCTCTCACCATCCATTTGTCCCCCCCCCCCCACTTGATTGCCTACCCTCTCTTAATCTCTCCACCTTTTTATCTCTCTCATTGTCTCTCGAGTCTAACAACAGGTCAGTTATCTGTCTGTCTCTCTCGATAGAGATTTTCCACCGATCTCTTATAGCCCTCTCCCAAATCGCCATCTTGCGTATCCTCTTTGCTTTGTCACATCGACGCACTAGCCCCTCTCTGGTATGTCGCCTCACTTGATCGTTGCCTCTCTCACCATTACTCCACCACCCCGGTTATCCAATCACCGAGCATGCATACTGACTATCCCGCTTGCGTGAGCTCTACCTTTTGTCTATAAAAGCCTTCAGGCCCCTCCCTTTTCCCCTCTTGACATTTGAATTCTCACGTGTTGATATCCCTTTCAAACTTTGATAAGAATAAATTTATGATTTTGGTTTGATTACAATAGGAGGGAAGGTGGTTGAAGCTTTTGTGGATGAGAAGCACAGTCTACCCCAGCTCGTTTGCACGTACCTATAGGAAATCGTGCACTCAATCTAAGTAATCTAAGCTAAGAAGCGATAGCTAAGATTTAAGGAACTTAGGAATTATGTCTGACCATACGCTAACTAGCGGACCAGGAAGCGACAGCTGAGGTTCATTGACCATGTAGTGACCGGTTAGGGTTTACGCAACTAGAGAAGAAACCAGTCTTTAGGAATAGCCGTGACTTGTCTGTGTACATACGGGTCGTATGGTCCAGATCTGAGTGGAACTGACATGTATCCCTAAGAACTGTTATTTTATAGAAACCAAAACACAAAAATATTTAGTTACTATTTTCTGTTTAATTAGTTTTGCATTTAATCAACAAAAACCCAGAACAAACCCATTTTTTTATTTATTTTTACATCTAGAGACCCGAGCAGTATAAACTCAGTGATTACCTCATTCCCTGTGGATCGACCATTTACTATACCCCTTACTATAGCATAAGGATAATATAAATTTTAAAAGCCGACAAACCGCGCGCCCCATGTGTGTTGGGTTTTGGAATGCCCAAATCTCATTAATGCTCAAGCTGCGAAAAGACCGTAGAATAAAATTTTTACTTTTACTTAAGTTAGGAATTAAAGTATGTCGGATAATTACCGAGAGATACAAACATTTAATCCTTTACAAAAGACGGTAAATATTATTTTACTTCTAACTTAAGTTTAGAGTTAAAGTGGTATGTCGGATGATTACCGAGAGATACGCACCTTTTTTAAACCTTTATTGATCTACTCCATGATTGATTTTTAAAATATTAATCTACTTAACAATTAAATAGATTAATATAAGATGTTATACCTCGCTTTAAAATTTCAATTGGAATGAAAATCAGCTTGTCTCGGAGCACCAAATGTTTGATGCCTCTGTAGGTTATCCACTAGGACTGCCCAGAGAGCGACTTATTTCTTTTGCCAGAAATACCGTAAACCGTGATTTCTCACAAAAACACTATTTACAGAGAAAAAGACAAAATAGTACTATTCATGACTCACAGTTATTCTGTTTCACAAATGTGCAGAAATACCGTAACTTTCATAAAAATACTATTCATCGATCCCGTGAATTCTGAAACAACCGTATACCGAGAGAGAGAAAGTAGAACTAATTTAGCGTAGCTTTCTCTCTCACCCACCCCTTTATTTATAGAAAATTTGAGATTGCTAAATTACCAAAATACCCTCATGAATAGTAAGGAGGTTCCAAAGTGAAAAGACCAAAATACCCTTAAGGATGATGTCATCTAAGGTTCAAATTTACAAGTTTGTCATTGGGCTATTTTGGGCCTTTTTAATTTTGGGCTTTTAATTATTAATAGGCTTTGGCACATAATTTAAATCCATAAGTAACATTTAAAATCCAAATCAAATATATATAATTATCATGTACAATTATATTTTCTCGATTGTTGTTTCGACGAATTTATACGACGTGTCCAACACGTTATAAATTCAATCTGATTTTTGCTTCTTATCATCTCTATGACAAATATAATTATATCATATATAATTAATTATAACCATCTTATTATTAATTATAAATAATTTATAATTAATCAATAAGATTCTCCGATTAACTCCTATACGGTGTGCCCCGACAGGATCCGTGTTATGTTAGTAAATAGAGTTAAAACCGTTTTAACTTCTATAATCATAGGAGGCATCTGCCAGAATGCACTATGACCATCCAATTACACAAATGATGATGTACTATACAATATCATGATCCAGTAAACTATTTACTCGTGTTTAATTCTTTTGTCTCGTAGCTATCAGATCAGTTTCAAGGTAGGTATGTGTCATCCTTACAAACTTAATCTTTTCTTGATCTTGAGTAAATTATCAAATATAATTACTCTTGTAATTATATTGCTAGCAGATAATCTTACTTTATTAAGGGGCCCAGTGATGCTATAACTCGTATAAAAATACGAGGGACAATAGTACTTTGGCAAACCATCTCTTCCTCCGCATAAGTTATGTATACCGAAGAGCTACCTTTATAGCCACCTTTTACTGATAACGTTTGGTAGAAATCACACACATACATATCTTATATAGGAAAGATGAATACCTCATACTATAGAATTTAACATTGAACGAAAACATTAATGACACTAACACAATTCCATTTAATATTTCATTTGGGGTATGTCAAATACGATGTTCCTAGAACATCTATCTACGTGATTAAAATGATAACTCTTTGTCTATGTTCTGTAAAACTTGACCATCATTTAATCCACATACTAACCTGATAGCGGTTAATTAGTATTCCTACTAATTATCTTGCTTAGTGACTTTTAAGAGTATATTCTATATTATGAAGTTTCACAATTCTAGTAATGAACTCGGAATGATTCATAAATTCAATAACACTCAAGGAAACAAAATATCATTTTAAATATCCAATTCATGAACAAAGCTTTATATAACTAATTTATCGTATTATTGACTTCAAGATTATTACAAACTAACAACGTGTGTAATAACAAAAGAAAATGCTTTTGTTCAGTAAATCGTTATAATGGTTCAGTAACCGTTGTAACGGTTCATCTCAATACTCAAAAATATTCTAAGGCAGAAAAGTTCTCAAAGAATCCAGAGCATATCATTGTGTAACGATTTAGTAATCGTTGTAACGGTTTATCAAATCGTTAACAATTGATCAAATCGTTATAACGATTCAGCTCAATCAGATCTAACGGCCATCATTTCTAAGTCGTTATAACGATTCCCCAACCGTTATAACGGTTCATGCCGAAAATAGTTTCTTCATCTATTTCAGAAGATCTATTTTAAAATGATCACATCTCTCACTGATTAGTAAAAAAACACATATCCATCTGGCTAAATCATTCTTTCAGAGAGTTTACTAGCAAAATACAAAGTGAGATAGATAAGTCAAGAGATAGAAACACTCAATTAGCCAAATCTTTGTTTAAACTCAATCTAGCTTCTCTCTATTCTCCTAACTTGATCATTCATGATCTACTCTCCTTGTAAACTATTTTGAGTTGTAGTGCTCATCTTTCTTGAGTGTATTGTCACTCATCTTTTTGAGTGTGTTGTCACTCTTATTACCGATAGATTTGATAGTCCATTTTTATGTAAGAGACCAAGTTCTACAAGTGTAAAATTTTTTTTTAATGTTTCAGCTCAACCTCAATTGTTAGAGGTTGAAAGTCCCGGAGACATAGGCATTGTAAGCCGAACTCCGTTATATTTTGTGTTCTTGTTTTATCTTTTTTTTTCTCTCATTTCTTTTATTGATATATTCTTGTGAGAATTGAATCGAATTAAATTATCTTCCGCTGTCATTATACTTGAACACTAAGCCCCAAATCGATTTTATACATTTTTATCTTAGATTCTTTACAATCTTGCACTATTCTAGTCTTACATATTACCACCCTAGAGCCATCAAAATTGTATCATTCTTCAATTACCTTAAGCTTCTTATCTCATGCCTTGCCAGCACAAAGTAAGTTATACATTTAAAACAAAAAATAATGAAGTATAAAAACAATCAGAAACACTAATAAATATGCAGGTAACTAATATTTCTGCTTCTAATATCGATCTTATCGATGATTTTGAAATTCACCCTAAGACATCACGCGAATTTATGGGTTGTCAAGCTGGCGGTGTAGAATGCATTGGTCATACTCTCAGGGATCATAACAATTACTTGAGGGATAAGCGTCAGATAACTCTAATTCATGGTGAGGTTATTAGTATTCTAAGTACTTCTGCAAACATGCTATAGATAATCCCTCTTTTCAACATACTGAGCAAGAAGATGACCAAAATGAGTTTAGAAATATTTATTGGGGCACAAATGGTTATTGATTATGCACAGTTTGGAGATGTTGTTATTTTTGACACAACACATGATACAAACAAAGAATATAGACCCTTTGAAGTATTTTTTTTTTATTTTAACCAATTTAAAAAATTGTCATATTTAGGGCGGTACTCTTGTATGATTAGAGCATAAAGTCATTTTAGTTAGTTTTTGACACCTTTCTAAAATCCCATAACAATAAAAAACCTAAAATCATTTTTACTAATCAAGATGAGATAATGGAAATAGCAATAGCTAATATGATGTTGGATGTATCACATGGTTTGTGTACTTGGCACATATCAGAAAATGCTACGAAACACCTAATTAGTCATAATGATGATGAGATGGATTGTGTTGCTGAATTTAGAACATACATATTTGTGTATTTGTGTATGAAGATGAAGGAGAATTTGAAAATGCTTTTAGTTTTATCCAAAGAAAGGTGGGAGAGACTTGGTTGCCTTTTGTATACAAAGAAAGAAAAAAATGAGCTTATTATTATATGAAAGATAATTTTAATTTAGGGATTAGGAGCACATAGTTGAGTGAGAATCTCAATAAGGATTTGAAAAACTATCTAAAGTCGGGCTTATATATTGTTTGATTTTTTAAATATTTTGAGAGGGTGAGGGTTGATAAACGTGAGAAAGAAATTATTTCGGGGTATGAATGTAGAAAGAAAGTTTCAAGAATTAAAATGAATGCCCCAATTCTTTTACAAATGAGCAAGAGATACACACCCAAAATTTTTGAGCTATTCCAAGAGGAGTACAAGTTGTCCATGGCAACCCAAATTAAGGTCCGATGGGCAATGAGTATATCATTAGAATTTATAATGTGGGCAATATTGATCCATCTAGTAAATGTTGTAGGGTATGTTAGAACTCAATTGATCAAATAATTTTATGTAGTTGCAGAAAATTTGAGAGGTGAGGCATTTTGTGTGGTCATGCTTTGAAAGTGTTGGACACATTGAATATAAAATTATTGTTTGAAAATTATATACTAAAAAGATAGACCCGAGAAGCAAGAGATAAAGTAGTTTGCGATAGAAATGGAATCAACATTGTTGATACAAAGTTAGATGCTACCAGACGTAATCGGGACTTTTATCATAAGTTTAAAAATACAGCAACCAATGTTGGAATCAGAGACGTCTGATATCAATTAATATATTGAACTACAAATAAATAATTATATTTTTTTAATTATTGTCATTAATTAAATAATGCCAAAAGATAAGTGATTAAATTTGGTTAAATGTATTGTACATTTGTTGGCATTTTCTATGTATTTCAATTAGGATTTGGAACCGAAAACATATAGAAAAATAAATTATTATTATAATTATTCATGGACCAATTATAATTAATTGCTAAAAGTACATGTTGTAATTTCAAAATATATTAGGTCTATAAATGAAAATTATGAATTTATTTCAGAAAAGTAAATTTGGACTGTAGCAAATTCATAATTATGGAAATAACCAATTGAGAAAACTAAAAAATTTGAAGTTATTGTCTATAATTATTTTCTACATGTTATGGCACAATTTGAAGGAGGTGGAGAATACGGGCTTCAAATTATGGTACACAGAAAAAGAATGAAGTAAAAATGATGTAAGCATTTTAATTGATAAGAGTTTCAAGAATGGAGCTATCGCAGTTAGGAGACAAGGGGACAAGATCATCATGATCAAATTGATTTTTTGAGATTTGATCTTGAACATCATCAGTGTGTATGCCCCACAAGTAGGTTTGAGCAATGATGTCAAGAAACAATTCTGAGAAAACTTAGAGGATATGGTTAAAGGAGTGCCTAGCAGTGAAAAACTCTTCATTGAAGGAGATCTTAATGGTCATATTGGCACAATTAGAGGGGGGTTTGAGAGAGTACATGGGGATTTTGGATATGGCAAACAGAATCAAGAGAGAGAAAAAATCTTGAACTTCATTATAGCTTACGACCTCATGATAGCAAACACCTTCGTTAGAAAGATAAAATCTCATTTAATTACTTTCAACAGTGGCCAACACTCGAGCCAGATCGATTTTATCCCGACTAGAAGGGAAGAGAGATCAAACTGCATGATTATAAGGTTATACCTGACGAGTGACTCGTCACACAACATATTTTTTTGGTGGTTGATTTTTATTTTCAGGTAGGCATTCGGCGAGATAGAGGAGTGAAAATCACAAGAACGAAGTGGTGGAAGCTCAAAGGAGACGTTTCTCAGGTGTTTAAGAATAAAATTATTGCGAAAAGGGTCATGGAATGAAGGTGAGGATGCGGATAATATGTGGAAGAAGATGACGACTCACATTCGAAAGGTGACTATAAAGGTGTTTGGAGTAGACAGAGGAAATAAATGCGAACCTAAAGACACTTGGTGGTGGAATGATGATGTACAAAAGACGATCAGTGAGAAGAAAGAATGCTACAAATGTTTACATCACAACATGAGTGATGAAAACATATAGAAGTACAAAGAAGCCAGAAGAAATGTAAAGAAAACTATGAGCGAAGCAAAGGGTCAGGCATATGCGGAATTGTATCGAAAATTAGATGCAAAAAATGATGAAAATGTTATCTACAAGATGATTAAACTTTGAGAAAGAAAGACAAGAGACTTCAACCAAGTTAAATATATTAAGGATGAGGCTGATAGGCTTTTGGTGAAGGATGATGAGATTAAGAATAGATGAAAAGAATACTTCGACAAGCTATTCAACGATGAGAGTGAGAAAACCGCGATCGAGTTGGACGACTCAGTTGACACCAACATGCGATTTGTTCGGAGAATTTAAGAGTCTGAGGTGAAAGAACATTTAAAAAAATGAAAACAGGTAAGGCGTTAGGACCTATGATATCCCGATTAAGTTATGAAGATGTCTTGGAGATATAACAATAGTGTGACTCACTAAGCTATTTAATACTATTTTTCGGTCCAATAAGATGTCTGATGAGTAAAAAGAAGTATATTAGTACCAATCTTTAAGAATAAAGGAGATATTCAAATATGTACTAATTACAAAGGAATTAAACTCATGAGTCATACCATAAAGTTTTGGGAGAGAGTGATCGAGCATCGTTTAAGAAATCTGACAACCATCTCTAAAAATCAGTTTGGTTTTATGCCTGGGAGGTCCATCATGGAGGTGATTTTCTTGACAACTTATGGAGAGATATCGGGAACAGAAGAAGGACCAATATATGATATTTATTGATTTAGAGAAAGCGTATGATAAAGTACCCAAAAATATCATGTGGTGGGCGCTTGAAAAGAAACGAGTCCCAACAAAGTACGTTACCCTTATTAAGGATATGTACACAAATGTTGTGACTTATGTCAGAGCATGTGACAGTGAGTCCGATGTATTTCCTTTTAAGATAGAATTACATCAAGGGTCAGCATTGAGCCCATATATTTTCACCTTAGTGATGGATGAGATCACAAATGACATACAAGGAGATATTCCGTGGTGTATGCTCTTTGCTGGTGATGTGGTGCTGATTGACGAGAGAAGAATTGGAGTCGATCAGAAACTAGAGTTATGGAGATAAACTTTAGAATCGAAAGATTTTAGACTTAGTAGGACCAAAACCGAATATATGAGGTATCAGTTCAGTGAGGAAAACTCAGATGATGGATATGTTAGTTTGGACGGACGAGTAATACCCATGAATGACACATTTCGGTATTTGGGGTCGATGTTGCAGAGTGACAGAGAGATCGATGAAGATGTTAGTCATTGAATAAGAGTCAGATGGGTGAAATGGAGATAAACATCTGGTATTCTCTGTGACAAGAAGGTCCCAAACAAACTAAAAAGTAAGTTCTACAAGACGGTGATTATACTCGTGATGATGTATGGTGCAGAATGTTAGGATACAAAAGGACAACACATCCAGAAGATGAGTGTAACTGAAATGCAGATGTTGCATTGGATATGTGGCCACGCAAGGAAAGATCGAATCAGAAATGATGACATTCGGGATAAACTTGGGGTAGCATCTATTCAAGAGAAGCTAGTCCATCATCGTGCGATGGTTTGGTCATATCCAACGAAGGCCTCCTGAAACACTAGTACGCAGTGGTAATCTAAGTTATCCTGAAAACACAAGAAGAAGAAGAAGAAGATGTCGACCGAGACTGACATGAAAGAAAGCAATAAAAAGAGTTTTGAAGGAATGAAATATATCCAAAGAACTTATTTTGGATAGGAGTGCTTGAAAGATGGCGATTTATGTACCTGAACCATGATTTAGGAGTTAGAGTCTAGTAGTAGAGTTATAGACTTCAGGTTCTTAGATTTTTAAGATTTTAGAGTTTAAAATTTAGGATTTAGAAATAGATTTCATAATAGAGATTTATTGTATTATTATTATTATTATTATTATTATTATTATTATTATTATTATTATTATTATTATTATTATCGGCATCATTATCATCATTATTATTATCATATTGTCATCACCATTATCATTATCGTTTTTATTTATTTATTTTTATTTTTTATTACTATTATTATTATTATTATTTCTTCTTTTTTCTTTTTCATCATCCTCATTATTATCATTGATATTTAGGATTTTTGATCTTATACTTTTCGATGGGTTTCATTTCTAACTTACCCCAATTTATTTGGGATTAAAGGCTTTGTTGTTGTTGTTGTTGTTGTTATGGCATAATTGTGCTATCTTTAGGCAATGATTTTCATGATGTTTTGTAGTGAAAACTAGAATATAGTCATGTATTTAAGGGATTGAGTCCCCACGGCTTCACATCATCCATTAATTATCTTGCTTCATTGAAAAAAAAATATACTCTGTTCATTATTCGGTAAGTTCAGAAAAAAGTGTATTTGTGAAGCTTTGGAAGGACTCGATAGTCAAATCAACCCGAATCAGAAATATGTGCGTGCACGAACTTTTCTACATCAATTTCTTCGATTCCGATTGAGTGTCGGGTGACGGAAGACGGAAGACGTGGAAGATAAAAGATAATCCGCTATACTATTATTTCATTTATTGCATAAGAGTAGATCTTGGTTAGAGTTTAAAGTTATCAGAAAAATCCATAAAGTAAATCCAACAGCCAGGGCATCCGAATCTGAAGAAATATCAGCAATTTAGATAATGTGCTGGATAAATTTGAGAAACGACTAGATGAAAAAAAATGCTAAATCCTAAAAAAAACATTAGTCATGATAAAATCTCTCTTGCATCTGACCTTTTAGATAAATTTTCTTAAAATCCACCTCGTTTGAAGAAGAAAGATGATAAAAGAGGATCAAAGAGAAATAAGAGCTGGGTTGAAAATTGCCTAAGATAAAAAAAAAAGAGTTGGTGTGAAAAAATCCAAGCCACAACATGCTTCTGAAACATCAACCATAAATGAGATAAATTGATAAAAAGAAATTAACATGAATGTCTTAAGTTTATATTTATTAATATATGTTCAGATGATCTGTGTAGACAATGGAATGTCAAAGATACCATGCAATTCTCGAATCGCTTTGATTTGAAATTAATTTCGAACTATAATCGAAGGATATCAATGGAATGTCAAAGATACCATGCAATTCTGAAGGATATCAACAAAATGTCTATAATGATGGTTTAACAAATCTGTTGATGGATATGCCAAAGGTACCATGCATATTAAATATGTATCTAGCTTTAGAAATTTTTGGGTATTGAATTTTTGTTTTATGTTATGTATATTACTATAGGGTCATCCAAGTAATACGTGGTCATTACCTATTTATAATCTTCAAGATCCACCTCATTGGATACTATGTTCCCCTCATAAAAAAAGACATTCATATTATTTGGTAGCCTCATACTAATTCAACGTGTCTTCATGCAGGAATGAGAAGACAGCAAGATTTTCTAGCTCCCTTTTATAGTATTTTTGTTTTTTTTTTGGTACATGATAGATAGAGCTTTGTTTTTTTGTATATTATAGAATTTAGAGCTTTTTTTAAAAGGATGTCCATCTTACTTTAAATTTATAATGTTATGTGGGTCTATATGTAAAATTGTGATCGGATGGTCTTAATGCATATTTCTTATCTTTCAACTTTTATGGGTTTTTAGTAAATTTGCCAACTGAATACTAATTGTTTTTATTTTTCAAATTTTATGGGGTTTTCGGTAAAATTTTCAGCTATCCAACTGAGAGTAAATTTCAGTACCAATGTGAGAGTGTACCAGATCCAGTTTCATTAAGACAATTATCCAAGACCGGCAGCACAATTATCCAAGAATCGTCTCGTAAATTAAAATTAAATTAACACCATATTGAGATCCAACATACAAATAGAATACAACTCCATACAAAGCTAGTTTGGCCACTCAACAGAAATAATTACATGAACAAAAGTTTAGTAATCCAGCCTAACATCTCGATTAATGTAAAATCCCACAAAAATGAAAATGAATAGAGAAGAAAAAATTTTAGCACTCCAGCAAACAATGTGGAATGTAAGAGCAAGGCTTAAAATTAAATCTCTAACTATTATCGTTTCTTTTCTTTTTATTTTCCCATTCTTTATTTTTGTACATCATTTTCAAGACAATTAATGTGGTGCAAATGTCACACCAGAGCTGAAAAAAAATCCGACTATTTTCCAAAAATACAATGGAAACGGATGCTTTTGAAAGTTAAGACCCACTTGACCCGCAAAAATCTGAAGCAATCACTAGCAATTGGAGGAATAAAAGCACCACTGATGTAGACAAATCCAAGCTCGGGCCTCTCAAGGTTACTGCGTTAGATGCAAGAGAAGGTTTATGCAAATGATTGTATAAAACAAGGAGACAGTTTACATTTCTTGATTCCGAAAAGAAAAAAGAAGAAAAAAAAATTCCTCTTGCTATTTTATTTACCCAATATTTCAGAAAATAGCAAGTTACCCTTTTCTTAGTCTAAACTCGAAGAGACCTAGAGAAAACAGGGCCACCTCAGCATTTTCTGGATGACTTTGGGAGGACCATAGTGCACATGTTAAAGAGATGGTACTGGTATATCTAAACATGTCACGCCACCTCTAAAAATGAAAAATAAAGGATAAATAACCTTGAAAACCAGTCTTGTGGAACGCCTAGGTAGTACAGAAATGTTATCTTCTTGTGCTTCATCAACCAAAGTCCTTGAACTTCTCAAAATTTTAGTAAAGTTCCCACTCTTGTTGCTCTCTTCTGTCACATGGTGCTTCTTATTTTCAGATAATTCCTCACTTCCTTGAGTACGTGCTCTCTTTATGTTCTTATCTAGAGTCATTCTAAGGAAAAGAGGAAGAATTAAGTATGCCTCTTTCTGTAAAGATATGAATTAAAAATGGAAAAAGAAAAAAGATAACAGTAGCTTTACCCTGTGCTGTCACTTCCCTCTGGTACAGAATTGTCATCCTGCACGACATTATGAAGTTAAACTCTCAATTGAGTTTTAAGAAAACAATAAAGAAACTTCATTCTAGTGAATTGCAAACCAAAGCCACACAATGCGCGGAACTATTCTGTACCTGTCTGGGGCCAACAAATAGGAAAACAAGCACAACATTGTTTGCTTTTTATCTTTTTTTTTTCTCCTGGTCTCCTCATACTGATTAAACATTTATTTAAAAAGAAAAAGGAAAAAAGATCAATCATTCATTGAACACAAGTAGGATGATCATCAACATCAGGATTATAAATTACCAACAATTAACTTACCAATGTATCTGATGAAGAAAGCAGGCTATCCCTAGTAGCAGAATCCAAAATGACAGCTTTACCAGCGGGCCTCAAAACAGATAAGTCATTGGTGAAAGGATCAGCTTCCTCTGCTGCCAATTCATCACCACTGTGACATGGCACCATCAGATTGGGCTCACTAACAGAAATCTCACATGCTTTCTTCGAGTCTCCCTGCATTTTTTTTGGGAATTCTTTCTTTGCATTTTCTGCCCCTTCTTCTTGGGCACGTCCCGACTTCGTTTCAATTTGGATAGGTATATCTGACAAATTATGGATACTCTCTAGTGGCACAGACTCAGATTGTAATAAATTCTCACTAAGTACTGAACTGAGGGAAGAATTGGCACCTTTCCCCAAGCTACTAATTGAACAGTATTGTGGTACTGAACTCATACAAATTCCACCTTTCAAGCTGTGAACCCAGTCTGAGGGGGCTGAATTCAAATCTACAAACAGATTTATCCCTTCCTCAGATGCCACAAAAAACTGAAAGGAAGCTGGTCTTGTAGCGGTCTCAGTTACCATAGAAGATTCTGCTGCAAGTCTGGTTGTGCTTTCGTCATCACAAGTGCACTGTGAAGGTGATACTTGGTTTTGACATTTTATAGCAGATTCAGATTTTAGGTTTATATTGTCTGATAAAGGTTGAGCTGTTAGGACTTGATCTCTTAATACAACGCCTGAGGTAGAAGAGTTTAAATTGTCTATGATTCCATCCGCTGTTCCATCTGTAGTTTCCTCTATATTAATACCCTACATGAAAACAATGAAATATAACAGGTCAGAATGAACAAAAAGTTCAAAGAGCAAATAATAATAATGATAAGGATCATAAATTCATAACAACAACAATAATAACTAAATGGTCATAATTAAAATAATTGTAATTGTTATTATAATTATCATCGTCATCTCATAGCTATATGCTTGTCAGAAGCTTAATCAGTACAGGGCTCTTGCGGTGTTCTTAGTATTTTGACAAAAAGAAAAATTCAATCACGGTGCATATAATTTCAGGTTTCAGAAAACAGCTTGAAGCAATAATTTCATGTGTGAACCTATTTAGACCCTTGAAAAGCAGGAAATATCACAGGTTTCTCGACAGAATTCAATTATCAGCGAGACACATTCCTATCTTTGAAGAATTGAATTGTCACTATGTTGTCCTTATTTATGAACAAGTTTGCAGCGCAAAAGGAGCAGCAAATGTGCACCGAGTGTTCATTGAGTAACGTAGCAACTAGCAAACAAGGGGTTTAGATTATGCTCTTGACATTTTCTTATTGGTGGTATTACACAGGATTTCTTGTTTGGAAGACAGCATTTTTGGCATCAGAAGTTGTGGATTACAAACGAAATTATCATTAAACAAAATGAGCCGGGGCTTGCTGCTATCGGCTCATTTTCTCATTGGTGGTATTACAAATGAAATTATCATTTAACAAAATGCTTGTTTGTTATCTAAAAAAAGGATGTCCTTTTGTGTACCTCTTGAGAAGACACTATTAAAACAGGGCTCCCTGCTATCAGCTCCTTTCCAGCTTCAGCGTCCTGGCTCTTATTGTGTCGATTGTCATACTCATTGTGATCTTTATCACTTGTTTTGTCTAGAAACCATAGAATAAGAACCTCTTATTTCTCTCTTTTGAGATTAATAGTAATATAAGACATGATTAGTTTATATTAAAAAAACTAATATTACCTTGAGATTTTCCCTTAGCAAGAACCAAGCTTGCCTCTTTGGTGTCAGCAAGTGAAGAATTATTTTTCTGCAGAATGAGCAATTAATAGTAAAGAGATAAATAACAAAAATATAAGAATGTCTACAGGCCAAAAGTTGTAGATAGTGGCGAGAAAATTAACGCGATTTAATGGGAAAATAAAGAAAAAAATAAGGGCTCAAATATACATTGCTTCAGCCAGGAGATCAGAATAAATTAAAAAAAACTATTCATATATCTAGGTGGAAGTGTAGCCAACTGAAATCAACATGCTGGAATTGAATAATGTAGCAGTTAGACCATCAATTAGCACCTTAACTTTGTAATTGAATTTATTTGCACCATCAGTACCTTTCTGGAAAGGGACATTCATCAAGGATCATTACTAAAGAAAAGGAAGTACCAGATCCAACATCCTACCAGCTTGAGAATAACTAAAAAGGAGAACCTACCTTCTAAGCCAGCTTATAGTGGCACTTAACTATTTCAAGGCAACAGTTTGTGTATGAAACTCAAAAAGCTCTTTGATCAAGACATCAATACATTGAAATAAGACCTTGCTAAAATAATGGCCAAGAGGCCGTCCAATATGAATAGCTTCTCAAAGCCACTTTGTTCATTTTTTCCAGTGTGCATGCATTCTGGGCAAGCATATGGTGTTTCTGTATGTGTATTTTCGTTTCAGTGTTAGAAGGAAGGGAGTGGTGGAAGAAAAATCCAAAATATTTTTGTCGTTTATTACAAGCGTTCATGAATGGTTGGGTTCTGCTAATATGCATGTTCAATGCCGCAATTTTGGATGGGAGATGACAACATTTATTTTTAGTTTGTTGCTGGCATCCATGTAGTGATGTGACTATGTCATGTGAAACAAATAAGGAATCAAAGTGCTCAATTTGAACCGTCAACTGTGTCCGTCACACAGATAGCAACATCTCCTCCACAAATCATCCATTACAGCACCACTAAGAGTAAAGGTACCTTATTTTCAGTTTTACATAACCCTAGACCTAACATTGAAGTTTTTTTCCACAATCCTGGATGTTCAAAAGAGCAATAAATTTGCCATGTCAGCAGTAAACACAAGTCATGTGGACCATCAATATGAATGGAATGCATTAGAGGCAGGAAGATCTCCAGTTTATATAACAGTGTGCTGAACCGAATAGAGAGAAGAACGTACTAATTTCCAGCAATATTATTTGAAGGGATAGGAATGTCTGTCACTTACTCTTTGATTAGTCACTAGAGAGAAAATCATTGATACCATTTTTAAGAGAACATCTTCACAAAATGCAAAAATATGTAGCAAACACAACAACAACAACAACAACAACAACAAAGCCTTTAATCCCAAATAAATTGGGGTAGGCTAGAAATGAAACCCAATCGGAAAATATAAGATCAAAGATCTCAAATATCAGTGATAATAATGAATATGATGGAAGAAAAAGAAAATAAATAAATAAAATAATAATAATAATATATAAATAAATAAAGATGATAATGATAATGATAAATAATAATTTATTCACTTTTTAATTATCTTGGGACTTTTAACATTGGGCCTTATTTTTGTTCACCATAAAATTGATGGTTAAGAAGTTTTTCTTTTGGATGCACATATTTCAAAGCAATCTAATATAAACTGTATCGTCCTAAAAAATTCCATTCTTGACAGAGAGTCCACAAAGATTTAGTGAGTTCTTTATGTGACATTGTCAGCATAAAGCACATAGGTGATACATAAGTATCGCATGAGATGTATCCAAAAAGAGCATTGTCAATTATAGATTCAGACACAGAGGGATCAAGTTAATTTTAACCAGCACCCAAAATAGCCAAAAGAAAATTAATGAACCCTGTGTAGCATAAGAAAAAAGCTTATATTACTTACCCCTTCTGGAAATCAGCATGACTGGTAAAGTACCAAAACCAACACCCAAAGCTTGATTATTTTCTTTACTATTTAATTAGGCATGAAGGGTAGTTTGGAGATAGGAATACCTTAAAATATGAAGCAAGTGACTTGGCTAAATCAGACTGACACTTATTTGTCGGAAGGTTGTTCTTTTTGCATAAGCCCTGGAGCTCCCTTCGTGAGAGATTGATATATGCCTCATAAATGTCCTTGTAACCCATAAGTTGATGGTATATTTTTCTACACCAATAAGATTTCTTTAATTAGGGCTCCAGACAAACTAACAATAGAACCACAGAAAAGGTAAGCTTAAAAAGAGAGAGAAAGTATCTTATATTTATTTATTTAAGAGAGAGTAAGTATCTTTTTTTATTTATTTATTTAAGAGACAGTAAGTATCTACTAGAGTGCTGGTACACTCCATATGTTGCTGAGTTATAATAACTTGTGCAAGATATGCTTGATCGATTGTTGTATGCTAAGTTTAATGCAGATGATAATTGAATCCACCCTAATTTTGGCATAAATTTCCGGTCACATAAACAACCAATTGCAAAAATCAGATAGTTTACTGAAAGATATTCATGGAATTAACCCAGGAGAAGTAACAGAAATCAAATCAGGATGGTAAGCAATCTCACTTGCAAGTCAGGAACACTAGGATGAGAACACACACGAGTAACAATTCCATTTGACACTTCAACGAAAGAATTCCTAGCTAGCTGCACGCAACAACAATTTCTGTAAAGCCTAAGTGCATAGGACGACTGTTTCCTAAATACAACGATTAAAATCTAACAAAAACTAAGCTCAAAGACCGATGGATATATCGACACTTTTATTGTCTTAAATTCAGATTCAGTAGCTCGTGGTTATGGAGTCGGAACTATCCAACTCCACGAATCATTCTCCAAAGCAAATAGTAATCTATTATTTTTAGTAAGAGGAGAAATTAACGAGAAACTTACCGCTGAGGTGGCAGTATGAGGCGACTCTACCAGAGAGGAGAGAGAGAGAGAGAAAGAGAGAGAGAATGAGAAAGCCTAAATCCAGATTCAAAGCAAAGAGCGGGAGAGACGAAAATTGGGGCGGAGGCGGATGAATGAGACTCTCTCTCTCTCTCTCTCGTTTCTCTGTCATCTGTGGATTTCGTCCAGGTCCCTCTTTCTGACTGGGCTTTGTTAGAGTTTTACTATTATAAATCCAGGATATAGCGGGTCGCTCTCCAATTCCCAAACGACGAATCAGAACCTTTCTACACGAAAGATTACACAGAAATATTATCAGAGTAGTTGAAAGGGAAGATCACAATCGGGGCGAGAGCGCGTCAGAGTTTTCTTTTGTCTACGGTTTTGTTAAAAGCATTTCTAGAATTCTCTTCCAGAAAATAAACCGATATATTTTATTTTTATTTTTATTTCTCTCATTTTTTAAATCTGCACCACTATACAAAAAGACTAAATTCAGTACCATATATATTAAATCTGCGATTAGAGGTGTTTTGACCCAAGATGGGTCAATTCAATCAGTTAATTGTTTTTTTATTTTATTTTATAATTTAATATCAATTAAAACATATATACACATTAAGATTAACTATATATAAATTAATATTATTGAGATCCATAAACCAAGATTTGAAGATGATTTAGCTCAGATAGTCAGATGCATCCGGGATTGAACAGCTTCCCAAAAATGGTAATGCTGGATTGGAAGGTTTGAAATATGAAAGCTGCAAATAGAAATAGTGCCTCATATGCAGTGGGCTAGTAGCTCTTTATGCCACTAAATTGTCGGTCAATGAGTACAATTATCCGTTAAAAGAGAGTCGTCCAACGCTGCTACAAATTAATTAAATAAAACAAGGGTTTATTAATAGTATCCAAGACAAATTCATCGTAAAATCTCTCTAACTATTTTTTTTTTATTTCTAGTAAATAAAACAAGGGTTTATTATAGCTATTTTCATAATTATATTAGGTGTTTAGATAAATGACTTAGATGTTTAGATATGTCAATCAGATATTTAGATAAATGATGTAGGTATTTAGTTATATATTTATATAGGGGTGTCAATGGATTAGATAAGATTGGATTATCATTATTTTATTATTTATCATGATTTGATCCGATCCGATCCGTTTAAAATTGGATCAAACTTTCTTTGACTCAATCCGACCTGAAAGATCATGGGTCGACCCAATTCGATTTGATCCGAATAAAATAATTAAGTATATACTAATCATTTTATGTCTATTTTAAGTAACTTAATAGTAATATAATTAATCTTAATTAGTATATATAATCTTTGATTATCATTAAATCATAAGATAAATTAAAAAAATAATTAAATGAGTCGGTTCGGATCAACCAGTACGTAATTCGTGACGAGTAAAAAAAAATTGACCTATAACTGACTCATTTTTTCTCGAATATTTTCGAATCGAATTAAGTTTTATGATAAACATCAATTATACACTCTTTGTTATTAGAATTTTATCTTAAAAACTATGTCATCTATGTTATTTTTTAGGAATTTCTTTTATGTTTATGTCGAATTTGAGATAGTGCTGCATTTGTTATTTGATTTTAGAAAAATAGCAAAATTCGACAGAAATGGAATTCAAAGCGAGAAAGAATGATGACTGATGAGATGCGAAGAAGCAAGAAAAGTGAAAATGTGTTTCAATAACTCTCTTAAAAAATTTAACTCATTTTGCGGACAACAGTTTGAAAAGTGCCGACAACAATTTCAAAATTGTAAATAGTGAATTGTCAAATTTCAGCCTTGCCGCTCTATAAACTTTTTTTTACTCAGTTTGTGGACCACAATTTTTGACGTTTTTTTGCGAATTTTGAATTTCTGAACAGTTATTTCAAAGGGAATTAAAAGGAAAAGCGACCTCTTTGTCCCAAACAAGCCATAACCTCCTGAAAAATATATCAAAAGCTAATTTTGAAGGAAAAACTCCATTTTAATGAGACTTGGAAGATAAATTGAGATTCAGACGAGAAATCAAAGACGCTTTTGGTTTAGTCTCTCTTTTTCTCTCTTCTTGTGATGAACTCTGTTTCAAACATGGATTGTAGTTCACTCGGGCATTAATATATATGCATGGGATGTTTAGATGAGTAATCTAAATATTTAGATAATTTAAATAAGTGATTAAGATATTTAGATATATGTATTATGTGTTTTGATATATTTATTATGTGTTGTGTTTAGATAAGTAATTCAAGTATTTAAACATATGAATTAAATATTTAGATAAGTGGCATGGCACAAATATTTAGATGAAATATATTGCTGAAAAGATCAAACATATCGTTGAAGAGAGTAAAAAAAATATCTTTCTTTTTTTTAAAAACATTTTCATCTTTTTTGGAAAGATGAAATATATCGCTGAAGTTAGAGAGAGAAATAATAGATTGTTGGAGAGATAATTAGAGAGAGAAAATAGATCGTCAGTGTCACACCTCAGAAATAATAAAATGGATTAGGAGTGCTAAATCCCACCACGTACGCATGACGAGATGTCCGTACGAAAGGCTAAATGAATAAAATAAAATAATCACATAATAAACAAAATAATATAATAATACAAAATAATATACAGTCCAAAATAACAAATAAATACAACGCCTGCATCAGCGGGGGCTGACTCCATCGGAATGGGCAACAAATCTCTCAAATAAATTCCAAAAAAATAACCAAAAACCCGAAACCCGAGGAGTCCTAACCAAAACTACCCTAAACACCTACACGATATGACATGAGATGACAAGAAAATCCGAAATAAAAATCTGTAGAATAATAATATAATATAAAATATAAGGTACGAGAATCAAACACCCGAAATAAATACCTCGATTGTAAATCACCAGATCTATCCCAAGCGGGCGCCACCAGCGTCCCAACTTACAAACTTGGGCCTTGCCTAAGCGGGCGTCACCAGCGACCCAACTTACGAACTTAGTACTTTATGTTTATGCGGCGCCAATACCGCATAAACGGACAATTCGGGCTCCCGAGATGATAACGCCCTAGGAGAGTGATCGTGCATAGGCACGTACTCAGGTATGCAAAATCTGGTAATTCACCTTACAAAATATAAGCAAGTAGATAAGTATGTGTTCAGTTTCCATATCGCCAAAAGGAGATAACTACCCGTAAATTAACAAATCGAAATCAAATGGGAGCCTACACTATACCAACTAAGGGCCAGAGGACCGCATCCCGTAAAAATATCAAAATGAAATATAAACAAATATGAGCCTATATTGTACCCACTAAGGCCAACGGACCGCATTCTGACTTTCTTTGTACCAACCAAGAGCCAAAGGAGAAAGCCCTTCGGATAATACCAGGATCTAAATAAATCGAATAAATATAATAATATAATATCATGAAATAAATTTCAGTCTCAAATATGGCCTCCTACACTAAACACTGAAGAACATAGTATCATAATCGCTTAAATTTGGATTTAAAATTTAATCATATTAAGAATAATAAAAATATAGTATTGATCAAAAGAAAACACTCTAACACTGTTGAACTCGCCAAATGACGGGATCAGTGGATAATCCGACAAGCAAAGATGCGCAATACATATATAGACTGGTGGGTCCCACGGGTCTATGGATCACCGTACGTAACCACAACAGTCTGGTTATGCAAGACAACTCAGACTGAGAATTATCCAACCCGCCTCTCAACACTCCCATGCATTAATGCATGATTAATTGCCTAAATTAATTACTAACTAGTGATAGTAATAATATTTTCCTAATAAATATAATTTACAACTTGATTATTTAATTATATCTGATCCTATCTCGAGACTATTTTCTGAGTCCTACTCTTATCCTGTCTACATGCAATATGACATGTTATGACACGCGAATGCGGGTAGGCCCCAAAAATGTTGGTCAATTAATAATGCATATGACCTTCAATTTAGTCTCTAATCAATTTTGGTCGAAATATCGCGAGCCTCGAATTTTCAAAACAGTTTATTTTCAATTTGGGTTCCTATTTCGAAGAAAGAAAAACAAATCCCAAGAAACCGTAAATTAGGATCGTAATCGCTCTAAGGTGGTAGTGAGATCGATTAAGCTAATGGATACGAGTCGACTATATCACCTATTGTAAATTAAATTCATCGTTCATTAGTTTTAACTAAATTTACTTTGAAATTAATAATTAATCATATCGATATTTTAAATTATCGTTCGTTCGGTTGTATCGACTTTTTCTTAAAAATTTCGGCAGCACACTTTGCTGCTTATATAAGGTGTTAGAATCTTTAGTTAATGTGTTTTATATTTATTTTATGATGTTTGTCATATTAATTATTTTTATACATATTTTATTACTCTTATTTTGAGATTTCCTTAAGTTAATTAATCATTTACGTCAAGTGTGCGTCGTTAATTCTCTTTATTATATTCAAGTCCCAATTACCATTTTTGTATTTATACTCGTCTATTAATTATTAGTGTATTTCTCGTTAAGTGTTTGATTTTAAGTTATTTGATGTTTCAAATTCGATAATTAGCAATAACTCAGAAAATGACCTAAATACAAAAATTAAAAGCACTTATTCACTTTATTATTTCATTCTGATTATAACTACAATTTACAATTACATCGAAAATCAAAATAAAAAAAAATAAAAATAGAATTATAGATTTAAAGAGATAGAGAAATTGATTAATATATATTATATTATATATATTCTTTATTTCTAATATTTTTTAGTTTAAAAATAGAGAAATTGATTAATATATATATATATATATACACACATATACTAATATATATTCATTATATCCTAATTATTATTCTTATCAATTTGTTTTTATTATTATACATATATTTAAAATTATATTTTTATAAGTTAGAAAATAGTTTAAAATAAATTAAAAAGGAAAAATAAAAATAAAAATAAAATAAATTAATTTAAGAAAAATACTATTATTTTATTAATGTGTTTGTGTTTTAGTGAACGGATCATACGCTGACTACCATGACAATTATGCCTATGCACTGGCAACCCGTAACGGGGCCATCGAGAATATAATCATTTCTCGGTTCTTAAAATTTACGTTTTAATTCATGGATACCACCAAACCTTTCAGGGCGGCTTCCAATTAATTAGTCACATGTTTATTTAGTCACTTATTTATCTCGAGACTTTTAATTTCATTGGGTCTTTATTATTATAATACCATCCTAATTAGATTTTAAAGTAATTATAAATTTATTTTTCGGCCTAGTGAGTTCTTTATTTTCTTACTTCGCGCTTATTAAAAGTTGGGTCGTGTTCAAAGAAAAATTCGTTCTATTTCCTAGTCATTATCCGACCCACGATCCATTAAATATGCTTTTAGGCCCAACTTAACAATTACTCTTCAAATTCTTTAAATTTAAATTTCCATTTAGCCCAACTATACCTAACTTAGTCCATATACTGGAACACCGCAATAAGAAAAAAAAAGGGAAAATTTTCCGAATCAAGCAAGCACAAAATAACCACACACAACACGGCTACTAGAGAACAGACAGACCATGCCAGTGGCACCATACATGTCAGATACCAGAGAAAATTCCACAAGCAAACAGATTACCATGCAACAATTCAGGGGTCTCAACCTAACCAACAAAATCAACCCAAAATTCAGTCTATCAATTCAAGTGCACAAAACCCACCAGCATATAGAACATAGCAAATAAGGGTACCAATATCGAGAGAGCCATAAAGAGATCCAAATTCGACCAACCAATAATACACAATGCCTCGGAAACAAGAATAACCGGTATCGGATCAATAAAAACAGAACAGGGGGAGTAGCAAAATTTCTCACTTCACTGGTACCAAATGGTACCATGTACCAAGGAATAGAGTAAATTCAGCCAAACAGTCACCAAAAGAAATCAACCAAGGTTGAAACCCCTTTACCAGTAAATAAACAAAGTCATGCAACATAAACCAACAAATGAAAGGCAATCACCCAACATAACAGCAACAATTCGATAATTTAAACCCATAGCAATTGAAAACCCTAAATCAGGCAACCCCACGACTTAAATAAGAACTTAAAAAAAATTAGGGTTTACCAACAACAACAAAATCCCACAGTAGCAGAGGCAAAAATTAAAACAGATCAATGTAGCAAGCACAACCGACGGTTACCCCTTCCTCAAGAGCTCCGACTTCACCCTCCTCCTCAGAACACGACACATATTCACAAGGGAAAGAAAGAAAAATTTTGTTCTTATCAGTAAAAGAATGAAACTAAATCTCAACACACGAGACAACAAGCAAACAGTAAGAGAGAAGAGGGGAGCCAGGAGACCTTATAGAGGAGCGGGCATCGCATAGTCACGATAAGAAGTGAAAGAAAAGAGGGCTAAGTCAGGAATGGTGACTCGGTCTAGGGTTGATGGAACCCCGCGAGAGGAGAAAGTCAAGGGCAGGTGAGAGCTAGAGGAGCGGGGTGAGGGAGAGGATCGGCCTCTTGCCTTAATGGCGACATAGAGAAAATGGTAGAGTACGGTCCATCGGGAGCGAGCGAGAAAGAGAGAGAGTGTGACACGGAGGCCTTTAAGCCGTCAGGTGGGAGAGAGAGAAGGGGGAGAGAGAGGGGCATTTAATTTGGAGAGAGAAGAAATGGATGGGATCCTTTGTGATGAAAATTCATATTGTCAATTGTGTGAAAAATTCAGGATTGGATGTAGCTGGACAATCGTTTGATTAACTACAATCACTTATTAAGGAACATTTAGTATTTTTCATTTGTAGATATATTGGGCCCCTTTAAGCTCAAAATTCGTTTAAATCAGTAGCGAATTTATCAAAGTATATTATTGGTCTCGATAATATTTACATATATATACATACATTTATAAATACCTTTAATTAGATTGTTCGGCATTATTTGTTAATTATATTAATTTGCTCTAATTTCCTCTAATTATATTGTTAATCCTGAATTTAAAATTTACGGTTTGACAGTCAGAGAGATCGTCAAAGATAAAAATTAAATCACTGAAGAGATTATTAAAGATAGAATAGTAGATCACTGAAGAGATCACTGACAAAAGATGAAAAACTAGTCTAAATTTGTTCTAAGAGAGGGAGAAAGAAATTTTAATGAACATAAAACATCAAGCGATGTCTGATTTGGTCTTTGGCTGGAGTTAAAATGATTGTTCGCTAGAAATAATTCATGAAATGTATAATATAATGAAATATGTGAAGACAGGATCCATTAATCCCTAAATCATCTAGCATCAGAAGTTCAGAATCAGATACCCCATACTATTTGAGGCATTCATGTGCATTCTTTCCCTGCTAAATGAGAAATGCAACAAATAACCCCAAGATAAGAAATATCTAAAGATTATCACACTAGTTGTTCTTCCATGAGGATCAAAACCTATAGAAAATCAGAAAGGCAAACTGATAATATATACGGTTGAAATTATTATAAAATATTTATGTGATTATTCATGATTTTGCATACAAAATTTTGAAACATTTTAAGAAAAAATACATATTTATAATAAAATAATTGCGACGACTTTCAATATATTTTTGTACTTTGACAATTTATTAGAAACAAATCTCATGAAATTTGCTGCACATATTTAATAGTACATCGTCATACATAGTACATGATAATATATATTGAATTCGACTAAAATATCACTCATGATTTTTATTGAATTTGTTTACTGTTTTTTTAATAATAACCTGAATATTAAAAACTAAAAAATTGTATATTTAATAAGGTATGATTCAACTATAAAAATATTAAAAAAGTTAATTAAAATTATTAGATGGAAAAATCAGTGGCAGTTCTGGCTCATCTAAGAAAATGTAGAATAATGTATAGCTATCACCTCTAAAGAGTTAAATTTCTCTTCTTTTTGTCAAATTCAAAAAGAAATTTACAATTTGTTGTTTCAGAGCTTTCCAAATTATACTGGAGCATTTGTCTGAGATAGAAAAAAAAATATGGCTGAAATGCATAACAACAGGCGGCAAGATCGCGCGAGTTGGTTGAGTTCATTCAATCCCGGTAATACATTATCTATTACACCCCAAAAAAATATTTAATTTGCAAATATACCAATAAAATGTCCCCCCTCAATGTTTTGAAATGTTCTACATCTAGTTGCACATTACCTTTTTATTGTTTGCTAGCTTATTTGTTTTTAAAATATCCCCCCTCATTGGTCGCAAGGATGCATTTTTTTCTTCTTGATTTAGCAGAGATTAAAGGGATCAGGTCAGGTGTGGTTCATCAACCAAACAAACAAGTCAGCAAATTTAGAAGCTCCTTACTCCAAAGTCCAAACTGACACACTAATTATAAGATTGCACATTTCTCAAAAGGTCTGTGCGATGTGATGTAATAACAAAAGTTACTGGTGTTGGTACTGAATGAAAATCTCTCAAGTTCCTTTGGACTATATAGTCTACAAGGTTTTTATCATAGCACCACAAGAAAATGGTATATAACGCGCATCATTAAAAAACTAACAACAATGTCAAAAATCAAAATGTCATCGGGGCCAACAGCAAGAGGCTAACAAGAAATATTAGTTCAAAATAACACAAATGAAAACTACCACCAAAAATGTAGACAAGACATTCTGCTATTACCCACTAGTCTTTGCCCTCTTAGGCGCAGGTTCTCCCCCCTGTGAGCTCGACTGCCCCAGCTCTTTCCCAGTAGCTTCCTTGTTCCCGGCACCGCCACCTTGCTGCTCCAGCGTGCCAGTAAGACGGTAAATAATAAGACGATCCTGTTACATTTGAGGAAAACATGCAAGTAATTAACAAAAAATGTTTTTGATTTACCATCTGATTTGAAATCTAAACAAACAAAAAAAATATATAATGATTACCTTTAATTCAGGAGAAACATCATTACATTCAACATTTTTCTGATAAATGCTATATTCATCCATAACCCAACTGGTAGCCACTGCAGTGAAACGCTTGCCTTGAACACCTATATAGAATGAAAATCCCCGCTTGCTGCCTATAACCCTGCCGTCCTTCTTGATATCAAGATACAGCTGGGTTATTCTTTTCTGCCAATAGCCATCTTTTGCCGGCCGGACAGTTTTCGATTCTGATTCTTCGGGAATTTTTTGTGTAAAAAAGTACCAAGATCCATTAATTGCTGGCAAGATGCATTTCTCTAAAATCAAACAAATTAAAAAGAGAAAAATGTCAGAAAAACTAATACATGCATGGCAGTAGCGAATAAAATGCCTGAACTCGAGCAAAGAATAACAAATTATTTGCTTAATTTCAAACTCACACACAGGTAGGTAGGTGATTTCACTGGTGTCAGATCACCTTCCACAAGAAGCAAATTAAATGCGTGAACTCGGGCAAAGAATAACAGTTGGTCCAACAAAGACAAACCTCCATTCTAACTAATGGGGTCCGATCTTACAGACCTTTCTGTTTCGTTTTCTTCTTTTTTGCTTTTGACTATTCTCCTTATCCCATCATCCCATTTTCTAACCCGGTATCCCATCATCAGCTCGCAAACGGGGTATCTTTACAGACCTTTCTCTTCATCCCGGGGTATCTTTTCAAACCTGGTAAAGGAAAATAAACAAACCTGCTAACTCCCATGGAGTATACTTGTAGAAATCATCTATTTCAGAAAAAACTTCGTCATGGAAATCCTCCTCTCTGAGCTTCCTTTTGAGGTAGCACTCTATCAGCTCCCTTTCCGTCGGTTGAAATCTCATACCCGGCCAGATTGTGGCGAGCTCGCTCAGATTCTCCATGAGCTCACTCAGATTCTCCATTGTAAGTACTGAAGAAACAGCTCGCAATCAAAAATTTCAAAAAATAATAAAGAAATTCGAGTTAAACAAGAATCTGAAGCAACCGAACAGAGAAATATTAACTGGAATAATAATAAAAAATGTATTAGTGTGAGAAGAAATTCGGCATAGAAGAGGGAAAGTGAGAAAAAAAAGCTTCTACCTAGTCGCTGGTTAGGTTACGAGCGGGCAGATAGAAAGAGAATAAGCTAATTCGGGCAGAGAGCTCAAGCGAGTACGGAGAGGATGAATGAGAGTGAGAGAGAGCTCAGGGTCGTTTGGTAGAATAAAATAGGGAAGTTGTCGTCCAACGGTCCAAGGGGAGATTGAAAACAAGATGAAAGTGGAATAAGCTCGTCCCTGGTGAACCGAGACGCTGACAGTTGTGCGAGGTGTATGTGAACCGAGACGAGACAAAATAGAAAAAGGCCAAGCGCATTTGCATTGCATTGCATTGCACCAGCTCGAGGTGCGAGATGGATGCCTCGGACGCTGCTAGAAACAAACAAACAAACAAACAAACAAACAATGTAACAGCTTTTCAGGCTGCTTGGCGTCTTGTACACGTGTTGGGGAAGCGTTGGATGCTGCCTAATGATGGAAGTTTCTGCCTGCGCTGCGCTGCACTGTTTAATCCTCACGTCATTCCCTCACGTGCAAGAGGGCACTCTGCATAGTCGCGATCGTTGAATAAACCAATTAACCAATGCAAATGCAATCAGTGGAGATCAGGAAGAACCGTACGTACACTCAGATTGGGTTCAAATTATATACTTTAACTTAATTAAGAGCTCAGGGACCAATTGAACCCAAAAAAGTTCATGGGTCAATCTGAACCAAATTCAATAGTTTAAGGACCAATTTGAATCAAATTAGGAATTGAGGACCGATTGAACCAGATACAATGGTTCTGTGATTAAAAACATAGTTTTCTCTATATATGTATAGAGGTCAGTGACGGGGCCAGAATTTTAGATTAGCGGTGTCAACTAGGCTAATTTTCGCAAGCTTTCGGGAAAAAAATTAATAGATAAATAAATAAGCATTTGATTAATTGATTAGTTAATAATAAACAGGTAGAAAATGAACGTGCTCTCTACAAGACGAAGCGCGATCTCTCGCTGAATGTGCTCTCTAGTCTCTGCTTCGAAGCGATCCTCTCAGTTGTGTGACTCTGACTCATCTCTCGCTCGGAAGCTCGCCGCTCTAAAACTATTAACCTAGATGTTTTCTGCATATGCTTTTCTCCGATTTCATAGTCTGATGGCTCCAAAAAAAGTTCTATTATTTTCTTTTGAAAGAAAACATTTTTTTTACTTTGCAGTTACAACAATATATTTTCTTATTAGAATTCGTATGTATTTATTTAATCATAAATAATATTAATGACTTATATAAATAGTATCATGGTCTAAAAAGATATGGCTGGGACGAGTGATTGCAATTATGTGTTGGTACACTATTAATGTCAATAATTATTATAACAAATAATTAACCTCAAGAATTCATATAAATAGTTTTGTGTAAATTGTTAGAAGGTCAGATATAAATAGTGTCTAAGTTAAAAGGTCCGTGTTTCGTCTAATAAACAATATATAGTCCAATTATATGTATATTACTAAGATGATTAATATAAATAGTATTACAACCAAAAACTCATGTGTTTTAGCAGTTTAGTTTAGAATGTGGGTATATTTTGCATAAACAGTTATAATGAAGTGCTCTAACAATTAATATAAATAATTTCAATGACTTGTATTAATATAAATTGTTAGAAGGCCAAATATAAATAGTGTATTAGTCAAAATATTTTTGCTTCATCTAATAAAAAAAGTACAATTCAATTACATGTATATTGCGAAGATGGCTAGTATAAATACTATTACATCGAAGAACTCATGCGCTTCAGCAATTTAGCGCCGAACATGGATCTATTTTGCATAAGCAATTGTAAAAATAGTATCATGCTCCAAAAAAATATGGATGAGATAATTATAACAATAATGTGTTGGTATATTATTAATATAAATAATTATTCAGTAACATGCAATTAACCCCAAAAATTCATATAAATAATTTTGGAGTAAAAATATATTTTTTGTCTAGTTCGTATGAATAATTATATAATTCGATATAAAATACACCAAAACATTTTGCAGGACTGGTGATAAGACATGTTTTACAGTTCCATGTTGTAAATTCAAGCCTGATGTTTCAAAAAAAATGCAATTAGTAAGATTTATATGATCACAATTGTTAACAGGAATTGTATGGTAATTTTTTTGAATCAGTCACTTCTCGTCTGTGCAGATTAATTGTTGTGTTATTGTACTGAACTTATATTTTTTGTGCATCACATGTAAATAAGGCAACATGCCTTTTCTCCCATTCCTTGTTGATTGGTCAAGGCCCAAGACATATTTAGCTATGTTTATGGGTAAACCGCTACTGCAATAATCTAATCATATATAATTCATTTATTTAATGTGAAAAGTACTAGAGCGGAAGAATTAAAGTCACGTTTCAAAGATTGCGACTTTGCGAGTGTTCGCGCTTCAATAATTAGCGCTCTGAATTCGCTGGACAAGTGTTGAATATGTCTTACTATATGAAAATGAAGCTGAAGATTGGAAAATCTAATAATGGTACAATATTTTTCTAATGACTAAAATACCTCCGTCTCCATTTTGTTCTTATTTTGCTCGCTACTTTTGCTCTCGCTATATATGACGGTCCAGGAAGGGACTCGCTGAATCGTATATGACAGAGCCACGTCCCGTGAATCGTCAAGTCCTGTTCTTGAACTAATAAATTAAAATTAGCTCAGATAGTCAGATGCATCCGGGATTGAACAGCTTCCCAAAATGGTAATGCTGGATTGGAAGGTTTGAAATATGAAACCTGCAAATAGAAATAGTGTAGTGGGCTAGTAGCTCTTTATTATGATTAATCGTAGAAAAAAGAAAAGCGGCCTCAAGACTAGTCTACAATGCCACTCAATTGTCACTAGTCTAATGAGTACAAATATCCGTTAAAGAGGAAGTCGTCAAACGCAACTACAAAATCAAGTAAATAAAACAAAATAAACAAATACAAAGTTTAAAAGATTGTGCAACTTCACAGCCACTAACAGCACTTGCAACTGGAATTTCAAAAATCAGAATAACAAATCACCAAATCAACACTTGCTTGCATCGCAATTTCAGGTAAACGCATGAAATTCTACTATAGAAAAAGGTGTAAATTCACAAACAGAGAAATAGAAGCACTGGATGCAATCTGCTGGATTGAAATTAGACTGGCTAAAGGCGTACAATAACACAGGATATTAAAAACGCATGCCTGATATAAAATAATACAAGGTCTCTAAAAAAAAAGAAATCACATTCAAATTTTGCAAATTCATGTTCCCCATCGAAACAACTGCAGGTGAAATACATAGTTCCCAAACAAGTACTAGCTGACACAAAATATCCAGTTCAAACTTATTGGACTATAGTAGTTTTGTCTACCACGTACCAGCAGCACCCTTCGAAGGGTTTTGAAAGTGAGAAAAGCCCCAGAAAGTCTTGAGAGAGTACGGCGGGTAGATGGTGGTCCCCTCGTCAGTGATTTTTGCAATCTACAATAACCAAAAATTGAGCAATGTCTGATTTGGTCTTTGGCTGGAGTTAAAATGATTGTTCGCTAGAAATAATTCAGGAAAAGAATAATATAATAAAATGTGTGAAGACAAGATCCATTAATCCTAAATCATCTAGCATCACATCAGAATCAGATACCCCATACTATTTGAGGCATTCATGTGCATTGTTTCCCTGCTAAACGAGAAATGCCAAAGATGGTGTGTCAAATCTCTTAATAAAATTAATGAAACCCTACATACAAACTTGTTATGCATGGTTCATGATTAAATCTAAACTTCTTTTGATTGGCATTTGAATAAAAAAAAGTACAAAGAAAATTCAATAACCTGAAACTTGTTGATGGAGGAACGATCTCGGTAGAGGAGCACAAGGAGACACTTCTCAATCAGTTTAACAGCCTCTTCAAAAGTCAAGTCTTCACGCCATTCAGAACGAAGTATCGGCCGAGCCAAGTGGTTGCCGAACCCAGTTGCGACATGATCATCCTCATAATGTGTGCCGATCATGTTGACCTGGCAAGCTACAATCTTTTAGTACTTTTCAATTTTTTTAGGGGAAAAATGCAGAAAGGGCAGCTTACAGTACTATGGATGCAAGTCATATATACATGCAAGGTTTTTTTTTTGATGTAGTAGGCGAAGAACCTATTATTAATTTTCATTAAAATAAATAAAAAAGAGTTACAGATTGGAAGGAAGAAAAGAAAAGAAATAAAGTACAAGTACATCTCCTTAAGCAAAGAAATTAAAATGAAAAATAAGAAAAATTGTGAGCTTCATCCTTGTACCAGCTGGCCTGCTGTGAGCTTCATGGGAGTCTGAGCTCACAATGGGTGTTTGAGCTTTGTGAGGAACTCGTGGAGATGAGGATGCGGTTGGCTGAGCCCGGCTAGGTTGTGGCTCTGAAAAGATTTGGATAGGTTGAGTAGCACAGTCTAGGTTTGGGTAGGAACGGTCTAGGTTTGGATAGGTTGACCGGCGGCGCGAAAGATCTAGGTTGCAGCGGATTTAGGGTTTGAGTGACAACAATGGTGGTTGAGGGGTCGGAGGTGGCAGCAGTGGTGGTTGAAGTATCGACAACGGTGGTTTGAGTGGCGGCAGCGGTGGTTGAGGGTCGGCAGCGGTGGTTTGAGCGGATCTAGGGTCAAGACGACCGTGAGGAGTGATGCTTGGTGGGAGGGACATCGGTGGTTGTGGCTGCTGGGAAATCCGGTCGTGACTGCAAGGAGAACCGGTTGGAGGCGCGATTGTGGTTTAGGGGAGGAGGCGAAAAGACGCTCATCATAGAAACCTGAGACTGGTGCTTGTACTTCAAACTCGTTGAGACTGGAGAGGAAGGAGAGATCGGAGGAAGGAAAGAGAGAGGGATAGAGGGGGAAGGCGGGGGAGGCCGGCGGCGCGACCTACCCTGCCTAGGGTTTTCAAAACTGTTGTTGGTTTTTGTTTCGCCCCTTTATGCGTGCGGTTGACCACTGCATAGCGCATATGCGACATGCGGGTGCATATGCGATTCAGTATGCAGATATGTATTCTAAAAAATTCTTACAATATTTGAATTGATCATTTATTTTTGAAGAATTTTAATGTAAAATAAGAAAATATAATAAGGTATTAATATAATTTTGAATATTTTGCATGAAAAATATAATATAATTAATTTTATAGGCTTAATATGATAAAAAATTTAAAAAATAATGCGCATTGTTAAATATGCAGATGCATACTTTTATGCATGCGGCATCGCACCGCATAAGTATAAACAGACCGCATATGCAGCCATGCGGCCGCATTTTAAAACAATGGGTACATGCAGGTCATGCTTTAAAGCAGTGATTTCAGTATCGTATGATACGATAAGATTCCAACGAAGGGCGATGTGAACCGTAGGCTGGTATCGCACGATCAGCGAATCATCTGAATCACTGCGATATGAAGGTACGATACGCGTATCGTATCGTATCGAACGATACAACGATTCATCGATAACCAATTAAAATTGCGCGCGATAAACAATTAAAATTGTGCGCGTTCATCCAGCGTCGTCGTCGCTTCCTCTCCTAGTCGCTTCATCATCGATAACAATTAATTTTCTTCATCGCTTCGTCAGTCCTGCTATATTTATTGCACGAGAAAAGAAATCGCCATGAGAGAGAAATCGCCATCGCCAATAACTTGTTTCGCCTCCCTCCTTCTGTCCTTCCTTCGTTCTTCCACGTTTACATCAGGTTAGTTAATTTTCTGTGCTTTTTTAGTCTTCTACAATGTTCAGACGTGGTTTATTTAATCTCTGGCCGCAATTTTTTTTAAATAACAGTGGCAAGCCTTTCGAAATTATATTTTAAAAACTTTTAATCAAATGATAACAAGTAACAACAGTCAAACTAATCTAAGTTATTATTCTCTGGTATTTAATCTCTGTTAATTTGTTAATTTAATTTGTCAAAATCTGTTAATTTGTTATTTACATTTAAATAGTCAAAATTTGTTATTTAATTTCTGTTAATTTAATTTATTATTTACATTTAAATAGTCAAAATTTGTTATATAATCTCTGTTAATTTGTTATTTACATTTAAATAGTCAAAATTTGTTATTTAATCTCTTTTAATTTGTTATTTACATTTAAATAGTCAAAATTTGTTATTTAATTTGTCAAATTCTGTTAATGATTTGGTGACTATATTTTTTTGCTTCAGGTAAATTTCCTATCTTCCTTTAGTATACTAATGACGAAATATACTAGGAAAAATACAGCTCATGATTTTTAAACTTATGCCTTTGATATGCATAGTTGCATACTTCATTTTCTGTTTTTTTTGGAGTGCTGAATTTTCTGCCCAAATGTATATTTATCTGGCACCAAACAGTTCCGGACCAATCACTAGACAAGCCAAATTGTTTGGTAACCCTTACAAAGACAGTGCAAATTACAGGAAAAATACAAGTCTAGTTGAAATGAAAATACAGATGAAAAGTTGAAAACAATGCAATACCCCCTGGTAGAAATCAACAGCAGCACCATAGTCCATACCAGTGGTCAAATTTACAAACTATGTTTGTTTAAAATAGTATTACTTCTTTTTGTTGTTTTTGAGAATTGACAATTAAGTAGTTTACTTTGTTAATGTTTAATGATCATATAGCATGTGACATAACGTTACGTCATAGAAATATAATATATTTTGTTATTAGAACTTTATTTTAATGAAATTCATTCATAATTAGTTATATTACATGATTTCTAGAATAACTTAGAGTATCTTAAACGATTCGATACGATACTAAATACTACGATACATTGTACGATTCGAAATCATTGCTTTAATGTGTTTTAACCATAGAAGTTAGTATCTTACGATTCACGATACGAATCTTACGATTCGATACGATACAAATGGATAAAGATACGAATCTATACTTTGTATCTCTAGAAAAAAGAATCTTAAGAACTGTGTTTGTATCTTTCTATATCTTGATACGATACGTATCCCAACGATACAATAATTTTAAGATACTATACTTTTTCGACTTTACCTCTTCTGCTCGACTTCATACATCCTGTTCGGCGATCAGATAACCCTAGTGTGAGAGAAAAAAAAGGCGAAAAGAGACAAAAAGCGACAAAAAAAGGAAAAAATATGCCAGCGATTTGAGAGAGAAGAGTTAAAAACTCCAAGCACGAGACAGTATAAGTGGGTAATTCTTATTTGTTTCATTTATTTCATTCTCCCATGTAGGGACGGATGTAGTAAGGCCTAAGGGAAGGTCAGTTGACCCCTTGTATTTTAAAAAATAGTACTTTTTGTTAAGTTTTTATACGATTAGTTAATGAGTTTGGACTCGATAAGTTATTGAAATCTGATTACTGCTCCCATGTCTCTCTCAAAAACACGTGTAGTGTTTCTGTGAAGCATCCAAAGCTGTAGGCAATTATATTAATTTTGAAGACTCAAATAATGTAATCAGGCTACTAAATTATATTAATTGATTTTATTTATTTTACTCTCCTTAGATACTTCTCCCGTACGTGCTTAGTGCAATTTATTTTGTAGTCATTTTATTAGCTAAAATAGAATTATTTTGTTTTATTCTCGTTAGATATTAATTAATATTATCATTGGATTATCATATGAGCTATAATAAAAATTTGTGTGTATATATATATATAGCTCACATAGTATATATTATGCTAATATACTACATAAATGTGATAAAATGCTACATAATAATGTTTTCAAGTGTAAAAATTCACTACATATTAATTTTAGTTATAATTGATTCATTTTAAGACAAGTTTAACGTATCTTAACGATACGATACGATACACGATACACCGATACGATACAAAATTCTACGATTCACGATACAAAATGTGATTCAACTTCTATGGTTTTAACAACTCTTCCGTTCTATTTCAGAGTATTTTACATTATCTCATATTCAGTTGCTTTATTGGCTTAATGCTTAACTGAGGATTCATACGAAGATTCTGCCAAAATAACAGTTATTATTTGTTCAGAGTTTAAGGTTAAACAGAGGCTGCAATTAAATATAGTTGAGGCCTAGTTCCAGATGATGTTTCTCATAAGCTAAACTGAAACTATTGCCAAGAAATGACAGAGATATTTTTATTTATTTACCGTGCCAAGATACTTGTGGCCATTTTTAACACCACCAAGCACTAGAGAGTTATAAAGAGGGTTGAACTTGTTGCGCCGGTTATACATTATTCTGTTCAAATAGTTGTGCACCTCTTTGGGTCCTAGTGAGTTACCATCATCCCACATCTTGTCATACAAACTGCAAACAGGGAAAACAGAAGTCGTTAAAACCAAAGCAGTATTGTTCTGGTTCTTGCAAGACACCACAAAACTGCGGTACTTTTATTTCACCGAGACATAGTACAGTAATATCTAAATAGACTACCTTTTCCCTTTCAACTGCAGGCACTATTATTTGAGCAATTGTTATACACAAAATTTACCACACAGCTCCAGTTACTGTATTATTAACAAATATTATTTTCATGTTAACTCACATTAATTCATCAAGGTAGCGCATGATTTCCTGAAAATCGCTAATTTCACCACTTGCACCAATGAGAGTGTGATCACCTACAGTTTTTATTCTCTCCACACTCTTGTACCGTAAGGTAGAGCCATAAGAACCTGTGAAAAAAGAAAAACACAACCCTATTTTACTTTAAACTTCAGATTTTCCGAAACTCGAACATTTTAAGAAATTTATTAGCTTCACATCTTGTCCAATTCCAAGCATTTACCCTTTTGAATTAAATAGTGCTTCAGTTTATCCATTCTTTCACCATTTCCTTTTCATAAAAAACTTCTGTTTAAAAGAAGAAAAAAAAACTCAATTCTCATGTTAAGATGTCTATGATTCCCCGAAAAAGACGATTGTAGTGCTTCAGAAAAAGACACATCTAAGTAGAGATGCAAGTTGATTACAAGAAACAAACAAAGGAGAAACAGAAAGAGAGAATGAATTAACCAGCAGTGTCAGATGCCATGATAACACCATCTTTGTATTTCATGCCGATAACTGATGTGCCAGTCACATAAGGATACCTGTTAAAAAGATGAGAACCATAAGAAACAGACAAGCTATATTATCAGCAACAAAACTACTATATAGCAAGCATATCATGAATAATATTCAACAGTTTGTGGGGGAATTGTGATTTTGTGATGAAATATATATGAGATATAATACTGTTAGTTAGAATCAGTTCACAGATTAATTGAAATGAGACTAATTAAAAACAAAAAACAAAACAAAAGCACGGTCGTCCAGCCTAAATCTTCAAATAATAATAATAAATTAATAACAAAGCCGAGAGGAACCAAGGATATGCTCAAAAATCAACTAAAACACTTACAAAGTTCTCTCCGAACCGATCTCTGATTTATCAGAATCCTTCATATTTACTGAACTATCTACAATACGCTGCAATTAGAAGAACATAAATGCATGTCAAATTAAAAAAAAAAAAAAGAAGAAGTTAAAAGTGACATCAAACTACTAAGGATCCTGAGTTTGACTAAATTGCAAGAGCATTTTGGTAATTTCCAAAACCCTAGCCTCTCAGAATTTGTCTCACACCCGATCGGGGGTCGAAATTCGAGTAAAACCAATGAATAACAAGCTAGGGTTCGCACAGACGATCCAATCTAGCTTCCGAATCTACGCTGCAAGAAGAGGCGAGACCAGACGTACCTCCATTTCGTTTCCCAACAGAGAGATAGATGTATGCTCGCTGTATGATTTGGTATCAGAGAGAGGAGAGATTGAGAAAAGAGAGGCTTTGGAAAGAAGAAAGAGACGAGAGGGGGGAGCGAAATATTTGGGAGTATTTACTTAACTTTAGGCTCAAGGCAGTATATGGGCTTAATTTAGGCCCAGAGAAAATATAATCAAGCATCGTTGCAACGACAGCTCTCTGGCAATATCATGGGCCTCCCGACCCAACGAAGCGGCCCATAAAATATATATAATCTCGCGGAGCGGTGCACCAGAACCAGCAACCACCAACCAGGGTAGCTTTTGCTTGTTCCATAATATCAAATTTTGGAGAAGGCAGATGTGGGAAAAGTTCCATCATACAAATTAATCTGTCATCATGATTTGACTGAACAATAAATAACCAAGCCACCGAAATCTTTGAAATAACAATTGTATATCCGTCCTTTTGACTGTTTTTGAGGCAAAAATAAAGGTCAAGCTCTTATCCTTTTAAATTGGAACATAGTAATTACCGATAGAAAAAAAAAGTTCATCCTAAGAAATTTGGATAATTTAAGAAAAGTTTCATCCACAGGAGATAAATTTCAAAATTTAAATTTCAAAATCAAAAAATAAAAAAAAAACAAGAAAAAAATTTGAAACAACAATTATTGCTATAGGTTGAGTTCATCAACAATCTCAAAAAGCAGAGCATTTTTTGACTTGGATTGCCAAAGAAGATCCCAAAGAACTTGTGCAAGCCGAAAATTCATGTGCTTTACAAGGTCAAAATACAATAGAACGTGGCTCCATGATTGCCTCAACCTCCATCCTGATGGAACGCCACACGGCGCTGGACATCTCCAATTTCTGTCTAATTCGTGCCAGAAATTCTTCCGCCCAAGGCTCTCTCTCCCCTCTCATGCTTATTCCAGAAGGCACTGAAAAACTAACAAAACAAAAGGGAGAATAAAATATTTTGCATGCCTAAAGAAATGTACTGCCATTATATCATTTGATGTTAGTGTTACCTCATTAGTTCATTTTCGCACCTTGCTCCCTGGACTTCTTTCCTATCAAGATATATCATCATCTTTCAACAGCAATCATCAAATCCTCATATAACTTCCTCAGAAGTAAGAAATCATTTGTACAACACAAATTGACTAATATTTAGTTTACACCTGACCTGGTAATATAAATCTTGTAAATGTGAAGAGATTGCATTGAGATTACACTTGTGGCCTTCTTCAACTTCTCATTGCTAAACAAATATGTCACAGGATATCCCAGTAACCACCTTCAGGAGGAAAAAGTGAAAGATTCTTCAGTGGATTCATACCAGTTCAATGTGTTAATCACCTCCTCCCAATTTTTCTTCCAATGAGTAATGACTTCTATGAAAATGTAAATTACCCATTTAAAGTAGGGATGGATATTTCAACATTCTTCATTAAGTCTGTCAGATTAACACACAGAGAGCTAAAAGCAGAGGTGTCTGGTGATCTTATTCTTTTAGTTTCTTCACTCGGTACCACAGGTAGGAGATCAGTATCAACTCCAGCAGGAAACACTTGAGAAATTATCTTCTGTGCTTGTACCAAATCTGATGCCAGTTGGTTTCCTTCTGCATTTGATGGCAACAACTACAAAAAAAAAAAAAGGAAAGGCGGAGGATAGTGGGAAAAAAGTATAGGTAAAGGATTTTTCATCAGTAGATAATACCAATATTGAAATGTATATGTTATCCTAAAGTTTTGGTCAGAAGTTCAGAAAGGAGGTTAAATGAGCTCCCTTTAATAATTTCAGTTCCATAAAAACATAAAAGATCTATTACCAGCACTGTACCAATCCAGATTGTTGGTCCAGAAGAACACAGATGCCCAGCTCATCATTTAAATAAGTATTTAAAAGGACAATTGCGACTGGTAAAACCACCAGTTACAGAAAAAGAGACTAACCCTCGGGGGATCTGCTTCAATATCTAGTAAATGAAGCTGTTGTGGCAATTGAAGGCTTGAAAAAGCAAGCTCAGCAAGACCTGTGACATGAATCAGATATGCCATATCTGAAATAATCATAACCCTTAGAGGTTTCAGGATTATTGATTCCTGGAAAACCATAAGTAAAATAAATAAGGATATAGAACAGTGTAAAAAAGATTTTATTGGAATTGCAGACAGAAAAGTACCTGTCGAGCATGGAACAGCAGACTTGAAAGATTGTCTTGGAGCTTAGGCATGATTCCATCATAGTCTACGAGTGTTACCGACCTTAGCCCCGTGCAAAGGGCAAGAATATCTATATAATTCAAGAAAGTGCTCAAAACTAGGCTTAGAACATCTTAAAAAGAAAATAAAAATTAAGTTTCTAACTTTTGCATGAATTGCAATTTTCTTTATAAGGTTTAACTTCTGACAAACTAAAAAGACAATCAAGGCAAAATGAAGGTATAACAGTACAGAGCATCTTTGTTGTATGGAGGTAGCAATATTTTTTTCTTGTTTGCACATTTTTTTAATGTGTCATACAAAACAACTAGCTCTTGGGTTGCACATGCAATGTTTGATGAAATGCTTCCGGAAAGGAACTGAGCATGAGGCATGGATGGGAGGAAAAGCAGAAACCAGTGAAAGGTTTTAAAGGGAAAGAAAGGAGAGACCAGTAGAGAGGAGGCGCTTGGAGTGAGGCCTCAGACGCCAGCCAATACGGGCAGTGCAGGAGTCTACCACTGCGAGCATTTCGTCGAACGCTTGTGCTGCCTCCATCGCCCTCTCTCACTTACTGTATTATTCTCTGTGATTTTCGGCCTTGTCTTTTTCGCTCTCACCCTCCTAATTAATCCTTTGATCTTCCAAATGGAACCAACTGAATTTGGGGTGTTTCTGTTTTGGGTTTAGAGTTTAGAATTTAGACATCCGCCATCAAATGACGGGGATTCAAAGTCCCTTGCTCCTGCTCTTTTGGAGTGCATATCCTCTAGAGAGGACGATTACTTTAAAGAATAAAGTGATTAGATTTTATTCATTAAGAATAAAATGGACAGCATCAAAATTTGTGTTGAGTGATTTGTAAGATAAGATCTATATCCGGTCAATACTTTACAATATAAAAAACTCAGGATATGGATTCCGCCCCTTGGGACTTGAAGGTCATGTTTGGTGATCGGCCGGGAATGGACAAGGGCATAAGATTTGAAGTTACGCTGTGCATATGAAAAAAATAATAATTTAGTCAAACTAATTTTTTTTTGTTCCCACAGAAACAGTAAGAGGTCCGACACAAACCCGAAATGTGTCACTATAACTGACAACCAACGGGCTACGAAACTTACGAGTAGAAAGCCTCGAAGTCGAAGGAGAAGGAAAATTGTCAAATTGGAGAGAATCCGTGTGTCAGCACAAAAGTGCAGTTGAGCTCATAGTTACGAATTCGAGAATCAAGAATTATTTAGTGAGCTCAAAAATTTATGATTCGGACGTAATATAAATATAATTTGAGAATTCTTTGTTTTATATAATGCAAATAAAATATATATTAAAATATAAAAAATTAAAATATATATTAAAAAATATAAAAATTTATCTAAAATAATGTATAATGTGTTTTTCTGAATAATTCGTGAATAAAACGTTTTTGACTAAAAAATTATTATATATTAAACTGACAAATTATTCATGAAGTATCTAATTATTGATAAAAAAATAAAATATTTATGAATAAAACGCGAATTGTGTTATTATGGTTGAGCCCACAAGTAAAATGTCATTCATGTAAAGACTAACATTGTGCCCTAGACGGAAGTAGAGGAGGGAGGAAAAAGAAAAAGGAGATGACAAGATGAAATTTTTACTTAGCCAAAATATTTTAATTGCTTCGTAACTATAATATTTAAAGGGAGAGAGGGAGAGAGGAGGTAAAACATTTTATACAAATTTCAATAAAAAATTTATCCTCTAAAATGGAATGTAAAATTTTAATTTCACTCATTCATTTTACATTCCCTCTCTTTCCTCTCTCTCCTCTTCAATGGAGCATAGTATAAAGTTCTAAAGAATAAGTTCTAAAGAATCTAAACTTAGAAAGACCAAGTAAAATTCCATTCATCACAAAAGTGCACTTGTTTCGCTAAGATCATTTGTTTCGTGCAGTAGTAAACTTGGTTACATAGGCATTTCAATATATTTCAATAAATTAACATTCATCCCAATGTGTATATATGAAAGTTGATGTAATTTGTATTTCCTCAATTGTCGTTAACAAAACCATTCTGTTAGTAAAAATAAGTCTCTTTTCAATCTTTGCTTTTATAGACCATTCTTAGTAAATTATTTTTATTAAAATATATAAAATTATTTGAATAATATCTTCTATAATTTATAATTTATCTTTATAAACTCATAAATGGTCCAATAAATTCTAAATATTTTATAACATGAATCACACACAACAATGAATATAAATATATTAAAACAACACTTTGTTTATCTATTCGAGCTTTACATTATTTTTTACCTCATTTATATACATAATATCGTCAAAATATACAATGCTAATTTGAATGGCGTCTTTTGTTATTTCATATTTTTACTCTAGCAAGCTCAAGACATTATGAAAAGAAATGCGCATAAAAAGAACACAAAAGCATTAAAATATCATATCAATTGGTCTGTATGAGTTATATATAATTTCATGTCTCATTTACATACAAAATTATTTTACATGTCTTCCGTTCAATTATATTATACTCTTCAAAAGCTCAAGCCTTTATGATATAGAATATGCAAAAAAAAATGTACATAAATGCATTAAAAAACATCATCTTTGCACAAATTTATTTCGATTGATGTCTTTATTAGTTTATATTATTATCTTTACAAAGTCAAGTCTTTATGACAATGATTGCGCATAAAAAATAAACACATATACATCAAAACTACACTTCATTTGCTCTATTTGAGTTTTCTATCATATCTTGTATCATTTATTCACATAATATCACTAAAATATATAAAATTATTTGAATGATATTTTCAATTAATTATTTAGTTTATATACTCATCATTTCAAACTAAATCCTTTTATGACAAGAACTGCATACAAAAATGAACACAAACACAATAAAGAAATATTTTAGTTCATTTAATTGAGTTTTATATTATTTTTTATCTAATTTATTCACATAATATCGCTAAAATATGTAAAGTTATTTTGAATAATATATTTTCTCGATTTACATTATTATCATTGTAAATTCTAAGTTTGCACACAACATATACAAAGTTATTTTTATTGATATTTTCTAATATTTTATGTACTTATCCTTGCAAGTTTAAGCTATTATGATAAGAATTCTACTAAAAAAATAACACATATACATTAAAATGATAATTTAGTTAGTTTATTTAAGTTTAATATCTTTTTCTATCTTATTTATGTATATAATATCTTCAAAATATATAAAAAAATTTGAATGACGGTTTATATTATTTTATATTTTCATCAGTGAAAGTTCAGGATGTTATTGTAACCCTTGATTACCACTAATAATACTAATTTGGTCAATTAGTAAAAAGTACAAGGGTTAAATTGTAATTTTAACAAGTTCTACAACAATCAAGCACAAGCAATTTCTAAACCAAAGATATGAAATAAAGTAAAGAGAAAGAGTTTAGAAATGCTCAATCAAAGGATTGAGTTGACACGCGATGTAACGAGGTTCGGCGTTATGTGCCTACTCCTCGGGTCCCCGGCTTCCCGTCTAACGGTAACAAAGCCGGTCCGATCTATTCAACCAAATACGAGTCTTGTACAAGGTCGAACTTTGCCCTCTTACACACAAAGGATGAAAGACAAAGTCTAAAGTTAATGAAGTAGCAAAAGTTAGGAGTAGATTTTAGCAATGGAGCAAATCACTCAAATCTCACAAGTGTTTAGAACAAGTTTAGATCAAAGATCTTGAGCTTTAGCTAGGTATAGCAAGGTTTTCTCAAAGCTCTTTAATGATGGTTGTAAGAATGTATTTTGCAAGTATATTCCAATAACAGTAGGAGAAAGGAGATGGTCCTCCTTTTATAAAGAGCTGAAAACCATGCATAACTTATTTTTTTGCCCTGAACCGTTATAACGATTTACCAATCGTTATAACGGTTTACAAAACCGTTACAACAGTTTACAAATCGTTATAACAGATTAAGTTTCAAACGGTAGGATTGTCAGAGAAATTTGCCCGTTGATCTGCCGTATAGCCGTTTGATCAACTGAGCTGAAACGTTATACGATTTATCAAATCGTCATACGTTTCATGAAATCATTGTAACGATTACAGAATCGTTATACATTTTACAAATCGTTGTAACGGTTCAATAATCGTTACATAACGATTCACTCTGGTTTCTTTGAGAATGTTTCTGCCTTAGAGTATTTTTGAGTATCGAGATGAACCGTTATAACGGTTACTTAACTGTTATAACGATTCACTGGCCAGAATCACTTTTCTTATTGTTTAAGCTCAATTTCTCTTGACCAATTCAACCCAGTTTGAGTTTTACTGAACCTAAGCCTAGTGCAGTCTTGATTAATCTCTTGTATCCCAGTACTAGTCTTGGTTCTTGTGCACTAGTTCATTTGCATATTAATCCCTACACAAAACTCAACAAGGCAAATTATAAAATTCAAGATTATTTTGCAAATCGACAAATCAAAGAAGATGTTAAGTGTAACAGTTATGACAAGAATTACGTACAAAAATAAATATAAGTGTACTAAAATGACACTTCAATCAGTCCACTTGAGTTCTAAAAATATCTTCAATTGATTTATATTGTTATCCACATAAACTCAAACCTTTATGACATAAATCGCACATAAGAATTTACACAAACTCATTGAAAAAATTACTTAATCTATTTGAGTTCTAAATTATTTTTTGTCTTATTCATTCACATATTATAGCCAAAATATAAAAATATATTTTGAATGATATGTTTTATTAATTTATAATCTTATACCTACAAGAACAAGCCTGTATGATATGAACCTAAACTAAACAATGAACATAAATACATTAAAATAATACTTTGATATGTCTATTTGAGTTTTAAATTACTTTTTGTATCATTTATACACATAATATTATTAAAATATATAATTATTTTGAATGATGTCTTTTATTGATTTTTAGTATCATCTTTGCACAATCAAGTCTTTATTACATAAATTATACATAACAATGAATATAAATGCATTACAATCATAATTCGTTTAGCCTATTTAAATTTTATATCATTTTATATCTCATTTATGTACATAAAATCACTAAAATTCAAAAATTTGTGTTGAATGATATCTTCTATTGATATTAATTTTATGTCTGCAACCTCCATCTGTTATGGCATGAATTGCGTATAATAATGAACATAAATATATTAAAATAATATTTCGGTTAGTCTATTTATGTTTTATATAATTTATTATCTCAATCATGCACAAAATATTATCAAAATAAACAAAATTATTTTGAATGGTGTCTTCAATTGATTTATATCAGTGTCTTCAAAAGCCCAAGCATTTATGAAACAAAATGGTCACAAAAGTGGACACAATGCATTAAAAGATATTTAGTTAGTTTATTCAAGTTTTATATTATTTTTTATTTTATTTATACACATAATATCTTTATAATACACAAAGTTATTTTGAATGATTTTTTTATTGGTTTGTATTATTATCTTTGCAAAATTAAATTTCATGATAAAGATTATGAACAAAAATAAACACCTATGTATTAAAATAATACATCATTTACTCCATTTGAGTTTTATATTATTTTTTATCATTTGTACATATAATATCTTTAAAATACACAAAGTTTTTTTGGATAATACATTTTAATGGTTTACACACTTATCATTTCAAAGTAAAGTTTTTATGACATGAAATAAACATAAAATTGAATACAAATACATTAAAATAATATATTTGATTTAAAAATTTAGGCCAATTAGTTTGATTAATTGTTGCTCTAAGATTATATCCAAGATATTAACAAATAAGATGACACCAACATGAATAAATTGGTAGATCAATCACAAATAACTTTATAAAGAATACGTATATTTTATACAATGTCTTAGCAGGTCATGAGATCATCCATTTTGCTAAAGTGAATAAACAGATGGGACTAGTCCTATAAATTGATTTAAAAAAACATATGATAAGGTGAATCAGTCATTTTTGAAGGAATTATTACTTAGCAAAGATTTTGGTTTGAAATGAAAAACTTGGATAGGGAACTTGCTAAGGGAGCTCAAATTTGTATTAATTTCAATGTCAATCCTACCAATACTTTACATGTCAAAGAGGTCTTAGACAAGGAAACTCTTGTCTCCTTTTTTATTTGATTTAGTGACAGATACTATGTGTCAGATTTTGATTAGGGGTAGAAATTATCACAAAATTCAAGGTTTATATCGTGTCAGATTTTGATTAGGTAAGAATGTTAGGTTAACTCCAACGAACATAGTCCAGAAGTGAATTTATCCTCGTTGAATGTTTTACCAAGCAAGAATCCATTCCTGCAAGCTCAAATCATTAATGACACGAATTGCTCAGCGGATGATGAAACACAATTCGTTTCAGAAGTACACCAGAATTTTTTGGTAGAATTTTGTTTGCACTGATTTGCACTGCATGATGAAACAAAAATGGTATGAAAATGATATATATATATATATATATGTATATATATGAAAAGTAATCTATGATTCAGAATTAACGAACAAATACACATACATTTGAAATATGATTCAGAACTAAATGTTTGATTGCGTTTTCCATTTTAAGTTTTACCTGCTTCAACTAATTAAAATCAATTTAAAAAAATATTTTTACCTTTTAATTTTTATGGTTTACTGAAACAATGCTCTAAAATAAATCAACCTTTGCTTTGCAAATGGGCTAGTAGCTGAAATGGTAGATAACTAGAATGACATCCAAAAAAATCATGTTTTCAAGTCTAAATAAGCAAAAAAAAAAACCCTCATTTTTCTCTCTAAAAAAAGAGAATAGACCATAGCTCCGATTCAAAATAAAGAAAGAATAGTAGCGATTATAATATCCGTCTCAATTGTTATGATTAAGAAAAAAGGATAAAAATTAATCTTTCTGTATTTTTTTAACTGGAATATTTTCAATAGGGTGCGTTTGGCGTCATTTTTTTTTATGTTTATTGTTTTTCAAAAACAGATAAAAACTGTTTTTTGTTTTTAGAATTTCGCTATTGTATCCAAAATTAAGCGAAAACGGAAAAATGGAAGCCTGAAATTACGTTTTTGGGATAGAAATAAATAAGCTGGGAATGAAAGAGGGGAGCTTTTGGACCTTTTTGGACCATTTCTTTGCATCTCTTTTCTCAACTTGGGCCTTCTTTTTGGATACACCACTTGTCTATTTGTATACATACCGTCTCAGAGTTTCGGATTTGTTTTCAAATCTTTTTAAAATCACGTTTAAATATTGCTTTATGCAAATTTTGAGTATTAAAAATTTACAATAACGCACACTTGAATATTTTGTCGATGAGTATTTGCGCAATGCATTCTTGTTCATTCAAATTTCTTTTTGTTTTAAAAAAAAGCTCGTCCAAAAAGAGTTGGAATTCGTTTAGAGGGTGAGGAATATTGAGTCCACTTGTGAATTTTATTGGAATATTTAATTTTCTTGCATTCTATTGCATAAGTGAAGGATGATAATTATAACTAATTTAGCATGAAAACACTTCTTGATGTTATATTAATTTTATTTGCGGTATCTTCATAGTAGTTCAAAGAATCAAAGTGTTCAAATCAACGGAATTTTCTTACAAAGAAATCTTCCTTGAAATTAATTAAAGTCGGAAACAAACAAAAATGTGAAAGATTTTTAAACTAAAAAGAGAGAGAATAAGAAGAAATCCCACTTGTGACTTGTGAGTGGCAACGACCAAAATAATTCCAGAATCACGTCACCATCGGATCATAAAAATAGAAATCGATGATTTTATCTTGAGATGGATGGTTGGAGATAAGGTTGGGATCTACTATTCTATTCTTCTCTTGTCCTGTCCGGGCCCACCTTGTTATATCAAACATTAACATTTGACAAGCGCAAGATCAAAAGAGAACCTGAACCACCTTCTCATTTGTCATTTCCAATAAAGAGAGATAAGACCAACATAATTTTCATGCCTTTCTTTCTTCTCCTCAAATTCAATGCCACTACTCAGTAGTCAGTACTCACTACTGCAGCATTTTATTGGTCGGACATGGACATGGACAGCCTCGTTTCTACGCGTCTCTCCCAGGAGCAGGAGCATCGCCAATTTTTCATTGGTTGGACTTGGACCCCCCTCTCTTAATCCACTTTGAGCTGTTGAAGTTTCCTACTGACTCCGGATTTGAATTCCATAAATAAACGTGGCCCCTAGGAGATCTCCCGGTATTTGATCAAATGTATGACCAATTTACACTAATCCATAATGATGAATTAATAGTGATATTAAAGATATCAGTATCAAATTTCTAAAAAATCCAACACAAATGTTTTATTATTAGTGCTGAATTTTTACAAAAAAAATAACACTAAAATTTACTGACTCATTAGTGTTGACACTAAATTTACACTTTCAGCGGCGGATTTTTATAAAAAATCGACCCTATTGAGACAGAAAATTTTAGTGTCATTTTTCACAAAAATCTGGCACTAAAAGTATAAAAAATTTATAATAGCTTTGATTGTAGAAATATTATTGTCATATTTTTATAAAAAAAAATCAACACTAAAAGTGTAAAAAAAAATAGTATCTATTTTGATTGTAGAAGTATTAGTGTGATATTTTTATAAAAAGCCAACACTAAATTTATATTTTTTAGTGTTAGATTTTTAAAAAAAAATTGGCACTAATGACAGTAAATTTTAGTGTTAGTTTTTTTAAATAATTGACACTAAATATTTTTTTTTCGTCTTTTTTGTTGGAAATTTGAGATTTCAATTAGTGTCAAATTTTTATAAAATTTTGAGATCAATTGTGTTTTTTAGTTCTAACGATATAAATTAAAATTAATATATTTAAACATATTTTTTGTGAAAATGATTAGAAACCAATAAGTTATCATAGTCCAACAATTTGTCATATTTCATAATTAATAGAACTTTCATCATAGAGTAATTTTATTATAGCCGTTGATTGGTGTTTTTTTTATTTCATTAGATAAAATTACTAAAAAAACTTACCAACATCATTATTTTATCGAATACTAAAAACTTAGCAGTACAAATGATATATTTTTAAAAATACATGATTATCTTCATTCTTTTACAAATAATGTCAACTCATATGACTTAACTATATAACTTGCATGAAAGTTTACTTATATCGCTTTCATGATTTTAATTTTTACTTACATCACTGATGCATTTAAGTTTACTAAATTTGCAAATTTTTACATATTTTTATTATTTTATGGTCACTCAATCAAACCTCATATGCATACTCTTTCAATAAAATAATAATACTACTGTCCTGTCCACCACCCCCACCAGACACCAGCAATAATCTAAAAGCAGCCAAAACTAAAGAAAGCAAAGATAATAATTAAGATATGATATATTGAACTCATCCTCATAGCCCACTTCTCCTTGCATTGATTGAATAGATTTCTCTTTCATTATTAAATGACCGGAGAGATATTCGAACAAAAAAGAAGAGCCGAGTTAGATCAAGATTCAAGGCAAAAGGTTGAAAATTTGAAAATTTTGGTTTGTACCAAGTCCAAATTGTCAGTTTCTTGCAACTTGTATTTATTTTAACCACATAAATTCAAAGTGAGACGAAAAAAAAAATGGTGCGTGATGACACCGTCTCTCATCCACTCTCCCATTCATTCCCACATGGTCACAGACTCACATGGAGCCTGGAGCCTGGAGGCCTCAAACAATTCTGATCTTCTGTGGCATTCAAAATCATTATATGCGCGTGGCGACATCCTGCCATTTGAAAGTTTTATATTTTAATATATTCTTGAGAAGGGATTAAATTACCGTGGTGTCACATGGGTTTCTTTAAAATTAAATATTAAATAATTATTATTTAAATTCTTAAATAATATAACTAATTAAAAAAATATTTTACAAATATCATCTTAAATAATATGCGCGTTACTTAATAGTTATTCAAATAAAATAATTCACATTTTGAAATTTATATATAATAAATAAATAGACGCTCTGAAACCAACAATAATGATAATTAGATGTATTCTGATCCGTACTCTTTAGTTCACGTATCAGCCGAAAAGCAGAATTGCATACAAAACTTGCGACATATTAGAATCTCCAATACTAATTCCAAATAAGCCTTATTTTATAGTTATACCATTCTTATTCTTTCAAGAAAAAAGAGAGAAAAAGAAGAAGAAAACATAAAAAAAAAAAGTTGAAACCATGAGGCTACATCACGTGACCTCCACGTGGGACACTAGCTCAAAACAAAAGCAGAAATTGTTCTCCACGTGTCATCAGCCATATTTGTAAAAATACTAAAAATCAGGAACTGGGTCCGACGTAGGCCAGTACAGAGTACACACGAAGGAGCAAATTATTATTATCATATCTTAAAAGTGGGGTCCATCCAAAAGTGGCAGCATGCTGGTAGTAGTTATCTTATCTGTATGACAAAAAATAATTGCACTTGAAGAACACTCATGCATAAACACAATTAATTTTGTTTGCATATATAAGAAACATATATACATACCGAGCTAGTGATCGACGAAGTACAGCCCCCAAAACTTGTGGATGACTGAGATGAGGAAGATGGCCCTGGGTTGGTAATAGCTCGATGGTGGTGCGCCCACCTAAGTGAGCTTTTAGATAGACAGCTACCGATGGCGGCACAGACATGTCCTTAGCAGTCTGCACAATGACACACGGAACTCTAACAAGCCCCAACACACCACGCAAATCACTATTGAATACAGTACGACAAACAAATAAAGAGATGTCAGGACGCATATTAAAGAGCGTGCGACTAAATTCCTGCACTGCTTCGGGAACATCAGCTCCCACAACTAACGGCGCGTATCCTTGCACCCAGGATTTATAATTTGCCTCCATTGCGCCCAATACTGCCTCGATCTCTGCTCGTTCAAACCCGCCATGGTAGCTACTATCATTCAAAAATCTACAATAGTATTATATATAGTACGTATCACGTAAACAAGAAGCTAGCTAGCAAATCCTTTACACACTACACTACTCTTATCTCTCCAGCCTATTAATCAAATCGCGCCAAATTCAAAAAGCAGATTAATCCTGACCTGGGAGAGGCGCCGATGAGCACGAGCTTGACGAACAACTCCGGTCGTCGGATGGCAGCAAGTATCCCGATCATGGCTGACACCGAATGCCCCACCAAATAGCACCGCTCAATCCTCAGAGCATCAAGCACCGCAAGCAGATCGTCAACGTATGCATCCAGATTGGTATAGCGGCGGAAATTGAAGTGATCTGGGTTGACGCTCCCGGAGCACACCAGGTCGTAGGTGACGACCCGGAAGTTGGGGAAGTAGGGGAGGATGCGGTTCCAAGCGGATTGGTCGGTACCAAACCCGTGAGAGAAGACAACGACCCGCTCACCCGACCCGACGACCCGCACGTTGAGTATCTGGAGGAGCTCCCTTCCGGTTGGTCCCCTGACCATGGTTAAATGGATAAATTTACAAATTGAAAGAGTTTTGGGTGGTGGTGAATTTGAGAATTCGTGACGAGAGAGTGACTGAATGGATATGGAATTATGGATGGAGAGCACTGGAGAAGGGGGTGATTTGTGGGGGGTTTATATAGGAAAAATGGAGGAGGCTCAGGCCTCAGGCTGTGTATTGTATATTTGTATGTGTAGTGTGGGTCGGATCCTCTCCAGTGCGGCGGTGGCTCCTCCGTTCGGATCAGATCAGCAGAGCAATCTGAAAATGGACGGCGATGATTTTGCGAAGCTCCGAGACTGTGGAAGGAGTGGTGTACAGTACACTGTGTCTGTACAGTACAGTGCAACTGAAGAGCTTCTCTATTAGTCTATTTTATTCGAATTATAAATATAAATGATACCCTACTCCCCTCCGCTGGTCCAGACAGAGTGCAAACTTACAAGATAATAATTTCCGCAACCGCAAGTATTCGTTTCGAATAGAAATTTATATACAGAAATCTGTGTCTCAATATTTACACGGAAAGTTATTTGGATATGATTTTTAATCTATGTATCTAAATAGTAAATATATAATATATTATTTAATATATATCATAAAAAATAATATTATTCTTCATTATAATTACATAAATATTATTAATTTTAATATTTTTAAAATTAGTAACATACTTTTAAATAAATATTAATATTAAAAACTTATTTTATTCTACATTTCAATATTTTTATAAATTTTTAAGTGAAATTTATATTTATCTTTGACAATGTATACGCATTATCCGTATTCATATTTACTAGCTATATACCCGCGCGTTGCAGCAGAATTTTTTATTTAAACATTAAAATATTATAAGATAAAAAAATTCACATTTATCTAATATTAAATTATAAATTCACCAAATTATAGAGAAAACATATAATAAAGACTATATTTAATCTTGGATGAGATTTTTGCACAATATGAGTTAATGATTCATTATTTTTATGGCAAGAAAAGTAAATTATTCTAACATATATTATCACCATTAATTTCTTACCAAATATGCACAAGGTTGCTAAATAAAAAAATAAAAATTATGGAAATAATAGTATATAAGGGAAAGAAATTGAGAGAAAGAGGGGATCAATGGACGCGATCACATATGTTCGATCAACCAACAATAAATATTATCCATCTAATTGAGGGATAAAATGGGTATAATAAAAATTTACCATGACAAAAAATGGACCCTCCAATTCTTAGATGCTTTATATAATAGTATAGATATTTGAAAATATTCTATTTATATCTATATTTATATAGATAGATATAAACGTGAATACGTGATCAATTCATACGTATTTTAGATCAATATTTTTCTAAGAAATTAATAACTACTAGGGTTGTAACTCGGGTTTTGTCCCAACAATATAGTCATCAAATAAAAAATTAGTAATATAAAATTTTAAATATATTTAATAAAATTTTACATAAAGAAAATTTAGACATAATGTTTGTAAATGCTACATAATAATGATAATTATAATAATAATATTATAATAATAAATAATATAATTAGACACATATTAATCTATAAATGATCATATAAAAAGTTAGATCATTTTAAGAGTTAAGATTCACCTATAATATTATTTTAAATGAGCAGAGAGAAACTATTTTATATAAACCTTTATATTGAAGAAAATGAAAAGATTTAAACAAAATGAATAGTGAAAAAAATGATGAAGTGATATGTTTGAAAAGCTTAAAAACTTAATGCTCTTTGTGTATTAAGAATTAGCAGGGACATGCTAGCTCATGCTAATAGCATCGTGGTTAATTCTGCTAAGATCAATATTATATTATAGGTCAAAATATCGATCAAGTCGAAATTAATTAGCTACTCTTATTCAACGAAAATAATTAATTTTGAACCCAAGCAGAACTCTTTTATTTTTTTCTATAATGTTCGTGCATAAATTCAATTGCAAAAACTTTACCTTTTGTCCTATAATATTAACATACCCAACAAGGTGTCAGCTTCCATTACTTTTCGAAAACAAAAATATTATTACAAACATTAGTTTATAAAAAATAAATCATAAGCCAACAACATAAGTTCAAGCGCATGACTTGAACCAACACTCCTAACAAGGAGGAATAGAAAGTAAACATTATTACAAAAAACAAATAATAACCCAAAGAAGACAAACAACAGAACACACCATAGTAGATCACTCCTGTATAAATAGTCCAATAAGTCCTCAATGGATTGGGACATAGGGGTCACCTTAGCTTGCGGCACAACTGCAGCTGGATCGGCAGGAGCCATCGGAATATAAACCTCATCACCCATCAACATGCCCTCGATAGGAGCCAATGAGTCTCATAAATCGATAAAAAAAAAAGCTTAGATATCATAAATAACTTTGTACTAGGTTTTTAGATCATTTATTATTCATATTAGATGTTTAATGTTCATGTTATCTATTTTATTATCAACTTAATCATATGATTTGTGTTTATTAGGACTTTGTATCAAGTTTTGAAAACTCCGATTCTCACATTTTTTATTTAAATAATTATTCAACTTTTTAGCTTTTCTATTCATTTTAAGTGGTTTATTATTCATATTAAGATTTGTATCATTCATATTAATATTTTTTTGTCTTCTTATTCAATTTATTAACATTGTTATTTAACTTATTAGCTTTATTATTCAAATTCAATAATATAGAATTTTTTCTTTCTCAATTTTTTCATACTTATTGCACTGTAAATGATCAATAAATAATTATATGATATATTTAGATCCTGAATAATAATAAAATTTAATGCACTCAATATCTGTAAGTTTTATTTTGTATTTTGTTTATTCTGAATAAATTAAAAAAATATATATTTTTTAAAAAGTTTTAGGATTGATAAAGAAAATAAGTTTAAGATATCACTAATAACTGAAGAATAAGAGGGAGTCATTTGTTATTAATATCATTTTTTTTGTTATTCAACTTAAGTGCACTAGTGCTGAAAATACAAGGAAGCGTGTGAAGAAAATCTGGGAGTGCGCTCTTCCAACTCGAATTCTGACTTTTCTGACTTTGACCAGTAAAACTTTATGATATAACGTTTAATATCGAATGTATCAGTAATTCAGTATATCCAGGTCCCAGTGGCGGATGTAGATTAAGTAAATGGGGTTAAGTGTCCCCCATCTGATTTTTAATTTGCACAATTTATGTGACATTTTTCATATTATATAAATATAGTATTAACAAAATTCATATTTGGACCTCATAAAATTATAAATTATTTTCATTGTGACCCCCATAATTATAATTATTTTTATTTCATTATTATTATATAAATATAAAAAAAATGATATGATAATTGAACCCCCATAATACAGATCAAATCGAAGCCTATTTAAATATTCAAAATAAAAAGCATTAATTTGAATCTGGTACTTCAAAGTAATAACTTGTATAATACATCTAATGAAAGGATACATTGGTGAATATATTTCAAAACTTTTCAGATAAACATTTTATATTGATTTTTCCATTCAACACCATATAATTATAATGAATACCCATTATCTCCGTATGTTGATTTCTTGGGATATCAGAATCTATTTGCAAGATCATTCATATACCTAAACCTGTGATATCTTTTTATTTTAATTAATCAAATATTTTTGAAATAATTCAAAAGTCCATTAGGAGATATATCTTTAAAAAATTGAAATGTCGATGTATGCAAATGGTTCAGATCAATTTATAAATATGATCTGTGATAAGAAGTTAGAGGTGTAAACGGATTGGATACGGAAGGATAATCGTTATAATTTTTCAGATCAATTTATAAATATGAATTAGATATTCGATAAATATTTAGATATGAATTGAATATCGGACAGATATAAGTATATATATATATATATATATATTAGATATTAAATAAAAATATTATATGTATCACTAAAAAATAATTGCATACCTTTTTTGATAGAATCATTAATTATAAAAATAAAATATTAATTATAAAGTTAAATACTAATTATCACTATACTAGTAGTTTGAATGCTTAAAAAATAAAAAAATTCTATAATTTAATTATAAAAATAAAATATTAATTATAAAAGTTAAATACTAATTATCACTATACTAGTAGTTTGAATGCACATTAACACATATTACATTTATAATACACTTTAAAAATCAAATTAAAAAATATGTAATAGAAATATTTTAGATAAAATTAGATAATATTGGATCGGATACCATCAAATAATGTCGAATATTGATGAATAATAGCTAAACGGTCAGATACAGATTGAAAATAGCCAAATTGTATCTTTATCCGTTAAAATTTTTTGTATACAAATGCGAATATGAATTGGATAATTTTACTATTTATCGGATTGAATTGCGGATAAAATCAAATATTATCCGATCCTTTAACACCCCTAATTTCTAATTTTTAAAGAGACTAGTTCGATATTAAAAAACTAAAAAGTGGTCACATACCCACATGTGCATTTCAAATGATTAAAAAACCAATAATTTAAAGATCACTAACTAAATAATTCAGAAAAAAAATATAAATATTGAATTCAATGGTTATTGCATATGTAAGGTCGGACAGAAAGTAGACGCTTAAGGATTAATGGATTGACTCTCGTGACTACTAAAAATTCGGTGATCATTTGAAATTATTTTCTTTCTTATAAATTGGACAGAACAAGTGAGAAACAGTAGATTAAAACGGTGAGAAAGTATTCTTCTGAAATTCAACTTTATACAGTATAATCATTTATGCTTTGGTTGGTCTATAGTAACTAAAGAACGGGTTATGATCGAACCAACATAAATTATCTTATACTCTCCGTCGACACTAAATCTGAATAATTTTTCATATATTAAGTGTGGGTGCTGTCGTACCCGTACTCGTATAAAAAACATTATCTAACTTTCAATTCGTTTCTGATTGGTATTCTTTTCGAAACAATATCGAAACCAGATGAAGAGAAACAAAAGCGAGGATTTGCACGAAGTTCCTTTTGACTCTGAGAAGAAAGCACTAAGAGTTGACCAAAGTTTGGATAATGGTTAGTGTACTTTTATCAGGAATCACACAAAATAAGTAAGATCATATAAAAAGGAAAGGATGTACTGAGACATGACAGTCAACTCTCAATATTTGAAGAACCGATCACCTCATAAGGTGGAAGGTTATCCCCCCACACACACAAAAAGAAAAAGAAAAGAAAAGAAAGCAGAAGGGGAAAAGTGAAAGAAAATGTAAGAGGCAAGACATAAAAAAAAAAGAATAGTGCATGTTTTGTGAGAATCTTGTGCAATCCACTGTTTGTGTGTGTGTTTGCTTGGGGTGTCCAGTGGTACGCTGGTATGATATATATTGGGCGAAATATTTTCATATTTATATTTATTTAATAATAAAAAATGATCTAGCAATTTAAGCGGTAGCTTAAACTGTATAATCATTTATTCTTGACTATTTGGAAGAGCGAAAATATCGTTTGACAGTTGTTACTCAGAATAGTTAAAATATAAATAATTATGATACTAATAATGATGATGATGATAATAATAATAATAATAATAATAATAATAATAGTAAAATAATAATCATAATAGTAAGATAATAATAATAATAAAGAGTACAAAATAAAATTCTATAAATCAATCATGTCATAAATTATTAATTAAATTACATTATGTAAAATATTATATTTTAACCATTCTCATAATAAAAATGAAAATAAATATTATTATTAATAATAATAAGGAATAAAAAATAATCATAATAAATAATAATATTATAATAGTCATATAATAAAAATATAAACATAATCATAATATAGTAATATAATAATAATAAAATATAATTACAATCATAATTATAATAATATAATAATAATAATAAGTAATCATAATTTTAATAATATAATCATAATATAATAATCATAATCATGATAATAATAATTATAGTCATAATCATAATAATATAACCATAATCATAATCATAATAATATAATAATAAAAATATAATCATAATCATAAAAATAATTATAAATAATTATAATAATAATAATATAATAATAAATTAATCATAAATATAATCAACATATAATAATATAATACAACATAATAAAATAATAATAAATTATTAAAAAATAATCATAATAAATAATAATATGATAATAGTAATATAATAAAAATATAATAATCATAATATAGTAATATAATAATAAAAAATTATAATTACAATCATAATTATAATCTATAGTAATCATAATAAATAATAATATGATAATAGTAATATAATAAAAATATAAACATAATCATAATATAGTAATATAATAATAAAAAATTATAATTACAATCATAATTATAATAATATAATAATAATAAGTAATCATAATTTTAATAATATAATCATAATATAATAATCATAATCATAATCATGATAATAATAATTATAGTCATGATCATAATAATATAACCATAATCATAATTATAATAATATAATAATAAAAATATAATCATAATCATAAAAATAATTATAAATAATTATAATTATAATAATATAATAATAAATTAATCATAAATATAATCAACATATAATAATATAATACAACATAATAAAATAATAATAAAGTAATAATAATCATAATTATAATCATCATAATATAATAATATAATAATAAAATAATTATATTTATTTTCATAATATAATAATATAATATTAAAATTATATTTATAATAATAATAAATAATATAATAATACTAATGGTAACGATAATATAATAACAATAATGATAATAATAATAATATAATGATAATAATAATAAATAAATAATAATCATAATATTAATACAATAATAAATTATAATCATAAATATAATATAATAATATAATAATACTAAATCATAATCATAATATAATAATATAATATAATATAATATAATCAAACAATAATCGTTATTTCGACGAGAGCTAATCCGGTATTCCACCTATAAGTTGGTATACCGAATTAGCATTATTCCGCACTCTTCTACTTAGTCTAAAATTCATTTGGCAATTTAATTCATCGGAATAACTATTCTATTCTAACTTTTTACTATTCCATTGAGTGCCAAACACTCTCAAAGAGAAGTATGACTCTCGAGGAGTGAGGACCAATTATCAGTTTAAAGTTATTATTTTGGGTGGGTTTTGACTTTAGGTTATATACATTTTATTTTTTGAGGAAACTTTAGGTCGTATACTCATCTCTCTTATGATGTTAGGCATGTGGAGTAGGCTAGCAAGTAGCTGGCTAGAAAATATTGCTCTTTTCTCCGCATCCCACATTCACAAATCAAAATTCAAAAGGCTAAATATAATTATATATAATGGATACCTTGTCAGACAAACATGACTCTCTTATAGCCTCTCTCTGTTATCATGGTCTCTCCTCAGACATTCATATCATCGTATCATAAATCAATACGTGGCATATTGTGGCCTGTTTCAGGCCTTTCGGTCTCCAGTGGAAGGGTGACTGGAGATGTACTGTCCTGCCACAGGCCGGCCTCCCACGCCTTATCGGCTAAAAAATGAAGGTTCAGGTTATATAATATATATGATGATTTCTTTGATAATTTTTGGCAAATAACCGATAAAAAATATATAATCCTTGTGACATCTTTTTGTTATAGTAGAGGAGGCGTGTGTTTAACATTTAATCATCAAACTTAAGTCTTAAATAACTGATTCTAATAGTTTAGTCTAATATCCATACAAAAATTTATTAATAAACTAAATTTTATATTTCGTAGAATTATTTTTTTTGCCGAGGAGAAAATTATTTGATCTGAGAATTTTGGTTCATCCAAAATAAGAATTTTCTCCTATAAAAAATAATAAATAAATTTTGATATGAAAATTAGATTGAACAATTCAAATTGATCATATCTGACTTAAATTTAATGATTGAATGCAAAATATATGATCTCCCGTGCTTTGTAAAGGACCATAGGTAGTCTCATTCCAAGTATATATTTAAACTAAAAATTGGTACTGAATTTATTAATATTCATAATGCATAAATTGTTGTTTTATTCTATTTAATTGTCCTCGACTTTATATACTTATCATCTAGCAATCATGTCAACGTCTTATACTATCATAATTTTTTTCATAATACTTAGTCAATGAAATAATTTTGTGCTTGTTTTGGTAAATAAAGCAAATAAGTCATGTTTTCATATATATTTGATTATTTGTATTTATGATTTTGACAGTTGTCATCTTATTTAATCGGAGAGATTCAATTAATCATTGAAAAGAACAACTTGAACGGCCGGTGTGGGGCAAATGGAAGGGAGAGGATGCAGCAACTTTGTTCATGATCAGCTTTTTTCACGTGCATGGGTGGGGCCGGATAACACAATGGAACCATATTCCAACTTCAAGATTGCGAGTGGATGCGATGATCAGGTCCAGTCCAAAAGTGAGCATCAAGAATATAAATCAGTAAATAAATGATCATATATAGTAGTGTATTGTGGTCACTGGTCAATGGGGAGATGGGGTGGTGACTTGCTGGTACGTACGTACCACTGTACCAGTACCAGCAAATCCTTTTTTTTTTTTTGAGGTTCACCAGCAAATCCTTAAAGCGGTATTGGGGTTAGATGCACGTCTTCTATCACGAAATCATGAAACACAAACACGAGCACGAGCACGAGCTGCATTATTTATTAAAAATCTTATACGAATTTGAAGAAGTTCTCTAAAAAGCTAGCGCTATGGCCTGCCTTATGCATTTGATTCATTAATCGGATGATCCAAATTACGTCATAAAGTCTCTACAATCATTATAATGACAGTGGAGTTTCGGATGACTTAAGATAGAAATATATCTATGATTTGTATTTTTCATTTAAACAGTATTTTACAAAAAATGTAACATAAAAATTAGGAAATCAGACAATTCAATTATTCAGTTTTAAATCCATAATTATTCATTTTTTGTCGACTACCGCCGTGAGGTCCATGACCCTTTTGTAAAAAAGAAGAAGAAGAAGAAAAAAAAGATACCAATGCAGCATGGGATAAGTATTCTCACGGTTTGGGTATGGCAATGATCGATCATGTTACATTTTGAGGGCCCATTGTCTTCCGTTTATTCTACTATGAGATTCAAAAACTATTACATATATAACATAACTTATTATTGTAGTTGCACATCAACATGAGTAGCCCGGATTTATATTTTTGCTTGTTAGACTGAGCCCAAAACATAACGTGCCAGTGTCACAGTGCTCACTGGCCCATGACTGATCTGACACTGTTCTAATTAACTAAACTTCTTTTGTTAAATCATGCTACCAACAGGACAAAGAGCATTCGACGCAACTCTTCAGTACGTCTTCATGAAGCAATATTAAACAAGATTTAATTTTATTTAGTTCACACTTTTCCTCCTGATAATTTTAGCATATGTTGAGTATTGGTTCTCATTTGCAAAATTTGAGAGAACACTATACTGTTTTAGAATCCTCCTTTCTCCACAATTTCACTGTCTGAGTTTGCGTGAAGTAAATACATTTGCATGCGCAAAGTTTGATTTCTTAAAAAATAAAATAAAAACGTTTGACAGCTAAATAGAATAACCAAATACTAATAAGTTCTTGGTGGAAATAGTCTGACGATGTACATGTTCCTTGCATTATTCTACAAGAACAATAAAGTTTAAAAAAGGACCAAATAAAGAACCACATTCAACTAAGAGATTCCACCCAGAAGAGAGAAATTCACAATTATGTGTAACCTATATTTTCTCTTTTTTAAAATAACAATTAGCAAATGAATAAAAGAATCATATTCAAGAAACTGAAAAACATCTCTAATCCTAAGTTGTACATTCATTTTTTGTTGTAGTGGTTTCACCTAGAGTATTGAAATGGACCGGACGGTCCAACTCGTCCCGGACCGGTCCGTGCCCTATCACGGTCCAGTCCAACGGTGAGTCGGTCCTCCCTTCACCCGAAAATGGACCGTGCCGACCCGTGGACCGGACCGGACCCCCCTCTCCCACCCCCCCCCCACCCCCCCCCCCCCCCTTCAGACCCCTATTCTAAAATAAAAAGTGCTAGCCCCCCCCAAGATACCACCAACTCCCAAAAAATAAAAATAACACCACTTTTTTTTTACTTTTGCAGAAAATTTCAAATAAAAATAAAAAAATCTATAATTTTCCCTCCCAAAAATATCTATAAATACCATCCCCATTTACATCTCAAAACACATCAAAATTTCATTCTCCCTCTCATCTCAAAACACATCAATATTCGGTATTCGTCATTTCTCAATTCCATCGTTGCGATAATATTTTCCCTTAAAGGTTAGTTTTTAATTTTAATTAGTTGTGATTTTTATTTGTAGAAATTAGTTATGTTGTTAGATTTTATTCATAATTTTTTATTTGAAATTTGTAGAAATTATTTTATTTATAAAATATAATTTTTATTTATAATTTTTTAATTGTAGATTCATTTTTTACCGCAAAATCTTAACTATCAACCTCAACAAACCCCTATATTTACTACACCGCATCAACCTCAATACGCCTCAAGTTCCCATGAAATAACCGAAGAATCCCCATCGCAAGTTCCGACCGCACCCTCCTCTAGCCGCAGAAACTCCAACCTCAAGTGTACCCCCATCACCAATGGAAGCGAGACCATCAGAAAAGAAAAGGAAGACAACTGGTCCCTCCTACGATGCACCTTGGTGGCGTTTTTATGAACAAACAAAGGATGCGAGCGATGTCATGCTCAGCGGAAGGTGCAAGGTAAAAAATTAGGAGGAAGTACCCGCCGTGACAATTATCGCAAATTGTCTTCATCCATCATTCAAGAAAAAATATACCGTAAGGCTTCTTCAAAGGTACAAACAAAATCTACATCTACGCACTAATGAAGAAGATAATCGCGTAAATAGCTTATAGGAGGAGATGTTCAACATTTATAACTCCCGACGAAATACTAATAATCCTTTTACTACCGATCACAACATTAGGTATGAATTTTAATCATCATTTAATCATCATTCTTTCTATTATATAATTTATTCACTTATATTGTGTTCATTTTTAATCGTATAGAAGTAATAGTTCATCTGGATTGCTAAATGAGTTGCGAGATGATGATTGTTTTGAAGATCAACAAATAAACAATAACGAATTACTGAGTTATTGTTTGGGAAGCATGGAAGATGATCAAATTGATATCCTAGAGTACTGGAAGAGGAATGCAACTGCCTATCCAACATTGGCGATGATGGCGCGTGACGTATTTGCAGTGCCCGTGTCAACCGTCCCTTCCGAATCATGTTTTAGTTCGGCAAACAGGATCCTAACAGATAAGCGTACAAAATTGAGGTTCAAAACTTTTCGAACAACTTGTGTACAATAAAGATTGGATTGATGCTGAAAGTCGCATGCAACATGATACCACATTTGATGCAGCAACATCCGCCATAGAAACTCAAGAAAGCGGTACCAATATCCCCAATATCTCTCTAGAAGATGATTCCGACGACCCATATGATATTCAAGATAACGATTTATGGTATATGCACAACGACTTCTAGGAGTTTGATATTTCTTACCATATCAATCTTTTTATCTATTTTTAAATATTTCAATTATTTTTTAAAATTTCTTTTTTTAAAGAACATTACTAACAAAAAAAAGTTATAACTCCGCCTATGTTCTTTTTACATAGCCGGTCTCAAGCCCGGGTTAAAGGAGTAGGGTAACTTAAAATATTATCAAATTTTATTTTATAATTTTTGATATTTTTATAATTTTTTGTATTATTTGATTCGATGAAAATGATGATCTAAAAATTAATAAATTTATTTTTCAACTTTATTATTTTTTATAATTTTCTAAAATTTTATTTTTTTTATAATTTTTTTAATTTTTTAGTACTATTAGATTTTTAAACAATTAAAAATAATAATTCGAATTAGTTAAAAATTATTATTAAAAAATATGATAAATTATTATTTTTTCCAATTTATAAAAAAAAAAATTGAACCAAAGGTGGAACGGGTTCAGATTTTTTGAATTTGAACCGTCTTAGATCGGACCGTACGGGACCGTGGACCGTCCGAATTTGAACCGGACCGGACCGTCTTCAATACTCTAGTTTCACCACGGTGAAAGTGTCATCTCTGCTGATTAATTAATGACCGGGACCCTTGGGACTAGGCCCCGCTGGCAGCGTCGAAACCCATGTATGATAATATTGATTGTATATAGGAGAATGTGAAAGAGAGTTAGAATCGCGTAGCCTGTATTTCTTCAAATATAAATGGCTAAAAGCATTTTTTTTTCTGAAAAATTCATGTAAGTTGCATTTCTAATTTGTTCGAATTTGTCTTAAAGAGTTTTTAGTATCAAAGACGTTAGAGTATCTAAGTACAATAAATTTAGATATTCCAAACTATAATGGAACTTTTAGAAATGCAGTCACAATTTTATTTGCTATCACTTACTATTTTTCCTGAAAATTATGGAAGATAACTATTTTACAAAAAAATTATCCTACTCTACTTTAAATTAATAAATAAAAGTGTCTCGAAACCTTTCCGAACTTTCAATATGTAACTGGAAATTGCCTAAACTTTTAATTGTTATAACTTATAAGGTCCTCTCCTGCAGAAACTTGCAATATATTAACGAACAAAATAGCACATGATGTCAATTAATATCATTGATTTTATTCTTTTCAACACTTTATTCTTTTTATCAATTTTAAGACTAAAATTTTCCAGAGTCAAATTTCAATGGATGAAGTACTTACTATTAATATCTCAAAAAAAAAAAAAAAGAAACTTAGTATATATATATTTAAATATTTTTTTGAGTAAAGATAAGGGTCTAGCCCTTATCTTCATTTATTTATTTATTTATTAAAATAAAAATTATTACAAGCTCTTTTATCCCCAAGAAATTTGAGGAAGCTCCATAAGAAAAACAAAATTACATAGAGTTATATAAAGAAGCTAAAGTTCTTCTCTAATTTCAACCAGGAGAGTAGATAGATTGTTGGATTTTTGCGAGAAGATTTGCATAGATCGCTCTCGCCAAAACTCTTTTGCGTCAGAGAATTATTAAGTGGTAGTTGTAGGGCTTGCTGAGTAGAGTAATCCGAAGATTGAATGTATCTGTGCCATAATTGATCATTATGTGTTTTAAACATACGTTGAGCTTGAAGTCAGAGATTTTAAAAGAAAGGACAATCATTGAACATATGGTAGACCATTTCTATTGAGTTTTTACAAATTAAGAATACATCATTTGACCAGCTGCCAACCTCTTTTGTTAAGGTTGTCAATAGTCAATATTGAGTTTTTGACCATTAACCAATTGAAGAAAGATACCCCAGATGGTATTTTCAATGACCAGATGCGTTGAATTGTAGTAAATGGAGATGGGTCATCTTTTACAAAATTGTAAAAAGATTTGCATGTGATGGTTAACTCTGTATTAAGTTTCCATATAAGAAGATCTGGTTGATTTGGATTTAAACGGATATTATCTAGGATCAATATGAGAGTTTGAAATTATAGCTCAGCTTGTGACTTGTGAGGATAGATTTTGTCTAAATAGAGAGTGTGGATTGATGGAAAAAGTACGTGAAAACTGATATAATATAATTTTTGTATCTTGAGCAATATGAAAATAAAATATTTAGTTGAGTTTTCAGAATTTCGTGGCCCCAATCAAAATTTCAAAATGAAATCCTCATGCCTGGACCCACTTGCTATGCACATCTATTTTCAAAGATTTGTGCAATCGGCCTTATTTTCTTCCAAAAGAGTAGTGCATTGGAAATGGTCCATTCTCTTAAACTTGTATTTTGTGCTATGTTAATTTTTCGCCATAATGAATTTTCAGATTGTAACCATCTCCATATCCATTTAGCTAGTAATGCCAGGTTCATTACCTTTAAATCTATAACTCCCATTCCTCCCTTATTTTTTTGGCATACAAACAGTTTGCCAATTAATCAAATGGATTTTTTTTATTTTGAATTGTTGTGTCATTCCATAGAAAATCCCTCCTAACTGAATCTATTTCATCAATTACCCACCGTGGTAACAGAAAAACCGTCATAAAATATATTGGAAGAGATGATAATGAAAATTTTAGTAGTATTTTTTTGCCCGACATAGTTAATAATTTCCCTGCCCAACCTGGTAATCTATTATGAAATTTTTGAATCATTTAGTAAGATTTGAGAGGAGCCAGGGAGCACTGAATTTTGTATCCATAAAATCCATTCTTGTGGAAATCCCTTGGCTTCAAGGCATTTAAAAAGGAAATTCCAATTGAGAGTATCAAATGTCTTATGAATATCGGCTTTAAAAATTGCCACTGGTGTATTGTTTCTATTGGAATGGTGGAGAAGCTGCTGGGCGTATAGAAAATTCTCTGTAATTAATCTTCCATGTAGAAAACCTGTTTGATTTTGTGATATTAAGGATTGAATGTGCGGCTAAATTCTATTGGACAGTATTTTATAGAAGATTCTGTTGGCTTTATTGAATCTTGTTTTTATGGGTATTAATACAATTAAGGAATTATTCAATGGAGCAATGGAACAGTTTGGTTGTAGTGCATCATTTAGTATAGTTAAGAGATCATTTTGTAAAATTAGAAAAAATAATTTATAAAATTCTCCTGGGAATCCATCTGGGCCTGATGATTTTTCCGAAGGCCATGAATTAATTGATGTCAATAATTCTTGATTGGAAATTAGTTGTAGCAAGGATTGGAAGTCATGATACTGTTCAAACAACAAATTCCACTGTATGCTGGAAGTGTCAATAGAATCTTGTGTACCAATTAATGAACAATAATATTGGAATAAAGCTTTTGCTTTTGAATTGTGATCATGAAGTTCAATATCGTTGACTTTTAATGTTGAGATATGATTTTTTTTTGTTTTCTCCCTGTGGCCCATGCCCCATGCATGGAAAAAAAGTTATATTTATATCTCCATGTATCTTCCACTTTTGATTATATCTCTATAAATTGCTAATTGGGTTTTTATATGCCCAATGTTTTGTTTTGCGCACATATTAATTTCTCTTGACAAATATGTGAATTTATCATGGAATTATTTAGGAGATGTTGCTGGAGGTATGGATGTCCAATGTGATGATATTAATTCATGGATAGCTGGGTATTTTAAGTAAAATAATTCAAACCTAAAAATATTGGAGCGCTGAAAAGCAGTTTCAATGGAACACTTGATTGGACAATGATCAGAGACTGTGTTTGGTAATGCTTCTTGATTGGATTTTGGAAATTTAGATATCCAATCTATAGAGATTAAAAATCTGTCTAATCTAACCATTGTTGGGTTATCACCTTCATTGGACCATGTAGACCTTCTGCTATGTAAATCTAAGTCTATTAGTTCCATGGAATCAATAAGTTGGCTAAATCTATTTTGGTTGTTTCTTTCAGAATAGTTAATAGTTATGTTGAAATCCCATGTCAAAATCCATGGATCGGTAATAAGCGGTTTTAAATTGTTTAACTGCTGAAAAAGGGAGTGTCTTGTTGATTGAATTGAGGGTCCATAGGTTCCAGTAAAACAAAAAATAGAACTTTGCAGTTAAACAGAAAGAGCTCGCAAATGAATTTACTAAGTGGAAATGTGTATCTTTCAATGTTAATAAAATGCCTCCAGATGTTCTAATTGCATCAATTGTAATGAAATTATTGAATTGATACCCACATATTTCTTTTACTAATTGAAAAGTCATATTGAAATTTTTTTATTTCTTGTAAACAGATGATATCCGGTCTATGTAGGTTAAGAGATTTTCTTATGGTTGTCCTTTTGTTTTTTTCATTAAGACCTCTGACATTCATTCCATGAAATAAAGTTCAAATTAATCGAATACATTGAATAATTAAAAGCATCTCAGAATGGAATATATAGCAGCAATGGACAGAATCATTATAAGAAGTAGCATAAATATTATAACCATCAGAATAGTTCAAGATAATATTACATGGAAATCCATAGATATAAGTTTCAAAATTAAACATAATTATAAAGAGACCCATACTAACTTTTAATCCAACGGTGATTAGAATGAGCAGGAGCAGGAGCAAACGTATCACTCTTATTATTAATAATATAATAATTATTAGAATTATTATATACAAAAAAAATGAAACTGAGGTCTGATTTGAAGGACAACGAGGCCCATTAAGAGTTTAAGAGCGAAGAAGAGTGAGGACCGTCGCTATCGCATGATTCGCATAATCGCATCACAAGATTGAAGATTGACAACACATCGAAATATGATATTGATATCGAATCGAATGATGAAAGGATGAAAAACTTGAGATATTTTATCAGCCTCTGTGGGTCCCGCTGGAGGCTCGCTTTGGGCCCCGTTACCTCTCCTCCTCTGTTTCCGTTCCTCACTGGATGTATCATTGGATTTGGATAGATAAGCTTCTGCTGCTGCTCTCGAGACGACAAATTCACCTTACCTTTCCATTTCCATTTCCATTTCCAGAGCTACTAAATTCAACCATATACACCTTCCATCGGAAATCACAAGCCACAAATTAATGCTTTTAGTTTTAGGCACATTTTCTCACTAGCATTACAGTGTCAACGAAGACTTATATATTCGCCGCTCATGGCGGCTCTGGCCCCGAATTCTTGTATCCAGTACAGAGAACTCTGTACTAGGGACTACGGGATGCAACTATCCAACGGTCGGTGTTGCTCCATCGTGGGGTCCAGCGGCCGAGGTCTGCTCAGGCGATTAGAGACCGATCGGGTACTACTAATAAAGGGGAAAGCGAGGGGTGAAGTGCTTAAGTCAGGGGCCTTTTGGCAAGATGTGTCGCGACCTACTTCGATCGATATGGAATCCATCGGTAGCTTGGAGGAATTCGAAGAGATTCTCAGCCAATCGCAAGAGAATTCCCAGCCCATTGTTGTTGACTGGTTTGTATATTTTTTTTTTTTCAATTGCATTCTTGCTTTACTTCTACATTGTCTTGGTTTTATTTACGCACACAAATCGGATTTAACGCTGAATTGCTCGTGCTTGGTGCATACTGCATACTGATGCATATTTTACTGGTACATATCAGTATGTATCACTGGTATTATCTACCAGTAAGATACGGTATGATCCTTGACCCTTATGAAATACAATTATGATTACTAAAATTTTGCAATTGTTTTATTTATTTAATTTTTTGGTTGATGTAGGATGGCAGCTTGGTGTAGGAAATGCATTTATCTCAAGCCCAAGCTAGAGAAACTCGCTTCTGAGTTTTATCCTAGGTACTTCTATAAAAATTATTAGTCCAAAGAATATGGCAAGATAACTGAGTTGTTATTTTTCAACTTTGCAGTATAAAATTCTACTTTGTGGATGTCAACAAAGTTCCTCAAGCATTGGTAAAGCAAGGGAATATTTCGGTGTGTTGCTTTTGTTTACACATTCGTTTGTTAATTTTACTTGAACTATGCTTAATCTGACATTGTTCTTTTTCCAATTTCATGTGTCCATGGTTTTTTCCTTCAGAAAATGCCTACTATTCAGGTATTGCATTTTTCCTTAATAATCAATTCAGCCAAAATTCTTTCAAAAAGAAAAAAAAAAGGAAACTAGAATGAATCGTTTAGAAAAATTACTTCAATAGTAGAGGTCTACTTTTAATCTGTACAATTGCCTCTTTAGTCTGCACAATTGAAGTTGAGTACTAGGTTATGCCTTTATTATTTGATAAATGAACAGATGGAATGGAGATCAAATTGGGAACATTAAGAAACTTCAGGACCAAAATGAGAGGTGGATAATACATGTAGACCATCTGTCTATTACACCCTTTTATTGATTTGTTAAAATCATTGTAATATTTCTCCAGATATGGAAAGATGGAGAGTGGAAAGCAGAGGTAATTGGGGGACATAAAGCATGGCTTGTGTTGGATGAAGTTCGGGACATGATCCAAAAAAATATATGACTGATGTTCAAATGTATTTCTTGCATTTTCTGTGCCATTATTTTTGTCAAAAAATTATACCATTTAGGTATTATAAGAATGTATATCTGTATATTGTATATTGTCTCAAGTTGCTATATTTAATCAAAAATCTTATTGAGGTTGAAACTTTTGATTGAGTCTTCAATTGTGGAGAAATACACTATTTAAGGCAAAATTGGCTATCATTGATCATAGATGACACAAATATGTTACTGACATGAAATAAGATGGAATTATCGACACCGACACAATGTGCATGTCTTTGAAAGCAGCACATATGTCCAATGTCTGTGTTACTACATAATATTAACGGTGGCACAGCAAAGTAGGAAACTGAGCTTTACATTGCTTGGTAGTGATTTCTTCCTCTCTCTTTTTTTGCTCCATTGTAAAATAACCCTTTCTTTTATTTTTTCCGTGTTCCTCATATTTTCCTACCACGCACTTCATTTTCTCTAAGTATATAAAATATAAGCAAGCTTGCAGCATCCTTTTAATAGACTGAAAGAGGGGAATATTCAAGCTAATATACTTGGGTCATTTTGCAAGAAAAAATATCGGTTTGCACTTTGCTGTCACTGTGGCCAACACTGCCTCAGTATCACCGCGCTAAAAATATTTGTAGCTAGCTATCATCATTATTGATTATTGTTGTTATGGTAATGTCTTTTAAAAATATAAAAATTTATATTTTCATATGAAAAGAAAGAAAAAAAATAAAAATAATTTAATAAATAATGTAAATTTTAATAATGAATATATAATTAATGTAAAATAAATGTAGAATTAAGAGAAAAATTAAAATTCATAATTGAAGGCAATCTAAAAAAAGAAAATAAAGTAGAACAATTGTATTTCTAAATTATATAACATTTTGTGTAATAATTAAAATTGAGAGAAAATTATAACTTCAACACAAATGACCATCATAGAGATAGTAATATTATTTGACAAATAACTCAACCCGATAACTGATATTAGCTCTAAAAATTCAAGAAAGAATATGAACCATTACAGAATCAGAATATTTACGTACTTAATAAAAAGTAGAGATAGAGATATCATGATGTAAAGAAAGCATGACAGTTATATAAAAAAAGTGAAGTACAATGGTTTAGAATTTTATGGTGGAATTATCTTGTAAAATTAGAAAAACAACTATGCATTTAGTAGTAGTCTATAAGGGTCCGTTTGGCAAATATAATTATGATACTAATAATGATGATGATAATAATAATAATAGTAAAATAATAATCATAATAGTAAGATAATAATAATAATAATAAAGTAATAAAAAATAATCATAATAAATAATAATATTATAATAGTAATATAATAAAAATATAAACATAATCATAATATAGTAATATAATAATAAAAAATTATAATTACAATCATAATTATAATAATATAATAATAATAATAAGTAATCATAATTTTAATAATATAATCATAATATAATAATCATAATCATAATCATGATAATAATAATTATAGTCATAATCATAATAATATAACCATAATCATAATCATAATAATATAATAATAAAAATATAATCACAATCATAAAAATAATTATAAATAATTATAATTATAATAATATAATAATAAATTAATCATAAATATAATCAACATATAATAATATAATACAACATAATAAAATAGTAATAAAGTAATAAAAAATAATCATAATAAATAATAATATTATAATAGTAAGATAATAAAAATATAAACATAATCATAATATAGTAATATAATAATAATAAATTATAATTACAATCATAATTATAATAATATAATAAGTAATCATAATTTTAATAATATAATCATAATATAATAATCATAATCATAATCATGATACTAATAATTATAGTCATAATCATAATAATATAACCATAATCATAATCATAATAATATAATAATAAAAATATAATCATAATCATAAAAATATTTATAAATAATTATAATTATTATAATATAATAATAAATTAATCATCACTATAATCAAAATATAATAATATAATACATAATAAAATAATAATAAGTAATAATAATCATAATCATAATCATCATAATATAATAATATAATAATAAATAATCTTGATCATAATAATATAATAATAAAATAATTATATTTATATTCACAATATAATAATATAATATTAAAATTATATTTATAATAATATTAAATAATATAATAAGAGTTTACCGACTACCAAAAGGGATCGTCTTCTCAAAAATATCTCCGAATCATGTAATCAAATGATTGTCAATTTGTCATTCAACAAAGTGAAAAAATAAGAGGCACCAACGCATTAAATGTGCGTATCATGCATTTATTTTTAGAGAATAGAGGAATAAATATAAAATTTTCAAACGTTCAGGCCAAAGGAGCATCTAAAAAATAGTTTAGTCGTGCCGTGTGAATGGAATGGTAGAGAACTAGATAGCGCAGTTCAGACTACAACTGGAGAAGACTGTTGCATAGCGGGGATAATTTTCATAGAGGATTAAAAAAATCTTTTTTTTTAACGGAGGGGCCAATAAATCTCTAAAATTTTCACAAAGAGTCAAAAACTTAAATATTATTTGTGCTTCCTAAGTTTTGCGCTAATTTTTAGATAGTTTTATCCAATTTTTACAGGTGTAGGGCCTAATTTGTTATTGAAATTTAAGGATATAACTATTACTTACGTTTCTAAAATTCAACGATAAATAGAGGCGCAAGTAATATTTTGTAATAGTTTCAATGACAAATTGTTGTAATATTTTATAATATTCTATTTATACATGTTATAATATTTTTTAAAAAATAAATGTACTTGCGCTCTTAAATTTTAACAATAAATTAAACCTCACACTTACAAAAGCTGAACAAAAATGCATGAAAATTAGAGAAAAACTTAGAGACAATATTACTTTGAAATTTTTAGAGGGTTGGTCCCTCTGTTTAAAAAAAGTTGCTCGCTTTTGGCCGTTTATGAAAATTTTCCAACGAGTGGAGGAGAGGCGCGTTGCATGGCGCGATTCTTTATCCTTCTCTGGTTCCCAGGAGAAGCTTCTATCTTTCCCATCCATGGCTTCCTCTCTCTCCGCTTTTCTCCTCCCCTCAGGTCTCTCTCTCTCAACCTTCCTCTCTGGACCGCTACAGACCTGTACTGTAAAATTACAACCCTTGACCCTGTACCAAACCTAACCGATACCAGACCAGAATTGAGAATACTGATTGCTATGCAATTCGAGTTTTGAAACTATGTATACGAGTACCAGTACTGGCACTAACACTGTTTATAATTTTTCATTTCAGGGCCAAGTTTTCCAAAGAGGTTACAGTGTCCAGACCAATGCAAATCCACAATTAAGACTTCGATATGTTCTTGTTCTCCAGCACATGAAAACAATGTCAGTACAGTTGCTCACAACAAAGATGATTGTTTGGTTAAAAGGAGAAGCATGGTTGGATTATTGTGTGGTATATCAGCTTTTAATTTGCTCCCATTTAATGCCAATGGAGCTGGATTACCTCCGGAGGATAAACCAAAGCTGTGTGATGAGGCATGCGAAAAGGAGCTTGAAAATGTATGGTGAGATTACGGTTAACCCTATTACTTCTATCTTCATTCATCCTTCATATTTTCTTTTTTCCTAACAAGTACAGTTAGCCTTTTTTGCTTTTATTGTCACCTTATAAACCTGTGTTAATTTTGTCATTATGGATGCTATTTCTTCTGGATATTTATCTATACATAACTGAGAAAATAAATAAATAAATAGACAACAAAAAAAATATTTTTTTTTTTAGAAACAGAACCAACTCAACTCAGAACAAGAAAAGAGCACTGTTACCATCAGACAAGATCAGTTTGTTACTGTCATGAGTCATAATCTATATCGATTTAGCTAAAAACAGAAGAACAGCAGGCTAATCATCTAAATGATTTGTATTGAAGTTCATTGAAAGAGTTTGGACATTTATATGCTGTAGATACAAATGGTAACAACAGAATCTGGTTTGCAATACAAAGATATTACAGTTGGGGAAGGCCCCAGTCCACCAATCGGATTCCAGGTCTTTCTCTCCCCCCCTAAAACATTGGCGTGCACACACGTTGCTCACATGCAGACAATTTAAGTATTTTTTTCAATGTTTTCGTTTTGTAAATGTTTAGGTAGCAGCAAACTGTGTTGCAATGGTACCTTCAGGCCAAATTTTTGACAGGTGGTAGCTTTATCTTTAGATCTTTTTTCTTTAATATTTATGTTCCTGCACATCTCAGCAAATTTATTGTATTTATTATTGTGGCTTACAGTTCATTGGAGAAGGGTCAACCTTACATATTTCGAGTTGGTTCTGGGCAGGTACTTGAATAACAATCCACATACATGCTATATACCTTTTATTTATCTATGATTTATACAAAGTACTAATGCCTGTTTTTTCCTGTCATATAATGAACATAAAATATAGGTAATAAAGGGTCTTGATGAAGGCATTTTGAGCATGAAGGTGGGAGGAAAACGTCGGCTCTACATACCAGGCTCGGTACATATTTTCTCCATGCCCCTATATAACCCTAAAAAATACACGAATCTAACCCTGGTACTCTACAAAACTGTTAATCATCCACTTCACAAATTCCTTGCTAATAAGTATATTTACTACTGCTTAAAGCTAACTGGACATATTGGCAGACAATTTTACACTACTTGTTTATATTTGGTCCAGATGGCATTCCCGAAGGGACTGACTTCAGCACCGGGTAGGCCTAGAGTAGCTCCAAATAGTCCTGTAGTTTTCGATGTCAGCCTACTGTACATACCCGGCCTAGATGATGAGTAAACAATTTGTTGTTTTTTCAAATTGTTTCAAGTTTTTTTTTTCCTTTGTTCTTTTTTTTGCCTGTTCTTTAAAGAGGAAGATGACTGCATAAGAGAAGATATTAAATGTACAATTTGGATGTTGTCAACTTCGAGTATTGTTTACCAATCTTATTGTTTGAATGAATGTTTACAAGAATGTAACTACAAATGATTAGCTCCATTTCCTTTTCACTCGGTCTGTGACTATATAAACTCAAAATCTTAAACAGGAGAAACTAGTCTTGGCTAAAAAATACCATGTTAAATTTGTCATTTGGCAAAACAAAATTAAATTTGATCTCCATCTATATGCACCTGTTAATTCAATTGGAGGTTAGGAATGTAACCTTCATCTCTTGACACTTTGGCAGAACAAAGTGTACATTTTACCATTCTGGATTTCTTTTATCGGTTGAACTGAATGCATGATTCGCACCATTTACCTCAATCCAGCTATAACCAGGTACCTTTTTAACTTCTTTCTCTCTCATCAAACTCCTAACTCTGGTAACCCCATCCCACCTGCCGGAGACAGCATTAACATTAGACATGAGCACATAATACCCTGAATTTCCAGGGTCTAGTTCAAACAGCTTTTCTGATGCGAGCTCAGCAACCTCTACATTTCGGTGGACCCAACACACACCTAGGATTGTTCCCCACATGCTGGCATTTGGCTTGAATGGCATCTTTTCTGTGAAATGCAATGCTTTGTCAAGCTGTCCTGCGCGGCTAAAGAGATCCACAATGCATGCAAAGTGTTCCTGATGAGGCAGAATTGCATATGTCTCTGTCATGGATTGGAAAATTCGGTACCCTTTTTCTACCTCACCAGCACGTGCATATGCTGATATTAACCCCAAAAGGTTATATTGTTTGGTTCAATCTCTGAATCTTTCATTTGTTGGAACAACTCTATTGAATCCTTGACCCTACCATGAAATTCATATGCAGAGATCATACTATTCCATGATACCTTACTCCTAACAGCCATATTGTCAAACACTAGACGGGCCAGTTCAAGATTGCCAAATTTACCATACATATCAATCAAAGCATTTTGGGTGCACAAGTCTTTTCTTAAAAAGCCTTTGGTGATAAAACCATGAATTTCTTTGCCATAATTCAGCACCAGCATACTTGCACAAGTAGATAAAGCAGAAGGAAAAATAACACTATCATATCCAGTCGTTCATTTCCCATCTCACAAAATAAATCTAAAGCTCTCTTGAGCTCGCCATTTTGTGAGCAATTTGTTATCATAGAATTCCAAGCTATGATATCTTTTTCATTGATATTGTCGAAATATACTGACAGAGGTCAAGCCTACCACACTTTCCATACATGTCAATCAAAGCACTGGCGACATAACATTTGTATTCATACTGGCAATAGACTAGCTAGTATAATAGCATGTAGTTCTTTCCCAAGTTTCATCCAGAAACCATGCTGCTGAAACTAACAATGTCTGATTCTTGGCTGCAACAAAACGCCTCTTGAACCATGTTAACATTTTTGCACTTGAAATATACATCCATTAGATTGACCAGGAAGGCATCCATGTAAATATCTTTTATTATGACGTATGCATGGATCTGCAAACACTGTAAGAGATTATTATTGGCTAAAGCTGGTACGGAACTTGCAAGAGTAACCGAGTCAGGCTTTACTCCATATTTTTGCATTTGGTGAAATGAATTTAAGGATTCAGGTATCAATCTGTTGTGCATGAAACCTGATATTATGCTATTCTATGTAATCAAATCTTTCTGTGGTGTCATATTAAACAGTTACTTTACATCAGGAAAGCACTCTAATCTTGAGTACATGGCCAATAAAGTATTACTCACAGATGCATGTAAATCCAATCCGTGCTTTATTACTAACCCATTAAGTTGAGCTCCACAAGTCAACATGCTTTCACTTGCATAGACTGACAATAAGCAACAGAAAGTCACGAAATCAGGATCTGTATTCACTTTCCTCATTGTTTCGAATAGATCTAATCCTTTTCATGTGCAACCTCTTCCTATATACCCATCAAGCATAACATTCCACATGAAAGTATCTCTTTGAGGCATTTGATCAAACATCTCGTGCTTCATCCAGTTGACCATTGTTCGCATACATTCTGATCAGAGAACTGCCCACAAAGAGTTGAGTGTCCAAACTGAGCAAAGAAATAGTCTTATGTATAAACCAACCCAATTTGATTGTTCGAGTAATAGGGGGGATCGACAACCTTTTCTAGGGATATTTTTCTGGTACATCTGATTATTTTATTTTCAAAATTACAATCATCTAATCAAGATTAGCAAGTTTCAGTGTGTTTGGGATGCTCATTGAGTTGTGTTTGGTTTCTATGCTCTGCATTTGGGTCTCCGCTTAATAGTTATTTCGTTTGTTACTTTGTTAGTCCATGTGCTTGGTCAATCAGTAAATAAAACCTGAAATACTTCCTGAGAAATATTTAGCTCAGGCTTAGAAACAGCCAAGACTACAAAGAACAGCACAGTTTCTCTGAACACATTGAGCTGTGAATGGTGCAAACTCTTTTAAGTTCAGCACAAATAACAACAACAAATTATAACAAAAATTCCAGCTATGTGAATTCATATAATCTATTTATATAAGCATAATAATAGCAACAAAAACATTACACAATTGTACACCAGATAGAAACAGCACCAAAAGGACACCAAAACCTTTCTTTCCCAATAGGATAATAAATACATGTGATAACTGGAACTAGGAACAATAAAACAACCCGCATCAGGAAGGATAAATGAGTAGCTTCCTTCTTTTTTTTCTTGAATTTTCAGCCCGCTAGATGACTTGGAGAACTATTGAACATTGTGTGCCACATGTATGCACGTGATAGGACCATCTCTAACTCATGGTGGGTCCAGGCTTTTGTCGGTAAGTGCTGAAGGAACATCACCATCTCTTGGAAATCTAACTTCTGAAGCTTATCAGACCACTAAAACATAGGAATAAAACACAAAATAAATCTATCAGAAAAACAACTGAACTGGGATATCAAAGCATGGAGCACAAACAAATTTTACAGTTTGCCAACATTTCCCTTTGCAAGGTGAAAGACCAACTTACAGTTAATAAAAAACTAGCAGATATATACACAAGAAACTCGGGCAAAGCATCTCCTTCTGCAAGATATGTGTCCCACAAGCGTGTCACAAGGTGAAATGGTATCTGCAACATAAGATGGGATCAGATTAACACTGGACAAACAGGGATGAATGAATTTATTCAAAACTTCAAGGAACCTTAAGATTACTGACCTCACGTATCATGAGACAATTAAACCACCGAAAAGCAAACTGGAGGAACTCAAGCCCTTGATCCTCTATATGTTTTGACACAGGTTCTTACAAATGGCAATAAATAGAGAAAAAGGAAGTCAGTCAACAGTTTAATCTATAGAGAAAAAGAAGTTCCAACTTTCAACAACTAGAAAAAAGAAAGTTTTATGCATCCAAACTTTCTATTGGTGTTTTCTAGACAAAACAGATAGGACCAAAATGACAAGAATAGAACATAGGATTGAAGTTGATTGTATTGGTGTTTTCTAGCATAAAAAATACAAAGGGCAAAAAATGTAGAAAAACTGGTCAGGCCCTTCATTTCAGTACCTCACTGGTATGCACCAGCTGGTATCATATAGATTACATCTCTTTTTCCATTAAATTCATCCATCTTACAAACAGTCTTAATGTATCACACTACCAATCTTGACCAACAAGAGAAAAGAACTGAAAAAAATTTCAGCAATACAAAAGAAGGATAATTCATGAGAGAGAAAGAGAGTGAGATAGTACCATCAATTCGTCTAACAAGTTCTTTAAGTCTAAACACAAGGCGCTGGATCCCAGGCTGAGCAAATGTGTAATGATCTTGCATGCCATCTAGAAACTTGGAGAGGCACCAGTAACAATCAGCCTCAATGTTGGAAAGGATCTGCGGAGAGAGGTCAGAAACAGACCAGTTCTCCATGCCCCCCTCCAGGTGCTCTGATAAGAACACTATCAGAAATGGTGTCACCAGGTCATTTATTCCCTGCACATAACCGCTTGCTGGATGCCGTATTGCCCTATAATATTTTTCCTTTTTTGAGTGAGCATGGTTCAGATTCTTAAAACTTTTGTATCACATGTGCAGAAATCACTGAAACATTTCTAAATACTGGATACCAAAGCTAATGTCTTTTCAGATTGCTACATTTGGATGGCATACCCCTGTTGTATGATGTATAGTAACTTTTAACTGCTACATTGTTCTTGTATCTGATACATCATTTGCAATATTTTCATCAGGTGCCTCATATCATCATCAGAGTATCATGTGCCATAAAATCTGAGTACTTGTAAATGTGCCATATTTCTGCTTTATAATTTTTTTATTTATTTGTCTGCTTTCCGATTGACTAATTTTTGCTTCTGTGATTTATTCCAGTGAATCCTGTATGAAGATGTAATGGTATTTTACCATGTATAAAGAATACGCTCCAAAGACTTCTGAACTTGAGCATGCTGAAAGAATGTTACATCTGGTACCGTCCTTGGACAATCTACAGATATCTATACCACCACCAGAAAGTGGGAGCAGGAGAGAGAGAGAGAGATGTTATAAACATATTAATTGTCAAACCATACTAGAGTAAGACGTGCTGCATCATGCAAGCATTATCTTGCGGCCTGTACAATACATTGTTGACCAACAAGCAAATCACCAGCACCATCTATGCTTGCTTAGTAGAAAGGGAAGCAAAAGAGTAATGAATGCAAAGAGGTGATACAGCAAGCATTGATCTGACATTTATGCCGGGGAAAAACAAACAAACAGCTGAATAGAGCATAAAACCAAATGCAATACCTGGCGAAGCATATTGATCTCTTCATCGGTACGCTCAGTATCTGGTATATCATAATATTGGGAAACACAGTCAACATATTCCAGCCTTTTTCTTGTCAGAACTGCCTCGCGCCTATCTGAGTTAGGTGGTGCATATCCCTGTCACCATCTGATAATTAAATTTCACACATGAAAAAATACAAAGCTTAAGGGGGACTAATATAATCTAAGGTTTATTAGCACCCATGTCAGTGCAAGTCAAATTTTTTTCGTTCATCTTTAAATGGTGTGCATAACAAGGCTTACAGTTAGCTGTGTTTGTGTTCTACCAGATTCCTCAAAAACTTGAAAAAAAGAAAAAGAAAGAATGAGTGTACGGAAGGAAAAATTGTTTGCTTACCAAAAGAAGTCTCCATATATTAGGCCGCATATAAGGCGGGATCCCACTCCAAGATAATTCACGCAATTTATCTACATGATAGGTACAATATCATCACGCAACAAGTCAAAATATACAGGGAAAAGGAAAGAAGATATAGTAACTAGTGATGCATAACATTTCGCAATCAAAGATGTCCTTTTATTGATATCTAGGAGTATATTCAGTAGTATCTCCATTCAATTCACCTTCCTGTGCTATTCCTCATGTTTTGAGTGGTAGGGTGTCAGGACCTTAACAAATCAGGTAATATATACCAAAATGGTACAGAACCTTACAGACTAGCTTTGGCAGGATTTCTGCACTTAACCTGCCTATGAATTCCTAATCCATTCACTAAGCATATACAACCAATAAGAGAAAGAAAGGTAATAATAAAAAAAAAAGTTTAGGTCTATACAGTGAATAACTCTATATATTTATAAAAAAAAACATATGTTTAATTAATTACCTAAAATAACAGAAGGTCTAGAAAGTTCCTGTGTGAATTTTGTAATTCGTGCTGAGTCTGTAGCTCGAGCTCCAGCTACCAGCCTTTGTGCATCGACCGAAAAACTTGTGCTACTTTTTGGTGATGCATTGTTAGAACTTTTCACACCCCCCGTATTCTTCAGACTGTTTGAATTTTGCAGCTTCCCCTGTGGTCAAAAGTTAAATTTTTTATAACAGGAAAATTTCTTGCATGAAATCAACTTGAAAATTATTTTCTCATATCAACATCCTTCAAGTTTACTTCAATACCATTCCAGTCTGCTTTTGCACCACTATAAATTACCTCAAAAGAGCTGTCACTGGGCTCATCTTCATCTCTATCATTTTCTGAGAAGCTTCGATTGAAGTACGGTGATGGTGCCTCAGGAGATATGCCTTGGTTTAATGGCTCAGATTTGCGGCTTAACATTACCTTGCCCGGGATGCTACGACCTTTCAATAACCTGAAAGTTCAATTAGATCACTCAACAACAACAACCCTTTTTGCTGATTTTAGCAGCTATTTGGAGCACACTTGCAAATAAATTGAAGCCAAGTAGAGTCCAAACATTTTAAGTGGAGCTGTAGTTAAATGTTTTGAGGGAAAATACTATCATAGTGGCACAATACTTATCCTATATATCCAAAAAGACTAGTGTACTGGCTGTTTTCAGTCCTGGCAAGTCTATCTACTAAAGAGAATTTAATATCAATGTTGTACCGTCCAATATGGGACTATAGAGAATACAGAATTGAACTTAAACTGAGATCCAAAAATTATCAATCCAAAGTTCCAAACTTTTATAGTGAGGATTTCCATTGAGCCGTTAAATTAATAGGGTTTAGTACAAAAGTTATTCTCTTCAAACAGATCTCTGCCTATCTACTTCAAAATTAGGACCAAATTGTCGTTTATTTGGCAATGGAATTATACATTTGAAGGTCAGATGAATATTTATTTCCTATTTACTACTTGCCAATGAAAAGAAATCCAATCTGAGCTCAAAACTAAGATCTTGTACAAAATGTGTGAAGATACACTACCAAATCTGAATACCATTAGTAGCTAAGATCAGAGCTATTAAAAGCCAAAAAAAAGGCTCGTCATACACCATCCCAAATCAGATCCGAGCAAACGAGTGCAAAGAACCAACTTTTAACTCCAATTAATAAAACAAGTAAGGACGTGGATTGAAAGCTGAGATTGCTCGTACCCTTGAACGTTGCGAAGAGTTTGGTTGAACCTCCATTCGAGATTTGGGCTTGCGTCACCGCCGGAGCTGGAGCCCCGCTCTCCGCTAGTCTCCTTCTTCATGTCTTCTTATTCCTGGCGAGAGAAAATACCATCACCATGCGAGCTTGGAGCTTGCTTTTCTCAGATTGTCTCCTCTTTCTTCTTTTCTTTTTCCTTTTTTATTCGTAGAATCCTTGTTTAATTTTCTATCTCACTCAGTGTTCGTCTCAGGTACAGGTGTCAATGGAGGTGGGGTGGGTTATATTATTTTATTATTATTTTTGATCCGATCCGAATCTGATTCAATTAAATTCGAGTAAATTTTTTTTTTATTCATATCCGACCTGACAGGTGACGGGTCGACCCGACCCGTGTAAAATAATAAATATTTATTAATTTATAATTAATCTTAATTAGTGTATATTTAAGTTTTAATTAGTACTAAATCACAAAATTACTTCAAAAAACATAATTAATCGGATCGGGTTGATCAAAATCCGACCCGACTCGATTCGGGTCACAAAAATCAAATCCATACCCGATCCATTTATCTTTGGGTCATATCGGATCGGGTCGGGTTCGGATCGCGTCGGGTCAAAAATTGACACCCATAGTCTCAGGTGTCTCTTATATATGTACCCCGCAAATATTTAGAATTTACATATATGTATGGATCATGAGGAAACTTCTGTATTCTTTTAAGATAAGGGATCAGTTGACAATGGGTTATTTTGATAACTTTGACAATGAATCTCTAAAAAAATATAAAAAAATCTTAAAAATAGAAAAAAGTTTATAAATATATTTTTCTATCTTTAAATTGATGGTCATTCAAATTTCATATAATTTCATTATCTTTTGATAGTCCATCAAAGACCATCAAATTTTTATATAATTTATAACGATTCCAATTTAATAATCTTTGATGGACTATCAAACGATAATAAAATTACATAAAATTTGAATGATAATCAATCTAAATGTAAAAGAATATATCTATAAATTTTTTTGCTTTTAATTTTTTTTTGTATTTTTTTAGAGATTCATTGTCAAAATTGTCAAAATAACTCATTGTCAATTGGAGAAGGGATTAGTTGACAATGAGTTATTTTGACAATCTTGACAATGGATCTCTAAAAAAATATAATTTTTTAAAAATAGAAAAAAATTTATAAATGTATTTTTCTACCTTTAGATTAATGGTCATTCAAATTTCATTCAAATTTATTATCTTTTGATAGTCCATCAAATTTTCATATAATTTATAATGGTTCCAATTTAATGATTTTTGATGGACTATCAAACCATAATGAAATTGCATGAAATTTGAATGACAATCAATCTGAAGGTAGAATAACACATCTATAAACTTTTTGTTTTAATTTTTTTTTGTGTATTTTGACAATCTTGACAATAGATCTCTAAAAAAATATAAAAAAAATAGAAAAAAATTTATAGATGTGTTTTTCTACTTTTAAATTGATGGTCATTCAAATTTCATGCAATTTCATTATCTTTTGATAGTCTATCAAAGACCATCAAATTTTCATATAATTTATAACGGTTCCAATTTAATGATCTCTAAAACATTTTTTCTCTGTTAGTTCTTTTTTTTTCAAGAATGGTAGTAGGATCTCAACGGATATTGATCATGTATTTGTGAGCACTGTACAACACATATTATTCATTGGATCATTTTAAAAATTATATCAATTCGAATCACGAAGAGATCCAACAATTCATATACTGAGATGCATGATACTGTGCTGCGAAAGATAAAATTTTGATCCTCAATAGTATACTCTTGGCATAATTTTATTTGTTCACTGATCTGAACAGTTGAGATTAAATGATGTTAATTCAAATAAAATCAATCTAAAATATAAAAAGTCAATATATAAAAATCAAATTAATCTGATCAGTTCCATCAGATTATCACTTCTATCCATACGTATGGTTAAGAATACAATTAGAGTCTGTTCGTAACCATTCAGCTGCTACTATTTAGTGAGAAAATAAAAATTATGAGTGAATTTTTATTTTCCCATTAGTCACTAAATTTTTATCTTTTTCCACTGAAATAATAGCAACTGAATGGTTCCAAAGCCTTAAAACTAATTTAAGAGTCCAAATTTTATTGAAATTTGATGAGATTTATCACTCACAAGATATATTTTCTCAAAAATAAGTTCCACGATAAAATTTCTCACCTGAATTGAACACGTGTCCACTCAAATCCATCAACTATAATATTTATATCTATACTATATTAGAAAAAGTATATGTATCGGAGAAGTCCATTAATATTATCAGATAATATATAATGACCGAAATATTATTATTCTATTTATGATTAAGATTGATTGATTTTATAAAAGCAATAGTTTAGATTTCGGTCAAATTATTTTTGCCTCTCCATTTTATTTACTATTTTTACCGATATTTATAGGTCTAAAAAATTATAAACCAAATAAATTAAAAATTAACTATTATTAAGTTTTATTGTAAAAAAGAAAACTACATTGTACAACCTTATTCCGAAAAAAAAATTATATTTTATACATTATTATTTATTAAATAATAAATTATTTTTATTTAAAAAAGTCTTTACAATTGAGTTATATATAAATTATATCTAAATATATATTATTTTTATAATAAAAATAATATTAAATATAATTATTTTATAAAAAAATAATATATTAAATAATTAAAATTAGTATTAAATATAATTTTTTTAAAATTAATAGACCGTACGGATTATATACTAATAAAATAATAAAAAATAAACAAACAGCTCGGACTTAATTTCTTCCCAGGATCCATCATACCTCATCCTTCCGGAACCACACCCATTCAAAAAAAAAAAAAATCGTCTACGCCGCGTGGCGTTCATGGTTCATCCGTACAAAAAAAATTCTCAAATTCCTTGAGCGGTCGATCTCCCTAGGTCAAGTGGACCGAATCTCTTATCGACCATCAAACCGACATGTGGGGTTCCCGAGCCCCCTTCTACCCCTATGCTATGCAATGATGCCATCGCGTTGCGAGTAACTGAGGAACGGTCCCGCTTCTAATGAATTATCCATATGTTGTTGTCACTACAGTTTCTCCCAGCACGAAAAATACGCAGAAAAAAAAAAAAAAAGGGAAAATCCGATCTTTTAACCCCCTTCCAGAACCTTCCCCTCCCATCTCCGATCGATCAGACGATCGCCAATCTCTCTCGATCCGATCTTTCTTACATCCTTTCTAGAACTCACCTCCTCTTATCTCCGAGTCCGACCTGTCTACAATTTCTCTGGATCGCCATGGCTTCCGACAAAGATCGATCGCCTCCCCCTTCGCTTCCATCGGCGGTTGCCACCAATGTCCTCTTCGTCGGAGGTCTTCCACCGGCCACGACCGACGAAGAGCTGATGTCGGTGCTGGGCCCGCACGGCGCACTAGATTCCGTCACCATGCGCGTGCCGCACGGTCGCTCCTACGCCTTCGTCCTCTTTCGCAGCGTAGAAACGGCTCGAGCCGCCATGATCGCGGCTCAAGGCGCCACGATCCATGGCGGCTCCATGCGAATTGAGATCGCTCGACCGGTACTCTCTCTCTCTCTCTTCTCTTTGTTGTCCGTGGCCTTCACGGATGTCTACCGCGGTTGGGTTTGGCGATTGGTGGATTACAAAACATCGGGATAGCAGTTTAGGATTGGTTGTTGTCCTAGTTATGTCCTAATTCATTTTTAAGCATTTTTATGCTTTAATCTAAGCGTGACGAAGGAAATAAGTAATGTCAACATTTATTTTGGTCCGGATATGCTTTTCTCTCACATATTATCTAACTATTGGTTGTTTTCTTGCTGTAGGCAAAAGCCGTGAAGTACTTGTGGATTGGCGGTATCAGCACCTCTGTCACCAAAGAAGAGCTGGAAAAGGAATTCTCAAAGTATGGCGAGATAGAACGTTTTTTGTTTTTAAGAAATCGGAATTCTGCTATGGTTGATTATGCCACACTTGAGGATGCCATCTCAGCTCATAAAAGCTTGAACGGGAAGGTTTTGGGTGGTGAGGAGTTATGTGTTGATTTTCAAAGATCTCAAACCTTGAGAAGGGTATGCATATTTTACTATATGGGTCTGGTTTTGTATTTTCTGATTGGAATTGACATTTTTCCAAATTTTATGTGTTCTTACATAGCTTCACTGTCTTGTAATTGTGCATTTGAAACATCTTTTCTTTATTCTCCTCCGTGAAATATTCATGGATGCTATTGGTGTATTATCTTGAGATATGGATGCTATTAATGTATTATCTTTAGATGTGGATGCTATTAATGTATTATCTTTAGACAATCAGAAGTGAAGAACGTTGTGTCAAGCAATACAAATGCATGAACCCCTTAGGTTGTTGTTATTGCCTGAATTTATGGATAATTTATTCTTCTGTCATGGTTGACTGTGTAAATATGTCTTTAACACAATTTTCTTTGTTGTGCAATAATAGGAACCAGCTGATCAGAATCTAGGTGGAAAGGGGTGGGGGCCACATGACGGAACAAGAGGCTTTCATGATCCTACAAACCCAGAGACCAACAGAAATATGGTAGAACTATTTTCAAATTCTAATTGTTATATAGGGGTGACTTGTTAGGTGCTTATATCTTTGCTTTGTATGCAACATCAAGCAAAACACTTTATCTACCATGAGTTCTCCTCCAGAATAACAAATTTCCTGTAGTAACGCCATTTAACACTGCAGAAATACTTTGTTTGCATCCAAAGATTTAATTGTTTCAGAAGACTACTTGGGAGGCATTGAAAAAGCTTAAGATTGCTTTAATGGTATCCACCTTTTCGATCAACCTTGTAGTGTTAATAGTTATTGTTATTTTAAAGCAGCAAGGAGGGTGGAGAAAGCAAGGGAACCAGCCGACAAATGTCCTCTGGATTGGCTACCCACCGGATGTAAAAATTGATGAGCAACTCCTGCACAATGCCATGATCCTCTTTGGAGAGATTGAGCGCATCAAGTGCTTCGTAGCACGCCGTTATGCCTTTGTGGAGTTTCGCAGCACTGATGAGGCACGACGAGCAAAAGAAGGACTCCAAGGTCGTCTCTTCAATGACCCCCGCATACGCATTGTCTACTCCAGCAGTGAGTCCCGGCTCGATTTTGTCTCAAATGGAGACTCCATTGCCCTTGGCCCACCAGCATATGGTAGAGGCTACAATGAGCCTGAGTTCCCTTCCCGGCGAGGGCCAGGCCTTCCACCTGGGTCTGGGATACTACCTCCCCCTTCAAGCCTCAGGCATGATCACCCAGTCTATGGTGACCATGAGACATATGACGAGAGGGAGGTAAAGAGGATGCGACGGGATGACAGGTATGATAGATATCCACCTGACGAATTGGGTTATGGTAACCCAGTGATCAAAAGAGGGTCTAGTGAGAGGCATTTTAGCCCTGGGTTGAGGGCATATGGTGAGGGACGAGGTTCACCTGATGATGGATCCCGGTGGCGTGGTGCCATTCACAAGGGAGGAAGTTTTGTCTGTAATGCACGGTGTGTGCCGATTGGCCGCGGGGTCAACCTCCCGTTGTACGTGTTTATGTTGCATCAATTTTATACTCCTATTATATTTTCATTTGTTTGATATGCTTATGCCTTTGATATATATATATATATATATATATATATATATATATATATATATAGAGAGAGAGAGAGAGAGAGAGAGAGAGCGCGCTATGGTGCTACGCATAGCAAGAATCGTTTCATGCTATGGATTGGTTCTTCTTTCTCAAAGTCTAAATGGTTGATCCGTATTGCTCGAAGAACTGATCCATAGCACGTAGACGATACTTGCTATGCATAGCACCATAACCCAACTCATATATATATATATATATATATATATATATATATATATATATTTATATATATATATATATATATTTATATATATTACATTTTGTGATATGGCTTAAATGATTGTTTGTAAATGGGTTGAATCAAGGGTTATTATCCTGATTCCTGACCAATTAGAGCCTGTTCGGTAACTTGGGTACAAATGGGGGACACTAGGGAATTTCAACTGGATAGGATACCTTTTCAAATGCTATTCGGCACACTTCTCTGTGATATGGGATTGTACAATTTTTCCCTGTAAAACCCATCATTCACATGTAAATTGATGGTGAAAAACAATTGAGTATGACTCAACTTTATTTTTCTCAGGAGCTAACCTTTCTTTGTTTGAACCAAAAATCTTGAGTATGAAGATTCCCATTCCCACGTGATTCAATTTCCCATGGAAATGTATGTGCCGAACCGGTCCTTGGTGGTTCTAGTTTTACTCTGTAATCATGACAACAAAAAAGTATGATAGTCTAGTGTTAAGTGTGCATGCCCTCGACGGTGAATTTGGTTGGAGACCATAATGTTCATTGTAATAAGCCTGGCTTGGATGGGAATACAGAAGTAGAATCTTATATGATGCAATTCAAAATTTAGTTCCAAGTTTAATACTTACTGTTCTCTTCTTCTACTACTACTTTTTTCAGGCCACATGCGGTTAACTGCTCAGCCCGTACAGATCTGGAAACCTTGAGTCGGCACTACTACGATGCAGTTGGGTTTGATGCTGTCTTCTTCTTGCCAGACAGTGAGGCTGACTTTGCTTCATACACTGAGTTTCTCCAGTACTTGCGTCTTAAAAATCGTGCTGGGGTTGCCAAGATGTATGATGGGACCACCACCCTCTTCCTGGTCCCACCTTCAGAGTTCTTGACGGATATTCTTGGCATTAGAGGCCCAGAAAGGCTGTACGGTGTTGTTCTGCACTTGCCTCAACTTGAAAGTCCACAGCCTGTTTTATCACAACCTATTGTATCGCGACCAAAGTCACTTGATCATGATGAGCTACGTGGAGCCACTCAAACTGGAGTTACTTTGACTCCCGAGTTAATTTCATCTTTGCAAGCTCTAGCACCCGCTCTAGCTACTAGTAACAGTATCAGCAACAGTAATTGCAATGGACATTTGGAGAGAGTGGGGCCACATGTAGGCCTGAACACTGGGCAATCGTCTTTTGTGCCAAACAGTGGCAGTTATGTGCCTAACACTGTGAATGTGCCATGGGAACAGGAAATGCAGAATTCAGGCCCTTATATGGTAAAAGAAAAATTCACTGTCCTTGGATTCTTTTAGATTTTTTTTTTGGTTTACCTCTTTGACTTTTTAGTTTAATTTTCTCACTTTCAAGATTTCTTTATCTTTGTCAGAGCCATCAGCCTCACCAACCAGATAGCTATGGTGGCTATATGAACACGCCAACAAGGCCTTCAAATTCTATTCCGTACCAACCTGATGTGGTCCCAACTGCTACTACCACATCAGAGCTAGATGCAGAAAAGAACCAGCGGTATCAGTCGACCCTTCAGTTTGCAGCAAACTTATTATTGCAGATCCAGCAACAGCAGAGGCAACAAGCTGGCGGGCCTGCTCCTCAGTAACTACTAGCCACCCCCCCCCCCCCCCCGACATGGTAAATGCTGTTTTCTAACTTTATTTATTTCTTTATAGCCCATTGTGTTCAGTCATACAAAAACAATTAGGGTACAAGGCTAACAACAATTATTTTGGATTGACAAGACAACAAAACCACAACAGCAGCCAAAGCAATGCTAAAGCACATTGAGAAGTTATATACTTGATCACAAAAGCATATTGCATTAAAAAGATAGTCATAGTAAAAGGTTGTTAGATTGTTGTTGTGGAAATTGGTGGGTAAACTTGCCACTTGTGCAGCTTGGTGGTGATTTGGTAAAGTTTTCAGTTTGTTGGTGAACAGAATGATCGGTAGTAGTTACTATGGAAGTACAGTAGTTCAAATGATATTTCAAATAAGAGGGTAGGTTGGTTACACTTAAGTGCCCTCAACTAACATGTACTTCATTGTCGTTGCTGCTAAAATATTAATAATAGCAGAGCAGCCGCAGCAATAATATGACAATGCTGTTGCACTAAAGTAGATAGCATTGTTGTTATTAATTCATTTGTTGGGCAACACACATTACTTTGAAGTGGCAGAAATTGTTGTACCGGCTGATACCACGAGAGCATCCACAATTGTACCAGCATGTTTCTAGTAAGGGTAACATGTAGAAACTGATGAAAAAGGTCAATAAATCTGTCATAGAATGTTCAGTTCTAGAAGTCCAATACCGGTAAGTGCTCTCTTTTCAACCAACCCAAAAGGTGGTTTTTCTCTTTGGTCGGATAATGTGTGTCTATTATTATTGTTCTTTATTTATTTGTTCATACTGTGCAGTACATTTCTCTGTATCCCATTTGTATTCATTAAAAGGCATCTAAACTGGTAGGTCTTATCTAGTTGACTTTTGAAGGATGTCTCATTGCTAAAGACTCCATATTGCAGAATCTCCCATCTTCTGATGTAGATAAGTACGTATGCACATAAACTCATTGGAAGCAATAAGAGAGGGCATCAAGAGAATAATAATTTGATTATTGAAATATTAAACCCACGCACCCATGTGCCACTAAGTCCATGCTATTCTTGCTTTCCCATATATTCCGAATTCGAAACAGAAAAAACAACTAAAGTTCTATGCCAACAAATTTCTTGGTCCTTCGCACACTTAAATAAGTTGAAAGCTCCATCAATGAAAAAAAATGCTATTGTACCAAATTTCTCTCATTTGTCTTATATATCACTTCCTACAAAGTCAATAAATTGTCAGGTAACAGTTTTAGATAAATATTAGTGAATTCTAAGAGATAACATCACAACACTGATTTTTTTTGCTGATGCATTTTGCGGGCCTAAGTTCATCATTGATTTCTATTGAAAGCTCCTGGATAAAGTACTCGGATGTCTCATATTGTGATTCTTGCAAATTATTTTCGAGGTAAGGAAGCTAATTAAGTGTATTTATATGTAAGAAAATTTTCACTTGCATATAATGATCCAAAAGAATCGAGACCACATTCTTCTAGTTCGTCTTTTGCGAATTCATCGAATGTAAGGTGGTTGACCTTACTCTTTAGTTAGAAAAATGACTTGTCGATACAGGTGTGAAGTTAATTATGAGAACTTTTTCATGACTTGGCCCTCAAAATAATTGTAGAATTTTTGTTGTTGTTGTTAATGGTTAAAACAAAAGGGGGTTAATGATTTGAAAGTTGTCCATGCGTTTCATAATTTTTGGAGATGCATTTAGGAGTTTATAATAAGGATGTCTTGTCATATAAAGAGTATGGGGCTTATGCATTTATGAAACGAACTTTTGAAAAGCACAATTGGCCTGGAACTTAAACTAAGAAACCCCTTAAAGCACGGCATAATGAGCCCTTGCAGATCCCACTTTAGGGTCACTACCTAAAATGAATTCCTTCAAGAATTGAATTTGCTATCAAAATTATGAAATTAAAATATGACCTCCTGATTCTTGAGCGCCAACTTTATTTGCAAGGAAAGTACATGCCTATGAAAATATTAAATTGTGAAAACATTTCAAGATCTGAGCATGATATCTTTGCTTAGTTCGTGTGCACGAGCGGAAGATTGATAAGATAAGGACTAATGTATGTTTATAATATAAAATATTTTTACAAGGCTTGGGCCTGGCAAAAATGACATCTTTGGAATGGCGTAAAACGGAGCTTTATTTTCCAAAGTAAACCCCTAATTTTGGTGCCTTAATATTTCTTAAATTCATTAACTGGTTGCTTGGAAACACAATAACCTACCCGCAAATATAATTTTTGATTCGGTTTATGAATTAAAAAAAATGTTGTTATAGTTTTATTAACGGATCTTGCTACCCTTTTTCCAGGTGACGATCTAATTGATGTTGATCTACTTCTCCTTAGTCTGGCTTAGCTGGTTGGCAACTCCCCATTACATTTTTCTCTCTTCTGTAATTGAGAAAAGGACAGGTTATCTTAAAAAAATGTTTAGCTAGTGTTGAGGAAGAGAATGACTTAAGTAGCTTAGTTTTTTTGTGACATCAGGGTCCTTGCATTTTCATTCAATATTCTGGTGTTTTTTTTCTTCTTCTTTGTTCTCCCACTTGAATGAATGTTCAAATATTTTTATTGCAAAAGTTAAGTTGAAATCAATTTGCACCTAGTTTGGTATGGACCAGCAAGATTTATGATTAAATATGATTCGGAAGCTGTACGTCTTGATTAAGAGAAATAAGATTATGGAGCACTGGAACGAGTTATCAGAATAAGAAAACCATGCATTAGCTGTGAACAATCGATAACTCCGAATAAGAAAATAATAGTTTACACGGCCTTTAAGAATTCTGACAGAAAAAAAAAGATCAATTTATAAACCGAAAATAACTGAATATAAATAATCTCAAGTCATCTGATTAGAGTAGAAATGAGTTCTCTTAGGTATTTACTAAACAATAAGATGCATATACATATATATAGGAGAAGTGCTTATAAATAACAAGCAACATGTTAGAATAATTAAATAAAGAATACTAGTTAAAAGAATGTACGCTTATGTTAATACGAGTGCACATTCTACAAGTGGCATTCGAGGCACCTTCTCGCTCCTCCGAGTCCGGGCTATACACATTCTACATGGGAAATTAAATTTTATATTTTTAAATTTTTTTATTATTCTTTAGATAGTTAAAAAAATCATTTGATTTCATTACTATGAGCCATTTAAAAAAAAAATTCAAACTATTTAAAAAAATATAACATTTTGTTCCCACTTAGATTTTCATATTGAACAATTCAGACTGACAATTTAGACTTTGAGAACGAAAAAAATGATCGATGCATGAGGGATATTCATGCTATGCATAGCAACATAACTCATTTCTCTTTATATATATATATATATATAGAATTAGGTTATGGTGCTTTGCAAAACACAAGAGCGTTGTGTGTTTTGCGCTCTATTATTAACTTTAAGTCAGAAATGATCGATTTAAACCGCTCAATCTAATCTCCATATCAAAATCTATTAGTAAACCAAATTTTAAAAAAACCGTCATTTGTGGATGAACCAGAATTCTCAGATCAAGTCATTTTTCTCCTCACTAGAAAAAATAGCAAAAAAAATTAAAAAAAAATATAAATTTTGGTTTACTAATAGATTTTTATATGAAGATTAGATTGAACGGTTCAGATCGGTCATTTCTGACTTTAAATTAAGAATAGAGCGCAAAGCACACAACGCCTCTGTTAGAGAGAGAGATAGAGTTATGCTACTATTAGTCATGAAATGTAAAATACTTTTGTACATCTTGTCGTAAATCTTATTTTTAAATTTAAAATATTGGTCCAACTATTTAAAGTGTTCACCTTATTGAAATATTTTCAAAAACTAAAATCTTTCTATTTTTAGGCATAAAATATGCATTAAATTTCTAATTTCTAATAAAAATAATTTTTTAACCCTCAAAAAAGATAACAAAATATATAATTTGATACCTAAGTATATTTTAATATGGAGCACAAGTTAAACGGTTGGATCGGTATTTTGAATTCCTAAATGAAAGATACAGTGCGAAGTACAAAAGATATTTTATACTTCATGACTAACAGTAGCATAACTCTCTCTCTCTCTATATATATATATATATTAGACTATTGCAAAAATGTCTATATTTTGGCCAATATGAAACACATCAAAAAATATATTAAGTCTCCAAAATTTTAATTTATGATTATCATTAAATTCTTCATATGAAAATATTATAGGATATAAAAATTTGAGTTGTTTTGAATTTTTAAGTCATTTTTTTGAATTTTTAAAAAATCAACACAAAGATTGAGTATTTTATTATTATATTTAGAGTTTTATTTTAAAATTCAAAACAGTGACTTAAAAAATTCAAACCCCCATAAATTTAGGTATCTCATAAGGGTTTTAGATGAAAATTTAATAAGATCCATAAATTAAAAATTTAAAGACTTTAATGTATATTTTTAATGTATTTTCATATCAGCATATATCGTTAATCGTAAAGTACAATATACTTTTATATTTCACATCATATTTCTCATTTTTAAACTAAAAAAATAATCCAACTGTTCAAAATGTTCTCCATAGTAAAACATGTATGGAGACTAAATTTTATATTTTAAAAAAAATATTCTTTTAGGGGTAGAAAATGCATTGAATTTATGATTTCCGATAATAATAATTTTCTAACCTTCAAAAAAATAGAAAAAGAAAATCTAAAAAATATTAAATTTGGTCTCCAAATATATATTAATATAGAGAATACTTGAATGGTTGGATCGGCATTTTGAATTCAGAAATGAGAGATATGACGCGAAGTACAAAAATTATTTTGTTCTTCACGACTTATCATAGCATAACTATATATATATAGAGAGAGAGAGTGAGAGAGAGTGTGAGTGAGGCTATGGTGCTTTATGAAGCATAAAACCTTCCGTGTTGCGCATCCATATCTCGAATTTAAAAGTTTAAATGATCGATCCACATCGTTGAACATGATCTTCATATTAAAATATCTTTGGAGATTAAATTTTATATATTTTTTAGACGGATACAAAATCACTAGTTTCATATGGTGCATAAAATCATTAGATCAATAAACTTTATATCCATCTAAAAAATAGAAAAAAATGAAAAATATATATAATTTGAACTTATTTCAATATGAATATCATGTTCCATGTTTGGATCGATCGTTTGAACTTTCAAATTTGAGATATGGACGCAAAGCGCATAAGATTTTGATATTTAAAATGAATGGTTGATGGTTATTACCAACAATGATAATTTAGTCAAGGTACATAAATTATAAAGAACAATAAAAAATATTAATGAAATTTAGCTTAAAATGCTTACGTCTCCGGGTCTCACCCCACTAATGAGATGCTGCTTTATTACTTAATATTCAGTTACAAACAAGAAGTTTTAGGTTCTTCACAATACAAGTGCAAGAAGACTAAAAACTGTAAAAAGAGAACAACAAAGGAGCACTCAAGACTCAAAGAAACTGCAGTATAATTGTCGAGAAAAGATTTGAGACAAAACTTAAAGAAGTGTTGAACTGAAGATTGTACAAGAATTTCTTTTGATTTGACTAATTCAAGATCTCTTATTCTTGTAACTTACAAGGAAATAAATGAGTTTTTTTTGTTACAGTTGAGTGCTCTGGGTTGCTAGAAATGTTGATTATTTTTGATTAATTAATCTACACCAAGAACATCACTTTTTATAAACCATTAACAGAGAACTGGTATTCTTGCTCTGGGAAACGTTATAACGTTTCATCAATCGTTATAATGTTTCTATATTGAGAATCTTGAGTTTCCAAAAATACTCCTTGTTAGAATTGTATATAACGTTATAACGGTTCAAAAATGAATAGGATGAATCGTTATAACTGATAGACCTTGAAAGCCCTAGGATGGTGGTATTGAAAGGTCAAAATAGTGCAAGAATGTAAAGAACTTAAGGTAGAAATGTATAAACCGGTTTGGGGCTTAATGTTCAAGTGTAATGGCAGTGAAATACAATTTAAATCAATTCAATTCTCACAAGAATATAGCAATCAAAGAAATGTGAGAAAAGAAAAGTAAAGATAAAATAAGAACACAAGATGTAACGGAGTTCGGCTTTAACAATGCCTACATCTCTGGGACCCTCAACCTCTAACAATTGAGGTTGAGCCGATATATTAAAAATGATTTTTACACTTGTAGAACTTGGTCCCTTACACAAAAATGGGCTGCCAAGCCTATCGGTAACACGAGTGACAACACACTAAAAAACGTGAGTGACAACACACTCAAAATAAGAAGTAAGCACTACAGCTCAAAAAAGAGTTGAGCACAACAACTCAAGAGAATGTCTTCAAGAAGATCACGAAGGATCAAGTTGGGAGAATAGAGAGAAGCTAGATTGAGCTTGAACAAAATTTTGGCTAATTGAGTGTATCAATATCTTGAGTTATCTCTCTCTCTTGAATATGGCTAGTAAGCTCTATGAAGTAATGATTTTGCTAGATGGATCAACACAATTTCAGTGAGAGAGATGATCCTTTTAAAATAGATTTTCTGAAACAGCTGAAGAAACTATTTTTTTGGCCTAAACCGTTATAACGGTTTTCGAATCATTATAACGATTTAGAAAGAATAGCCGTTAGATCAACTGAGCTGAATAATAATTCATCAAATCGTTATACGTTTCATGAATCGTTGTAATGATTACATAATCATTACATAACGATACACTCTGATTTATATGTATATTTTTCGCTTTAGAATATTTTTAAGTATTGAGATGAACCGTTATAACGATTACTGAATCGTTATAACGATTCACTGGGCAGAAGTATTTTACTCTGTTGTTTAAGCTCAATTTATCTTGACCAATTTAACCCAGTTTAAGTCTAATTAAACCTAAGCCTAATGTAGTCTTGATTTAGCTCTTATGTCCCATCATTAGTCTTGGTTCTTATGTACTAATTCATTTACATATTAATTCCTGCACAAAACTTAAACAAGGTAAATTGTAAAATTCAAGATTGTTTTGCAAATCGACAAATCAAAGAAGATGTTAAGTGTAACAATAACAATATAAAGAAACGTTGAACGCTTACAGAAACATTACAACGTTTTGACTATTTGACCAACTTTTTGACAGGTCTATTGATCTTCAGAAACGTTATAATGATTTACTGAATCGTTATACATTTCATGAATCATTAAACGATTTACAAAACATTACGTAACGATACACTATGTTAATTTAGGTTCATTTCTGCTCACAAAGAACTTAGAAAGTTTTGAGTATGTATATTGAATCGTTATAACGCTTTATGAAGCGTTACGTAATGATATACTCTATTAATTTTTGCTTATTTCTGCTCACAGAGAATTTAGAATATTTTTGAAATGTGTATTGAATCGTTATAATGATTGAGGAATCGTTATAATGGTTCTCTGTGACAGAGAACTCTTCCTTCTATAATTATGAAGAATATAGGATTTTGAATTATACATATATATTGAATATGATCATATATCTTCATAGAAGTCTCTGAATTGATTTTGATCATTTTTTCTTCATTATCTTGAAGCTTCTTAGAACCCTGCAATTAAATCTTAAGAAAAACTTGTTAAACTCGATAATGTTTTGTAAAACAATAAAATTAAAGAAATTGTTAAGTATAACAATCCCCTCTTTTTATTATTTTGCAAAACCAGATGTATGAAGATTTGAGCAAAAAATTTTCCTCCTTTTTGTAAAATAAACAAAAAAGTTGAATTTCACAATTGATATTTGACATAAGAGAATTCCCCCTTAATCGGTGCTCCCCCTATCTCCATACACTATTTGCATATAAAAAGATAAATATCAATAATACCTTGAATAATAAAAAATATATAATAATATAGCAAAGATTATTCAAATATTCAAGCACACAAATTCAAGACATTACATAGACACGCAGAAATTAAACAAGTTATAACATAAAAAATCATAATAAGCAAAACATAACTCTCATCTCACAAAATGGTAATGTCAAAAATAAAAGATAAGAGATCAAAAGAAATCCTAAAAAAAACAAAATTTGTTTTTATGCTTGATCCGATGGGTCGATGAAAGTGACATCTTGTTCATCCGTCATCTTAGTTTCTTCTTCTTCCTCCTCCTCTCCCTCTTGACCTCGTACATTAGGATCATCAGCCATTTCTATGTGAATATTACCCGGTTCTAAGTCAAAATTTATGTCACCCATATTATCCACCTAACTCCCGTACTTATTAACCTAATTTGTTTGAAAGTTATGTTACCAATCCTCCATACGGGTTAAATTATCTTTGAGTATGGAAATTTCATTGTTGATATTTATAAATTCATTGTTCACATGGTTTTTGAAAAACTTATTGGTTCAAGTTCATGTGATACATGGATTGAGCAATATATCCAAAGTAGTCTTGCATAGAACTGGTTTGTGGTGGAGCAAGATAGGGATCAAATAAGGTTTGATAATTAAATTCAAAGGTAAAAGTCGGCATGATTGGATATGAAGAAGGTTGAGAAGAAGTTACGGCTTCTTGAGTTAGTTCGGGTTTCAAGAAAGGTTCATCCGAATTAGGGTTAGTATATTGGTTTACCTTAGCATTTGGATCCTTTATCCAACTATTGATCGAATATTTATGGTTAGGAGTATATACCGGTGGTTCACCAATCGAATTATTAACCCACCTAAGATTTGATAATTCATGAAACAAATTGGTGGGGTGAATCCTATCTCTTTGTTGTAATCCCTTAAATGCAATCGTAGGATTCGAGTATGGTAAATTGGCATTCTTAACTCGATATACATGCTTCATTTGACTTATTATAATGAATGAGATACAAAATTGCCTATCCATTGAAATGAGATGACGCAAATAAAAAATGGAATTTATTTCCATATTGGTTTTCAAAGTAGGAGAATACAGTTAGAAGGCTAAGGAGGTGGAGAATACGGGCTTCAAATTGTGGTACATAGGAAAAGAACGAAGTAAAAATAGTGTATGCATCTTAATTGATAAGAGTCTCAAGAATGAAGTTGTCGTAGTTAGGAGACAAGGGGACAAGATCATCATGATCAAATTAATTTTTGGAGATTTGGTCTTGAACGTCATCAGTGTGTATGCCCTAAAAGTAGGTTTGAGCGATGATGTCAAGAAACGATTCTGGGAAGACTTAGAGGACATGGTTAGAGTAGTGCATAACAGTGAAAAACTTTTCATTGGAGGAGATCTTAATGGTCATGTTGGCATAGTTAGAGGGGGTTTGAGATGATATATGGGGGTTTTGGATATGATGAACAGAATCAAGAGGGAGAAGACATCTTGAACTTCGCTATAGGTTACGATCTCATGGTAGCGAACACCTTTTTTAGAAAGAAAAAATCACATTTAATTACTTTCAGCAATGGCCAGCACTCGAGCCATATCGATTTTGTCCTGACTAGAAAGGAGGAGAGACTAAACTGCATGGATTGTAAGGTTATACTTGACGAGTGTATTGTCACACAACATAAACTTTTGGTGGCTGATTTTTGTTTTCAGGTATACGTTCGGTGAGATAGAGGCATGAAAATAACGAGAACGAGGTGGTGTAAGCTCAAAGTGGACGTTTCTCAGGTGTTTAAGAATAGAGTTATTATAGAAAGATCGTGGAACGAAGGCGAGGATGCAGATAATATATAGAAAGAGATGGCGACTCAAATTCGGAAGGTGACTATAGAGGTGTTTGGAGTAACTAGAGGAAATAAACGTGAACCTAAAGACACTTGGTGGTGGAATGATGATGTACAAAAGACTATCAATTAGAAGAAAGAATGTTACAAACGTTTACATCATAACAAGGGTGATGAAAACATACAGAAGTATAAAGAAGCTAGAAGAAACACAAAGAAAGTTGTGAGCGAAGCAAGGGGTCAGACATACACGGAGCTGTATTGAAAATTAAATACAAAAGAGGACGAAAATGATGTCTACAAGATGACTAAACTTAAAGAAATGAAGACAAGAGACTTCAACCAAGTTAAATGTATTAAGGATGAGGCTGATAGACTTTTGGTGAAGGATGAGGAGATTAAGAACAGATGGAGAGAATACTTCGACAAGTTATTCAACGATGAGAGTTAAAAAATCGCGATCGAGTTGGACGATTTAATTGACACAAACAGACGATTTGTTCGGAGAATTCAAGAGTCTGAGGTGAAAGAAGCTTTAAAAAATATGAAAACAGGTAAGGCGTTAGGACCAGATGACATCCCGATTGAGGTATGGAGATGTCTTGGAGATATAGCAATAGTGTGGCTCACTAAACTATTTAATATCATTTTTCAGTCCAATAAGATGCCTGATGAGTGGAGAATAAGTATATTAGTACCAATCTTCAAGAATAAAGGAGATATTCAAAGTTATACTAATTACAAAGGAATTAAGCTCATGAGTCATACCATAAAACTTTGGGAGAGAGTGATTGAGCACCGTTTAAGAAAACTGACAACTGTCTCTAAAAATTAGTTTGGTTTTATGCATGGGAGGTCCACTATGGAGGCGATTTTCTTGATAAGACAACTTATGGAGAGACATCGGGAACAGAAAAAGGACCTACATATGATATTTATTGATTTAGAGAAATCGTATGATAAAATACCGAGAAATATCATGTGGTGGACGCTCAAAAGGAAACTAGTCCCAACAAAGTATGTTACCCTTATTAAGGATATGTACACAAATATTATGACTTATGTCAGAGTATGTGACGGCGAGTCCGATACATTTCCTATTAAGATTGGATTACATCAAGGGTCAACATTGAGTCCTTATTTTTTTTTACCTTAGTGATGGACGAGATCACAAAAGACATATAATGAGATATTCCTTGGTGTATGTTCTTTGCTGATGATGTAGTGTTGATTGACGAGAGCAGAATTGGAGTCAATCAGAAACTAGAGTTGTGGAGACAAACTTTAAAATCGAAAGGTTTTAGACTTAATAGGACCAAAACTGAATATATGAGGTGTCAGTTCAGCGAGGAAAACTCAGATGACAGAAATGTTAGTTAGGATGGACGAGTAGTACCCATAAATGATACATTTCGGTATTTTAGATCGATGTTGCAGAGTGAAGGAGAGATCGATGAAAATGTTAGTCATAGAATAAGAGCTGGATAGGTAAAATGAAGACAAGCATTTGGTGTTCTTTGTGGCAAGAAGGTCTCAAATAAACTAAAAGACAAGTTCTACAGGATGACGATTAGACCCGCGATGATGTATGACGCATAATGTTGGGCTACAAAAGGACAACATGTCCAAAAGATGAGTGTAACTGAAATGCGGATGTTGCGTTGGATATGTGGCCACACAAGGAAAGATCGAATCAAAATGATGATATTAGGGACAAACTTGGGGTAGCACCAATTCAAGAGAAGCTAGTCCAACATCGTTTGCGATGGTTTGGTCATATCCAATGAAGGCCTCCTGAAGCACCAGTACGTAGCGGTATTCTAAGTCATCCTGAAATGAAGTAATAAAAAGAGATTTTAAGGAATGAAATATATCCAAAGAGTTTGCTTTGGATAGGAGTGCTTGGAAGATGGTGATTCATGTACCTGAACTATGATTTAGGAGTTAGAGTCTAATAGTAAAGTTATAGACTTCATGTTCTTAGATTTTTAGGATTTTATGATTTAAAATTTAAAAATAGGTTTTAGAAATAGAGGTTTAGAAATAGAATTTTAGGATTTAGAAATAGATTTTATAATTGAGGTTTATTATACTATTATTATTATTATTGTTATTATTGCTATTACTATTAGTATATTATCATCATCATCATCATCATCATCATCATCTTTATTTATTTATTTATTTATTATTATTATTATTATTATTTTATTTATTTATTTTCTTTTTCTTTCATCATATTCATTATTATCACTGATATTTAAGATCTTTGATCTTATGCTTTCTGATTGAGTTTCATTTCTAGCCTACCCCAATTTATTTGGGATTAAAGGCTTTGTTGTTGTTGTTGTTGTTGTATTGGTTTTCAAAGTAGTCTTTAGAGTTAAAATGTTATTGATGAAATGAAAGGCTAACCTATGCACGACCGGTAAGGATGTTGCAAAAATTTCTCGATCATTTATCAACCGAGGTACAAACCATCTCTTGTAATCCCTTATTGTACCCTCGGTGATTTCTGGCCACTTACGGTAGGCATAGATTTATTCACCGATTTCAAGTGTTGAAAATCATTTTACAAATTATGGTATTGTTACTACAATTGATTGTCCACAAATAAGTGTAGTAAAACCTCATGGTTCATCTATGAATTTCATATTAGCATAGAACAATTGAGTAAAAAATTTATGAGATGCATCATTACACTCAATTATGTTTTTCCATGGCCAAAAATCGATATAACTTTCAATTTGGATATCTTATCAATCAGTCATTCTATCATTTTCACCCTTATGATAAAAATAACAATAAATAAATTTTCTATTTTTAAAATTACCTAAGAAATAGCTTGCTGCATTGTTTGATCGGTAGAGAAATCGGTTTCTTTAATCATTCAGTGCAGTAACATGCTTATCGTCCGATAGAACTAAGAACCATCCTCCAAGCATGATAATCTCAGTCATTTCAAATCGCCGCCCACTGAATTTAAAGTCGAAAGTGGCAGGAGGACCAAGTGGTGATGGTGCTATTTAGCGGATTATGACTTGAGAAGATGATCCCCCGGAATTGTTTGTCCTTGAGGTTGAGATGGTGGTTGTGAATAAGAACCACTTGCTTGATTTTGCTTCAGGGGTCAGATGAAGTTGGATAAAGTTTAATCCTGGAATACGGTTGGGATCGGCTCCAGCACTTGATCGTTCACGCCGAAATTGTTCTTCTATTTTTCGCTTTTTATTCTTAATGAAAGGTATTTTTGGTGCCATTTCTACAAGAATAATGAGAAGAATGTTGAATTGGGAAAGTTCAGGAATTGGAGAAGTCATTTTGATAGAATTTTATAGAAGACGAAATGTTTAACAGAGATTCTGAAAGGAGAAGTTTAGAAAAAAAACGTTTTCTCTTATGTATGAATTGGAGAAGTCATTTTGATAAAATTTTATAGAAGACGGAATGTTTAACAGAGATTCTAAAAGGAGAAGTTTAGAAAAAAATTTTTCTCTTATGTATGCGGTGGAAGAGAGAAGAAAATATTAAGACCTTTTATAATGTGAAGAAAGAGGTTAATATGAACAGTCATGTCTGTTTGTTTTTAAGGCGGGTAGTCCAAAAGGCGACTCTTCCAATAAATCCGGATATCAAGAAGATTCTGTAACGGTTAGAAATATGTTCAGCTTTCCTAAATCGTTATAACGATTTACCAAGCATTATAATGTTTTACCAATTGTCCAACGGTCAAAGGAACCGTTGCAACAGTTCATTCTTTCATTTCAGGTGGGACCTTATTTGTTAGATAAAAAATGAATATCTTTGCTGAATCTTATAACTATTTACTAAGCGTTCAACGCTTCCTGAATCGTTGTAACGTTTTATGCTTCTCTGTCAGGTGGGACCTTTTGTGTCAGAATTTTTTTTAATACCTTTAATGAAGCGTTATAACGTCATATGTAACGTTAACGGTCTGCTGAATCATTGAACGATTTGTTGAATCGTTGAACGATCTGCTGAATCGTTGTAACTTCTCTTTTGTGAATCCACCTTGTCAGGGTTCATTTTTAACTTATTTATGTGAATCAATCATTCAATCGTTATAATGGTTTGAAGCTAATTTCATGATTGAATCCACCCTATTAGGATCCAAAAATCGTTAAATGATTTCTGAATCATTGCTAATGACTATCTAGGAGTTTGAATCGTTGTCAATGATTGTCTGGAGATAAAGTCAAGAACAAAAAAATACTACAGACATTCAAAGGAATCGTTATAACGATTAGTGAATCGTTATAACGGTTCAGGGCCAGACATATGATTTTTATTGGTTTTTCAATAGGATTTGAAAATAAATATGACAGTTATGCTTTAAAACAGACTTAAGCATGTATGTTATAACTTTAATTACTAAGAAAGTTCAAGCATGCCTAATTTAAATCCTAACTCATAATGTTATTGTGTATTAAGGGGTTTTGTGAATATATCAGCTATTTGATTTTTAGTATAAACATGTATGAGTTCAATATCATTCCTTTCAACATGATCACGAATAAAATAATGTCGAATTTCAATATGCTTGATACGTGCATGTAAAACAAGGTTCTTTGAGATCATTATTGCACTAGTGTTGTTACACATTATTGGTACTTTGCGGAAGCGTAAATTATAATCTTGTAGAATTTGTATCATCCATAATATTTGTGTGCAATAACTTCCCGCAATAATGTACTCGGCTTCAGCGGTTGAAAGAGCCACTGAAGTTTGCTTATGGCTAGATGACACTAATGATTTCCTAAGAAATTGACATGTCCCACTAGTATTTTTTCTAATAACAAGTTTTGTGATTCGCGAAGCACCGTAGCCTCACTCATATTTATGATAAATATTTATATTTTTTTTTTTTTTTTGCTCTTTTTTAAATGGGTATAAAGTTTATTGATATAATAATTTATGTACCATCTAAGATAAGTGATTTTGTAACCATCTAAAAAATAGTATTTTTTTTTAAAATATAAAATTTTATCTTCAAATATATTTCAATATGGAGATCATATTCAATGATTTGGATCGGCCGTTTGGACTTTCAAATTCGAGATACAGACGTGAAGAATGGAAGATTTTATGTTTTGAGATGCACCATAGCCTCATTCTCTCTCCCTCTCTCTCTCTATATATATATTATACTAAATAATTTGTTTTGATTTATTTTTTTACACAACATAAATTTTATAAATTTCTTGAGATTTTTGTAAGATCCTATGAAAGCTTGAACAAATGATCAAGATAGATGTTGCTGAAGACCGTTGAAGAAGTTTGAAGACTTATAATCAAGATGTATAAGATATGATTCAATAACTAAAAATTTTATATCAATACGTAAGAAAAAAGTTTTTTATCATGGTAAAACGTTCACAAGTCATTATAACGGTTCCACTTAACTACTCTAAAATTTTCTAAAGCAGAAATCTTCCCAAAATTATCAGAGACTATCATTATATAATGACTGAGAAACGTTGAATGATTTGAGCCATTACAACGGTCTAACTGTCCGGTGCTCTACATAAGAGGATTATTTCAGAACTATCAAAATAATAAAAACTCTTACAATCTTAACTTGTTTCTAAACAATCCCAAGAGCCCTCAAGAGCACTAAAATATTTTTTTGTAAATACTTACAAGAAACTTTCAAACTATTGAATCTTGCTGAATTCTTAAAGAAAGAATTTGTAGTATTGTTTGAGCATTTGTGCTCCTTCTATCTCTGTGTTTTGGCTCATTTACTTTAGAACTTGTTGCTCATATTTACTGAGTCTTGAGTGTTTAATTGCTATTTTATTTCTTATTATCTCTTAGTCTTATTGTACTTATCTTATAAAAATACTAAGGTTTCATTATAAAATATTTTTTATCATTTTATCGGCACTTTATTTTTGAAGTGAGTTATGAAGATCTAGGTAACATTATCAAACTCCATTAGAATTTCATCTTCTCTAATTATTGCGCTTGCATTCTTCTAGTTCTTGATATCTCTCAATTAGTTATAGTTTGCATTACTTCTAGAGTTGTCGTTAAATTATTTTACACTAATTATTTTTTCGTAGCAATTGATATTTGATCGATTCTTTCTCACCCTTGCACTTTTGATCTTCTTGCTGAAAAGCTTTGATTAAGTTGTAATTCAATCTTTGAGTATCTTTTTCTTAGTTAGTATTTTATTTTATTATAGTTAGCACTTATCTACTACCTGTTTATACTTGATTTGACCATTTTATATTTTTGGTTAATACCATCTCTCGACTCTTAATTTTTACAATATATAAATATATACACACTATTGCATTCTTAAAATATGATATTTAATTTCTGAACAGTGCACTCATTTAAATATGATATTTTAAGCGAGTTGAGCTCTATATTATAAATATTATAAATATAATTTCTTTATTAAGAAAAATTTAAGCATAATATTTTAAATGTATAATAATAATATTATTATGTAATTAATATAGCTAAACACATAATTCTTTATAAATTATAACACACAATTTTTTAATCATTTTAAGAATTAAAATTGTCCTTATATATATTATGCCCTTTTTATTTTAAATGAGGAGAAAAAAATATACGTGATCCATTAGCTCAAAGTTAATGAAAAAATTAAATAAGATCAATATTAGAGAATATTGATAATGTTGCATAACTAAAGACTTCATTTTTATGTATTGTAAATTTACTTTAATCTCAAATGAGCAATCTTTGTTTGTTATCTTTTAGCATTGTCAACTATTAAGATCGTGTACTATTTTGTTATCAGTCTATATTAATTTAAGACTTATGTCTTTTGGACAATATATATAACATATATAGAAGATATGGGCTCAACATTATCATTTCATGTTGGATGCTTGTTATTGATTTGTATAGAATGATCTTCTATTAAAATAGATTAATTTTCCGGTAAGTCACTGAACTTTGATGGTTATCTATATTTGATCACTAAACATTTATTTATCCATTTTTAGTCACTGAACTTTAATGTTTATCCATATTTGATTATTCCCATTAGTTTTTTCATTCAAAAATAATTAAAAAAAAACTAATGAAAAAATAAATATGATTTCATATCATTTATTCATTTTTTATTTTAATTATTTTTTATAATAAATATAATTTTATTTCAATTATTTTTTAATGGAAAAATTAATGAGAATGATCAAATATGGATAAACATCAAAATTAAGTGACTAAAATGAATAAATAAAAATTTAGTAGTAAAATACGACAAACAACAATGTTTAGTGACTTGCTAGAAATTAACCCATTAAATATTATAGTTGAATGATTACAACTTTACAACATCATTTTTGTGTGACAGAAGACACAGTATTGATAAAATACTATAAAACTTCGAGAAAAAAAAAACGAAATTATAATTGCTTGATATTTGCAAAGACACAAATTAGATGATCTTGGATGAACATCACATTATACTTAAATTGTATGGAACTAATTAAGAAATTCAACTTAAATACAGGAGACGCAATGCCTTCCATTTTGTCCAAAGAAGGATGGTATTTTCAAACTTTTGATGCGCTATCAATCTAAAATTAATTTGTGGGTCATTAAACCAAAAAAAAAGAGAAATCTGAAAATACTTATTTTTGACTGCCGGGGAAAAAATTGGGAAAATAATAGGCAAAAGTAAAATTATTCTGTTATAATCACGGCAGATTTTGGAAAAATATCTAACCTGTTTCTTTATTAAAATTCATCATTTGATCTCTGAACTTCCATAAAAAACCAAGTTAGCCATTAACCTTCTAATTGTATCAAATTAGCCCTTGAAATATTTTAAAACATCAAATCGGTCTTTGAACTACTTCAAAAAATCAAATCGGGTCTTAAACTTTAACGTTCACCAAATAAATCCTTAAACTTTAAATATAATAACTAATTTGTCTTTTTCAAAAAAAAATCTGGACTGGTCTTTAAACTTTTTAATTAATATTAATTTTATTTTTTATTTTTAAGTTTAAATAAAATAGAAAAAATATTAACAGGTCATGGGACCGGTACCTAACAACTTTTTTTTCTTAATAAAATATATTTATTTCTATTTATTTAAATTTAGAAAAAATATTATTAAAATAAAAACTTAAAGGACCAGTTAAGAATTTTTTTTGAAAGTTTAGATACTAAATTAGTTTTTGTATTGAAAATTTAAGGATTTATTTAGTATAGTTTGAAGTTTAAGGATTAATTTGGTGTTTGTTAAAAAGTTTATAGTATCAATCTCATGCAATTAAAAGTTTAAAAAGTAACTAGCTATATATCCGCGCGTTGCAGCAGACTATTTTATTTAAATATTAAAATATTATAAGATAAAAAAATTCATATTTATCTAATATTAAATTATAAATTCACTAAATTATAGAGAAAACCTATAATAAAGACTATATTTAATCTTGATGAGATTTTTGCACAATATGAGTTAATGATTCATGATTTTTATAGCAAGAAAAGTAAATTATTCTAACATATATTGTCACCATTAATTTCTTATCAAATATGCACAAGATTGCTAAATAAAAAAAATATTATGGAAATAATAGTATATAAGGGAAAGAAATGGAGAGAAAGAGGGGATCAATGGACGCGATCACATACGTTCGATCAACAAAAAATAAATATTATCCGTCTAATTGAGGGATAAAATGGATATAATAAAAAATTATCATGATAAAAAATGAACCCTCCAATTCTTAGATGCTTTATATAATAGTATAGATTTGATTTTATGTGAAAGTTTAGAATCAAATGATGAATTTTTTCTTTTCTTTTTTAATTTGAAGATTCTGTGGCATCGTAAATTTCTTTCACTTTTAGTAGTAAAATTTTAGTTCCCATAAAAGTATACTTCGTAAATGCTAAGATTTGGCAAGGATCTTTATCACTTAATGCGACTTATTCTATTAATAAGCGTTTTGCACGACCATGAAATTCTTAATTTTAAAACAAAAACCCAATTTTAGATATCTCAGAGCTCTCGATTTCTCTCTCTCTCTCTCTTTTTCTGCCTTTCCCCCTCCTCTCTCTCTCTCTCTGAATTCAGTTTAAACCGGATTATTAGGAGAGCCTTTGTTCTCCTTCCTCCGCTTCTAAACGTTTCTCTTCCGCTAAGTTTTGTTCTTTGCCCCCTTCCCCCCTCTCTATTATTCATTTCAGTGCTATTCAAATTTCACATTCAACTTTTGTCATCATTCAAGGTATATAGTTTTTCATCAATGTTCATGCCAAGGAAGCTTCTCCTCGTCAAAAACTTTTGTTGGTACTGCAAAATTTCTCGATTGGACAAGAAATTCATTAACCCACGACATTTTCATCGCTTTCCTCTAATTAACTCATCAACTTGGTAATTGAACTGCATTTTGCGTGAAAGGTGGCAACTAGTACTTCTTTCCACAATTGTCAAAATTGTATCACGCTGCTGTTGGTTCACCATGAGCAAAGGCAAAGCACCACTAATAGAAGCTGATTTAAGCCAGATGCCAGATGCCCCGAACCGAGGCTCATATCATAGGCGAGCCCAATCAGAGATCATTGCCTTGCCTGACGATCTCACCCTAGACATTGGGGTCCAGTCGTCAGATGAGAATGAAGACGACTTGTTCTCTCTTTTCATAGACATGGAGAAGCTCGAGCAAAACGAGTTTCTACAACTGAGTAACAACCCGGCCCAAGCGCTTAACCCGACAAATGATCCCCTGGCCAATGCTGTGACGGTAGCAGCTCATGGACCAGTTGGGCCTGCGGCAAGAGGGAATATCATTGGCCAAGGTGCAGAGAGCGAGAAGAGCATGACAGAGGCACATAGCGTAGGAACAAGTTCAGAAGCGGGGCCCAATAATGCCGGAAAGAGCATGCCAGCTGGAGCCAGGCACAGGTACAGTATATCACTGGATGACACTGGGTCAGGTTTTGGTGCATCTGTAAAGGAGGAGTTGTCTTATCCCGGATCAGGGTCGGGCTCTGGCTCGGTTTCGGGTTCAGCTCTGGGTCTCGGTACAGCACGATTGCAGGAGGTGGGAATGTCGCCTGCTGATGCAAGGAAGGCAATGTCGAATGCACGGCTTGCTGAACTTGCTATCTCCGACCCAAAAAAGGCAAAAAGGTTGGCAATGCATTATTTTTTTCTTTTCTTAAATTATGTTATCATCATTGTTGATGATTTGGTCATGACAGAAGCAGAGAGATTCAATTTGAGGTTAAATTTAATGCTTAGGCCTTGATAAAAACATTTAATAATTTATTTTTGTGAGTATTCTAAAAATACTTAATGTTAGTTATATTCTTTTTTTGGCTCTTAAATATTCGTGAAATTATGGAAAATGTGATAAAATGTTTCGACGGTTATTGATTATATTTTCCTTTCAGGCATCAGTATCGGTGAATCTTAATTTTCCTTAATAAGTCATCTTTTTATGCATGTCATCGACATATCCAACTTACATGTATGAAGTTTTAATTTTTTGTAAAAATCAACCAAAATGAAGTTAAGACAACTCTGGTAAAAGTATGATTGTAGTAATTGAATGATAAAAGCTACTGATTCTGCTCTTATTTTTTATTTAACTAATTTATAATATTAATTAGTTTGTTTCTCTTGTTAGAATTTGGGCAAATAGGCAGTCTGCTGCAAGATCAAAAGAAAGAAAGGTCAAGTACATTGCTGAACTGGAAAGCAGGGTAAACACCTTGCGAACCGAGTCGACTACCTTGTCGGCTCAGCTAGCATTCTTACAGGTATGCATCTCTTTCAATATAGTATCAGTAACTTACTTGACTGGTACATAATATATTGTAAGATCAGTTAAGGCATTATTCTTTCTAATATACCCTGACTGCTAATTACATGTGATTTATACCACCATTTAGTATCAGTTAAAACAAAGATGTACATCTGTGCACCATGCATACATAACAATTACATACCATAATAATTCTGGTATATCCATTTTACAGTGGTTTTATTGTACTAATTTTTTTCATGTTTGTTTCATGATAATGGTACAGAAAGATACGGATGGATTGACACGTGAAAACGCTGAACTGCGTTCACGTGTGCAAAATGTAGAACGACAAAACCATATGCAAGATAGTAAGTACCTCTCTCTTCTATAGATAACACAGAAGAAACATTTCATTTTTATTGTGGGCACTCTTTCTGTTCTTTTCACTTTTCCTAATTTATTTGCTGCATAAAGATCTGAAATTAAGCTTGCTGGTTTTCCTTTTATATGATGTAGCAATAAATGACGCTTTAAGAATGGAGATCAATAGTCTCAAGATTGCAACTGGCCAAGTGGTCCCAAACAGTGGGCCAGCAGGGATGATGCCCTTTGGTGTGCCCCACAAGTTTGCTTTGAACCCGCAATTTTACAGCGGGCCCCGCGGATTCAACCAACCACCAGGAACCCATCCATCTCTCATGTCAGCACAGCAGCTGCAGCTGAACCAACCATCACACCAGCGTCCACACCAGACACCACCACCACAGATCATCATTCAACAACAACAACAAGCCATGATGCAGCAGCAGCAAGCATCTCAAGCTCAGACGCAAGCGATGATGCAGCAAGCACAAATGAGGATGCCTTCCCCGGCACAAGCGATGATAAGATCACAACCGCTAGTGATGATGCCACCACAAGGTCAGGGGATAATGAGGCAGCACGGTATGATGCCGCCTAGCAGTCATCATGCCGAGCTGCAAATCAAAGGTCCTATGGTTGTGAATAAGTCAGAGATTGAGGGTAATTTTGAAAACTTCAATTGATTAGCTTTTTTTAATTTAATCCTTGGAGCTATATATATATATATATATATATATATATATATATATATAAAAAGATCAGTCAGTCTGATTAATTTCGGTATATACAACATCACTAGTTCTAAGTGGATATTCTTCATCTAGCAACTAAACACAAAAGAAAAAGGAAGGAAATCAGTTCGATTGTTATGGACCAGAATTGAAGGAGAGGAGAGGAGGGGGAACTTTTCTTATCGTTGCCCCCATTTTAAATATTAGGTTGGATTGAACAATATATATTTTTCAATTTTATTTTTTCCCACATTGGCATGCTTATAAATTGCCACCTCCATGCTCTTCCGTCCCGCTCACCTGGTTATAAAACTGAGAAGCTCAGAAAATGTCTCGAGTTATTTTGGGCACTACATTTTATGTTTATCTTCTTGCCTTGTATTATATTAAAAAAAGTACCATTCTAATTATTGCATTTTTTTTGTTTCTGGAGAATTGCTTTCTTGAGTGTATACTGGCATGAAGGTTGCCACAATTTTGGTCTATTCTGTAAACAGTAGCATATTCAATATTGTTACTAAATATTATGTTAATTCATTTGAAACCAACCCTTTTTTGTACGTTTCCTGGTCTTAATTAGCCTAATAATTTTTTTATTTATATTTCCAGCCTAGTTAATTGCACCTCATTAATAATATTTGGGCAGATTTATACTCGATGAAGATTAAACAAAGGAACGACTTTAACTCTTGCTAATAAATTGAATTAAATTTATTGATTTAGGATTTATTGAATTAGATTTTTAAGAGTACGATGACTTAAAAGATCATTAAAGGATGATAATGAATTTATAATAGATAAAGCGTCTACTTTTATCAATTAAATATCGATTAAAAATGGAGGGGGATGATTGATTTGTCTCTCTGTTGAATAATTGTGTTAATTAAGGATTATGGGCCACAGAGTCAGACCCATTTATGTTACCGTTATATTTATCCAAACAAACGTTTTTATTTATTACCGTTATATTACTGTAGATACAAGTGAGTACAGTTGGTATTTATATAGGGAGTGTTTGGCGCTCAATGGAATAGCAAAAAGTTGGAATAAAATAGCTATTCCGACGAATTAATTTGTCAAACGAATTTTAGACTAAGCAGAAGAGTGCGGAATAGTGCTAATCCGGTATACCAACTTATAGGTGGAATATTTTGGATTAGCTCTCGTCGGAATAACGATTATTGTTTGATTATATTATATTATATTATATTATATTATTATATTATGATTATGATTAAGATTTAGTATTATTATATTATTATATTATATTTATGATTATAATTTATTATTATATTAATATTATGATTATTATTTATTATTATTATTATTATTATTATCATTATATTATTATTATTATTAAATTATCATTATTGTTATTCTATTATCGTTACCATTAGTATTATTATATTATTTATTATTATTATAAATATAATTTTAATATTCAATTATTATATTATGAATATAAATATAAATATTTTATTATTATATTATTATGATCAAGATTATTTATTATTATATTATTATATTATGATGATTATGATTATGATTATTATTACTTATTATTATTTTATAATCCTTTATTATATTATTATATGTTGATTATAGTTATGATTAATTTATTATTATATTATTATAATTATAATTATTTATAATTATTTTTATGATTATGATTATATTTTTATTATTATATTATTATTATTATGATTATGACTATAATTATTATTATCACGATTATGATTATGATTATTATATTATGATTATATTATTAAAATTATGATTATTTATTATTATATTATTATAATTATGATTGTAATTATAATTTATTATTATTATTATATTACTATATTATGATTATGTTTATATTCTTATTATATTACTATTATAATATTCTTATTTATTATGATTATTTTTTATTACTTTATTATTATTTTAGTATGTTGTATTATATTATTATATGTTGATTATATTTATGATGAATTTATTATTATATTATTATAATTATAATTATTTATAATTATTTTTATGATTATGATTATATTTTTATTATTATATTATTATGTTTATGATTATGATTATATTATTATGATTATGACTATAATTATTATTATTATCATGATTATAATTATGATTATTATATTATGATTATATTATTAAAATTATGATTACTTATTATTATTATATTATTATAATTATGATTGTAATTATAATTTTTTATTATTATATTACTATATTATGATTATATTTTTATTTTTATTATATTACTATTATAATATTATTATTTATTATGATTATTTTTTATTACTTATTATTATTATTATCTTACTATTATGATTATTATTTTACTATTATGATTATTATCATCATCATTATTAGTATCATAATTATTCATATTTTAACTATTCTAAGTAACAACTGCTAAATAATATTTTCGCTCTTCTAAATAGTTAAGAATACCATTCTTCTACCACTCTTTCAAAAAAAAATACTATTCTATCACTCTTCAAAATTACCACTCTTCCAAATCTATTCCTTAATTTGCCAAACGGACCCATAGAATATATCGATAGGAATAAGATATAAAAAAAACAATAAAGAAAAATTCATTCTTCATCATCAATTACATCCTTCAATCGGTATCAGAAATTCTACATGGTATCAGAGCGTTTAAAAATCCTTACTCAAATCCAAAGAAACCAACCACTGCAGCTAACAAAGAACTGCAGGTCATCTCTCATCTAAAGCTTCCGCAAAAATCCCAAACTCCAACAAGCTTGATCAGTACCAGGTATACCAAAAGCCATCACAGAGCTGCAGATTGCCTCAAATTAGATCAATCAAACCTGTTAAAAGGCTGTTACCAGTACTAGAAAAAGATCAAGCAGCATCTGCTCTACCAGAAAAAGCAACAAACAATCACCAATAGCTTGACTGGTATCAAAAGAAAGAGCAACAGCTATACTGAACAAAAGAAAACAGCTTATCAGTAGCAAGCAAACGCATAAAAAATCAGAATATACTGGTAAGTTTTACCAGAAAAAACAAAGAGAGCAATACTAATGCTCTAATTGTGTTCAAGGAAAACCATTCCCTAAAACTCACATCAAGCGAGCAATACTGACAACAAACCTGACAAGCGACAATCTGTGCTAACATCTGACAACTCAGATCGAAGGAAAGGTGCTCCAATTGCAAGAAGTCGGGGCTATAAAGCTCTGGTGGTTCTAAACCTAACAATCGTTCTCCGCCATGTCATCAGCTGTCGGCAGCTATAGACCTCCCTTCAGGCGAAAACCTAGAAGTGACACATCGGAGGAGTGGTGCTCCAATTGTAAGAAATCGGGACACGATCGAAAAGGCTGGTGGTGGTTGTATCCTCAGCTTCGGCCAAGAGGTTGGAAACAAATCGATAAAAGTGGCGGTGGTGGAGCCACTTCTGTCGAGGTACAGAAGAAAGAAAAAGAGGAGAAAGGCAGAGGATTTGAGAAACACAACTCTGTTGAGAAGAGAGTGTGCGCTCCAGGGGGAGAAAATAGAGCCCAAGTTGTAACGGGTCAGCCACTTCAACTGCTCAATTAACTCTGAAAGAGTCTCTGGTATGGCAGCTAATCTTTTTTTAAATTTCTCCAAAATAAAATGGATCTTAGATTCTGAAGCGACAGATCACATAATGGGTAATTGAGATTTATTATATAATCTTAAAAAATGTGAGACCAATCAATATGTGACAATTGCAAATGGAGAAAAAATAAAAATCCTTGGTTAGCTAGAAAATCATAAATTCTGTTTGAAGTTCGCGCTACTGATGTGATTACCTATCAAAATTGATTTTATACTTTGAAACAGTTATTAACCTAAGGGACAATGAGAATGACGTGATTATTTGTCAAAACTGATTTTATATTTTCAAAACAGTTGTTAATCTAAAGGACTGAATGAGAGACTTGACATGGAGTACAATTATCTTATCTTTAGATTTAAACATCTGCTTTTGGAGTATAAATAAACAAACACATGTGTTAATTAGCATGAGGTCCTACTAGATCGATCCGGATGTACATATACGTAGTTCGTGTATATATTGGTCATTTCTGTATATGGATTGCTTTGATGTGTGGACTTGATTTTCATTCAAGACTTAATCTGAATTCTGAATTCTAAAATTTATAAGGAAATGAATCTTGGGAATTGAGATATTCGATATTAGAGAAGAGATCACTTGACAATGGTTATCTTGACAATTTTAACAATGAATTTTTAAATAAATATGAAAAAAATCTTAAAAATAAAAACAAAAATCGTTTGACAAATCAAGGAATAGCTTTTGAAAATTGGTGATTTTGAAAGAATGATAGAATAGTATATTTTTGAAAGAGTGATATTTTTTTACTATTCGGAAGAGTGAAGATATAGTTTGAAAGTTGCTAATTAACTTTTGAAAATTGGTGATTTTGGAAGAATGATAGAATAGTATATTTTTGAAAGAGTGATATTTTTTACTATTCGGAAGAGTGAAAATATCGTTTGAAAGTTGCTAATTAAAATAGTTAAAATATGGATAATTATGAACTAACAATGATGATGATGATAATAATAATAATAAAATAATAATAATAATAAAATAATGATTATAATCCATAATCATAACCATAATAAATAATAATATTCATAGTTGTAATCATAATAATATAATAGAAATATAAACATAATGATAATATAATAACACAATACAACATAATTAAATAATAAAAAAATAATAATCATAGACGTAATCATAATAATATAATAATATAATAAGAAAAATTTTGCACATGTTTTTCCACCGTTGATGGGGTTTAAAATTCGTGCTCCTGATGTCGCACTTCGCTTGTGAAAAATTAACAGAGACGGGATTTGTTTTTTTTTCGTTAGCGTAGAACCTCTTCATTTTTCTTGTTTTGCCTCCCCTCTCTGGCGAAAGGTCTGGCCTCCTTTTCGAGACCTGATCGGCTGGTCTTCTCCGGCGAATCACCCCTCTTCTCTCACAAACCCAAGAGAGATTCAATCAATCTCACGATTCAGTCTCATGATTCAGTTAGTCTCTTATATGTTGGTTGGTTGAAAGTAGAAACTGATATGTTGATAAGTTTTCAAAATTAACATGTGGGAAATTATTTACGGTTTCATAGAGAACAATGACTAGGACAATATGGTAAATCAGTGCTACTTCACCTGCTAGTTGAGTTCAATAATGTCCATGCGGCCAGTCTGGTTCAGGCCATTTTTTTCTCTTTTGTCATTTGTTTCTTTCTATAATAATAATAATAATAATAATAATAATAATAATAATAATAGTAATAGTAATAATAACAATATTATTATTATTATCATTATATTTGATATCCTTCTGATATCAAATCTGTGTGATTTTTCTGTATTATCTGGGCCTTGCACGTGTATAAGGTTCTATAGTCCTTCCATTGAGAACTAAAGCTAGTTGATGCAAAATTGACAAAGTTAAAACAGAAAATTATTGTGATACCAGAATGAACAAACAAATACTTATGTGTTAAATGTTTGAGAAATTGGGGTACTTGCGAATTTCTAGTTTGGGTGTTGATTCTAGTTATTATGATGGGTATTGCAGAAGTTCTGACTTCATTTAACAAAACTAGTGGTATGTAACAATACTCCTTTCTACACCAAAAAAATAAAAGAATTGAAGCTATTGCTGACTGCATGACTTAGACTTTCTATTAGAGTACTGTTAGCTGATATAGTGACATATCATTAACAAAGTTGTAATGTTTCACATCCAAAGCCATCCGAAGATGCCAGAAAAGAAGAGTTGTTAGGAGGCATTTCTTTCCAGCTTGACTACCTTGAGAACGATAAAGATAAGATGCCCGAACAAGAATGCTAAAGATGTTTTGATTATTTTTATGAACTTTGTATGAACTTTTTAAGAACATATGTATGAACTTTGCATGAATGCTAGGTGCTCTGATTATCTTTCGCCAAATTAGCATGGCACCAGTTGGTACAAAGTTTTGCTTTGCTTTGATGCTTGTGAAATTAAAATTCAATGTGGTACAGATATTTTTGCAAACTGGCTTGATAGTTGATACTAGTGGTATAAATTTCAAATTGGTATGATACGTGTTATGAACTTGTGAGTGGAAAGGACTAATAGTGGTGGTTCATGAAAACTTGGTAAGAACCTGTGGCACAAGCAAAACTGCAAGTTCCTGTTTGTTCCAAGCTAACTCAACTGTTCAATAATTATTGATCTTGAATAAATATATTCCTATTTTAAGTAATAGAAGAATGCCTACATATCATACATGATCTGCAGTTGAATAAATTAAATGAAATTACATAATAAATTCCAAATAAACTTCATAATAAATTCTAAATGAAACACGCAATACATAACATTATATTAAATAGAGGAATTACAAAATCTGAAACTACAATGTTGCCACAATAGAAAGTACCATCTAATTACAAAATCTGATGACAACAACAACAAAATCTTTAATTTCAAATAAATTTCAAATAAATTAGGATGGACTAGAAATGAAACTCAATCGGAAAGTATAAGATTAAATATCTCAAATATCAATGATAATAATGATGATGAAAAAAAATAATAATAGTAGTAAATAAATAAATAAATAAAAATTATAATGATAATGGTGATGACAATATGATAATAATAATGATGATGATGCTAAATCAAAGTTCCAAGAATTAATTTTTTTTTGTTGCGGTCTTCGTCTCTTCAGCTGAATTCACAAATAATTAATAATAATTAACTTAATGGTAAATAGAGTATATACCATGTAGGGTTACACGACAACTTCGCATTAAGAATTGAAATCGCGCATTTCATAATTTCTAAAAGTAAATAGAAGTATCAGTACCAAAGTTGGCTTAATTTAACTAATCTTTGAATTTACTTCTTTTGCCCCAGGGCCCAGGCTGCAATTTCACTTCAGAAGTTTTACTGATATTGCTTTTGAGAAGTCATTTCCGCTCACCTTCGTTTTCCTACTCGGAAGCACAGCGTTAGTCGATTTTGTTTCTCCTCACTGTGGAACCGTAGCCGCTGGCTGATGGACTCGTTGTGCCTCTCCTCCGCCTCTAGCCGCCTTCTCTCTCAAACCGCTCTGCCTCTCGTTCGCCTTTGGTCGCCTCTCCTTCAGTATCAGCGATTTTACTCCATCCCGTTCTTTCTTCATCTCTCTTTCACGCTCTCCTCTTTTTAAACAGAAAAATCAAGATGGGTCTCTGATCAGCGTTAGTGTTTTGGATTTCACTCAATATCCGTGTCAAATTATCCTCCATCTGTTCTATTTACTCTACACTGACAAGACCCTACTTTTCTTTCTTCACAGAGATCACAAAATTTTGATGAAATTGGTGAATACTTGTTGTTCAGTTTGCTGAATTATTAAGATTAAATCTCAAAATTACTGAATCTAAGTACTAAGTTAATTGTTCAATTTGCTGGTTAAATCATCACTGGATGTGTAGTTTGTTGGTTAAATATTATGAGGGTAAACCTCGAATTATTGTTGGTTGTTAAGTTCTCTTGTTAAATTATAGCATTGGCTTGCATTTGGTTTTACCTTTTTTATTTATTTTATGCCACCTCCTTTGCTTAAATTCTCAAAGTTGTTAATTAGAAATTATTGCATTAAAGAATAAGTCAATTAACTCAGTTTGGTTTTCCATACCTAATTTAGCAAGCCAAAAAACAGTACTGGTAGTTGTTGCATTAGCTCTAGTGGATGCAATATTTTTGTTTGCATTGATTGATGACAGATTGAGATTATATGAAAAACAGATTCCTTGTTGAATTTTCTGCAAATCAATTAGCTTAAATGAATTAATCGTTAGATTATATTTGTGTTTACCTTCTAGTTTCATAGATATATCCAAAAATTAATTTATGATCTCATTTTGACAACGATGTATGTAATATTAATTTAACCCCCTTCACAGAGAGATGTCAATGTTTAGCTAACTGAAGAGTTAGCTAATGGGCTATGTAATATTCTATTTGAGATATAATAAACAATATAATTGAGATGAAAGAATGTTAAAGCAAGTATGATTTTTATTTTATGTTTGATAGTGGAACATCCGAAAGATTAATTGTCTATATACAAGCATATCCAAAATTTTAGAGAACGAATTTTAACAAATGTGTTACAATCGTTGCTTGTGAGCTTCTAGTTTCAAAAATCACCAAACTTTAAACATCCAGAAATGCCTCTACGGCAAACTTCATACATCCAGAAAAATCAAATTGCACGAGCTTTAAACATCTAGAAAATTCAAATATATTTTACAAATCCAAAAAATTTAAATGCAAATCCAAACTATTTGAACCAAGACAACATCTAATAACGCTAAAATAACAACATCAGTTGAAAAGTTTTACTATACTTAAATAGTATCATAACCATGTTATCTACAAAGCAAAGTTAACACTAAATAATGGAAATAGCTTGTAGTAAATATAATCTTAAACTATACATTTGAAAGAATAAAAAGGGACTAGATAAAGGTGTCGTTGATTTAGTAAATTTATAGTCAGGTTAAGCAACAGCTGCCACTTGTTGCCTCCAAAGTGCCAGCAGTCTTGCAAGCTGAAGAGGGGCATGAGCCTTCACAAACTATGGAAATAGCAGAAAATAATTAAGGAAATCAGTCCTGATCTCTTGCTCGAAAATAAACATTTGGACACTTTAGTAGAAGGCATTCACAAAAAGATCAAATGGATATAAAAATTATGCACATTACATAGTTACTGCAAGATCCAGAGTAGAGCTTATAGTTCTCTCAGCCATACAATTGCTTCAAATGGTACCATTGAATTCTTTTTATGAAAAAAAGTTAAATAATGTATGCATACGACAAAAGAATGAAAAGAAGAGGGAAAATAAAATACATCAAATAGAAAAGAAACATGAAAGGTACCGTCAGCTTATCTTGAATTACAGTGCAGAAACAAATGCAATAAGATTTCAGTTTTATTATTACAGATAACAAATGGTCCAATGGATCACAATTTTGGAAAGAGATCACAAATCTAGCAGCTATAGTAGTACTGTAAAAATAAATAAATTGCAAATTACCACAGTTGAAGCGCGATCAGGAGAGTTGAAGAGCGTGCTCAGGGAGAAGGAGAGCAGAGGCGCTGGATCGAATCTGCTAGGGTTTCGGCCACTAACGAGGCGAAAGTGCGAACGAGAGGGGAAGAGAGAGAACACGAATGGGAGACGATGAAGAGGGATAAACTCGACGGGTTTTATTTTTGTAACAGAGTCGCTCCGTTAAGTCTTGATCCAGCGCCCCATCAGAGCACGAATTTTAAATCAAGACGAAGGGCCAGGGGCTGAGACTGAGAGGCCATCAAGCACGGTTTTTGTGTTTCGGTTTGTAGATCAGATTCTGTGCGTACCCTGTAGACTAAGATTATCCACTGGTCCTGTACAAATACGAAAATACGATACAAACATTATATATGGCATGACTGAAATCTGACTTCTGGGCCCGATATCCGACGCGGGGCCCAATGTCGGTGAGACTAGACCTCTTTATAAGCTCACCCGAGACAACGCCTTTTCACCTTTTGCGTCGCACCTCGCATCCTCTCTTCTGGCGTGCCAAAGAGAGGAGCAGTAGTTTTAAGCAATTTAGAGATCGACCTTTCGCATCTCTTTTTTATCATGTTGGAAGAGAGGTACGCAAACCCTAACCCTACTTCCCAGAATAAGCTCCCAGCGCCGTCGGTCCTTCTTGATCGGTTCCAGTCGATGGTACGGGAAAGAGACGACGAGATGCGAAATCTAAACCCCAACCAATCTCCGCCTCCGTTGAATGTGACCGAGGTTGTGACCTTCTATGATCAGCTTCTGAGAGAACTCACCTTCAATTCCAAGCCAATCATAACTGAGCTCACGATTCTGGCAGATAATCACAGGTCCTTTGCTGAGGGGATAGCCGATGCCATCTGTACAAGGATTTCTGAGGTCGAGCCCAACCTGAGCTCTTTGTTCTATATTTGGAAATTTTTTGCTTTGTTACAGATGTAGTTTTTGTACAGAAAAAAAAGTGTCGAAATGGAGATTTCAGCTGGTTGTCTTGTGTCTTTAGTTTTTTCTTTTATTTTTTTAATATTCTGCAAGTATTCTTCTTATTTATTTACTTTTCTTCTGCGCTTGGAGAGAATATGGTTGCTAAGCGATTAGTTTTGTTCCAAATTAAAAAACGTAAACCACCACTAAAAATGCCGATTTCCATAATTGTGTACCATTAACAGAAATTCAGTGAGCAGATTATATAGTAACTGTGGATTATCAATTAGTCGGATCATCTCAAATTTGAACTTTTTTGGCCATGGCCATAAGAATAAAAAATACCACACTTACATGATTCAGAAATCAGCTGCAGTTGCATAAATGTTTGAGGCATCTGAAAAACTGTTCTTCTATTCCAGAATTTTATGCAGCTTGTTTTTGACACTCATAAATGATGTAATCTCAATTGAGCCGTGAGAAAATAATTAACCACCAAAATGTTAAAAGGATCTGTGGTACCAAATTGGTATAGGGTTTGATACTCAAAGTACATACCCAACCAGCTTGTTTGGTAAAGTGCAGTTATCTGGTACATAAATTATTGTGCTGTAATGGTAGTAATCTTACCTGACCTAGTCGGTTTGCTCTTGAGGCACTGTATGTTTTACCTTGCAAAATCAATCACAGAATTGATGTTTGATTGATGTAACATTTTATATTTAGTTCCTTAAACTTATTGGTTAATTGAAATTTTGAACTTGGTTCAATCTGATTTGCTTGCTACTATAGCTGTTAACTTCTGTAACTTATGTTTTTGTATTGAAACACAGACTGATTAGTCTGCATTTAAATATTGAGTGAATGGTAAATTGGTTTGTACTTTTGTGCCAACAATGCCCTGATCACCAGTGCCAACAATTACCATACCAATGGCTTCTTTTTACCAATGGAACAACTGTTGCAAGTAGACTTGCTAATTCTTACACGGCACTTGCAATTATGATTTTTGGTATGAAGACTGCTTGCTAATTAAGCATACTTGCTAAATTAGCAAGTCTGTCTTCAATGTCATGTATGATTAAGTAATTGGGCTGTGGGTGTCCATTTCTGGGAACAAGGATGAGGGGCTGCGAAAAATTGAAATTGCTTCATGAGAACTCAACAACTGTTTTTAGTTTTTAATATTAAATTATTATGTGGGCTTTGCACTTTGAAAGTTAACTTGGCAATTCATTGAATGAAATCGTTTAAGTGGTTGATGTGGAGATCTAAGCACTTGTTAGTTTTTAATATTAAATTTTGTGTGGGCTTTGCTCTTGCTAATCAGCTCTCTATTTGAGTTTTTGAAAGACCTTGGTGATATTAAATTTTGCCGAATATTCTTAAATTTGGTTAAATTGATTAACAAAATCAAATTCGTCATAATGGATTCAGCTTTGGAATAAGTATCAAAAATTATACCATTCGGCTTGTGATATTGCTGGTCCGGTCCATTTGCTAGGTTACCTGCAGTTTTATGTAAAAGCATCAGATGTATATACTCACATATTGCAAGAACTAAAATATCTGTAGTACACTTGTTACCTCATCATTGCATTATATTATTGTTTCTTCCAGGTAGCAGCAGACCAGAAATTACCATCTCTATACCTCCTAGACAGCATAGTGAAGAATATAGGGGGGGAGTACATCCGCCCTTTCACAGCCCGGCTGCCTGAAGTCTTCATTAGTGCGTACACCCGTGTCCATCCAAGCCTGCACCAAGCAATGCGGCACCTCTTCAAGACCTGGTCCCAGGTCTTCCCTTCCAGTGTTCTCCAGAAAATAGAAGATGCACTGCAGTTCAACTCATCCTCTTCCTCTGGTGCAGCTCATCAGCAGCAGCAGGTGACAGGCCCTGTCGGACAGGCTCCAGCTGACTCGTTAATTGCCTCGCCTCACGCTTCTCGCATCCATGTGAATCCAAAGTATCTAGAGGCTCCACGCCAGCTCAAGAGCTCTGCCATGGTACGTTTTCATTTGAAACTGTTGCCTTACTGGCTCACTGGTGCTAGAGGATTATGGTTCTAATCTGTACTGCTGTGCATTTGAAGTGTGTTTATGGACTAGCAATCGCTTACTATAATCAATATATTTAGAGGATGGATTAACTTTAGAAAGTTTTAGTTACAACACATTTTTTACGTTACCGGTTAGCTAAGAGATAAAGTACTATCACAGCTTACAACATCAGGGATAAAAATATATAAAAAAAAAAGAAGAGGAAAGATAAATGAATGTAGTAGCCTATTCAAAGAAAATCCAAAGATATATTAGTTCAACACTGGTACTCCGAATTCTTTGGTATGGTCCATCCGTAGGTGTGACATAACGTAACAATAAGGTTTTAAAATACATATTTTAATATGCGTGCGGTTGGCCACTGCATAGCGTATATGCGACATGCGGGTGCATATATGGTTCAATATGCAGATTACATATGTGGATATGTATTCTAAAAGTTCTTAAAATATTCAAATCGATCATTTTTTTTAATATTTTAATATAAAATAAGAAAATATAATAAGATATTAATATAATTTTGAATTTTTTACATGAAATATATCATATGATTAATTTATAGGCTTAATACGATAAAATTTTAAAAATATATATCATGCACTATTAAATATGCAGATGCAAACTCTTATGCATGCGGCATCACACCACATAGGCATATGCGGCCATGTGATTGCATTTTAAAACAATGTGTAACAGTTTTATTTAATTTTTTGATCAGGAACAGTCTGTGGGGTCTGCTGACCATAAAAAAATTATCGCCTATGGGGCTGGACATATCGAGCAGTATGCCACAGAGAGTCCCAGAGGATTGTCTACCATGTCGCCAAGTCATCATGTACCACCCTCCTCTCTTTCCTCACGTGTGCACGCACACACATAGCTGAAGTTGCTATACACTGTATTTTTGTTAGCATGATTTCTTTTCATCATCTACTGAATTGTTTGCAGTAGTTTGTAGCTTATAGAAGTTTGTCTTTGAGTGACTACAGTTCTCTTTTTGGTTCATATATTTGCTTGCTTTGTTTCTTCTGAATAGATAAATATAATAATTATTTTTTCCCCATTCATTTAGTATGGAGGAGACTATGACTGTGGAGAGGTACTCGCACTGCAAGTTGGGTCTAGGGTCAGCGCACATCCGAGTTCATACGGTCAAGATGTATCATTGTCATTTCCTTCTAGAAGAAGCAGCATTCTTCCTCCACCAAAGCCTATATCACCAACCCGTATTGGAAATCGACGTTCTCGATCACCCCCAGCTGACCTATACACAGACAGGCCATCCACCTCCCACATCTTCAGAAATGGGTATCGGGCCCACAACCCAAACCCACGTGAGCTGATAGATGCCTATGGAGGTGACAGCAGGAAGATTCAGAAGCTAGAGAAAGGGAGAGAATGGAAGAGGTCAGAAGAAGAGGAATTTGTATGGGAAGATATGAGCCCGACATTCTCAGACCGTATTAGAAGGGAACAAAGAGAGAGGATCGGTTTGTATGGAGCTGGCACAGTTGGTAGCCGGGTTGGCTTGGACCGACCTGATTCGAGGCCAGTTGAGCCCAGTTACAGGAGTTGGCCTGCACAGGATCAGTGGGGTCCAATTGAGGACCGGGGCTACGTGTTGGAAGAGAGAAAACCTATTTCTAGTGTATGTATACTAGCTTACCTTTTTTTTTGGAAGTGTCATTTTTTTTATTGTGGTAATTAGTGCCTATCTAGTCTAAATTGTGGTTAATTTAGGTTTAATGTCCTGCTCGATGCCTACAATAATTAAGGTTGACTAATTTTGGGGGGAATATGAGGCTTGGATTTTTTAATATGATGCTTAATTATTAGTTTACAAGCTCATTTATGCTTATTAATGTGTGAGTGCTGTTAACTTTTGTTATATTCTAAAATTAAAAAGGGGTAAACAACAGAATTGCACTCTTGTTCTTTCATCTCTTTGCATGATTGTTGTTAATTCTTACATATGCAGTACCGAGATACAACAGCATACAAGAAATACGACGGTAGTATTCCATCTTATACTGACACCCCCCCGTACCACCATGTACATGAACCTTCTAAAGTACCACTATCCAATAGACTCATGCAAGTGAACCAGGATGCACCACATCAAGTTCGTCCATCTCACAACCCTGCTACAGTCATCCGTGTCAGGCCACCTCCATTAAATGCTCCTCGAAAGTTACCGATTGGTCCGCATGAGAGCGTATCTGCACCACATAACTCTATTCGATCACTTCCTCCAAAACATGATTATATCAGAAGTGCAGTTGATACCTCGATAGATCCCAACAAGCCGTCTCTCTTTGTACCGAGCCTGTCAGTCAGCACAGTTCCAGTACCTGTAACTATTGCAGGTCATACACCAGCTCAGCAACCAATAATAATTATGCGTACACAAGGAATTATGACACCTCCTGTCGCAACTGGTCTGGTGCCGCTGACGGCAGCACTGCCTCGGTTGCATGCCGGGGCTGTTGGTTCTCCTTTGCCTGGAAGTATTAGTATGACACCGCCTCTACCCGCTGGCCCATATTCTTCCTCATCATCTCAAACAGGACTGGCATCTCTGCCTACTGGGCCTGCTCAGTTACCTGGTGCTGCTCCTGCTGCTGCTGTCACAGGCCTGCTTAGTACACTTATGGCTCAAGGCCTGATCACACTGAAGCCACAACAAGCACCATCTCAGGTACTACTAACAAGAGAAAATATTTCATTTATTCTGAATCTATATCAGATAATCCTTTTTATCTGCTTGGAAGTTCCATGCCTCCATCTTGACAGTTCATGTTTTAATCCAAATAGGATGCATTAGGTTTTGGCTTCAATCTTGACCTCTTGAAAGTGAGGAATGAATCAGCAATAAATGCATTATATTCTGACCTGCCGAGGCAGTGCACCACTTGTGGGATCCGTTTCCGGTGTCAGGATGAGCATAGTGCTCACATGGACTGGCATGTGACAAAGAACCGTGTTGCCCGAAATAGAAAGCAGAAACCATCACGTAAGTGGTATGTAAGTGCCAAGGAATGGCTATGTGGTGCTGAAACGGTAGGTACAGAAGCATTACCAGTTGTGCCAGCTGTGGAAACTGTGCAGGAAGCAGAGGCAGAAGTGGCTGTACCAGCTGATGAAGACCAGACAGTATGTGCATTGTGTGGGGACCCCTTTGAGGACTTCTACAGTGATGAGACTGAGGAGTGGATGTATAAAGGGGCTGTTTATATGAACAGTACAGATGAGAGTGGTGTTGGTGCAGGCCCCATTGTGCATGCTAAGTGTAGGTCTGCGTCAACAAATGCTTAGAGTAAACATAGATGGTGAGTCATGTAAAGTACATTGTTGTGTTGTTTTACACTGTTCATTTTTGCTACTGAGCTCATTGAGTTGTTGTGATGGTGCAGGTTAGGCAAGTGAGATCCTTATTTATGAAGGTTATGTGAGATGTTAGTGGCGGCACTATATCTATAATTTTGCTGAGGTGCCTTGTTGAGTAGCACTGGTATTGGTGTGCGAGCTCCAGAAAAATTCAATTGTACAGTAATTTAACTTGGCAAAAAAGAAAAAAAAAATGTTCTCTCTCTCTGTTTTTTTTTCTTTTTTTAAAAAAATAAATAAATTGGCAGTGATCTCTCTCTCTCAACCCCTCCCTCCCTCTCTATCCGTCTCATTCAGTGATGAGCCCTTTTATTGAATGGACCTTTTTTGCTAACAGAAAATGTTTTTAGAAGGTAGGGGTAAGAACCATTTTAACTGCCGTATCAACTTTCAACCATCCATATTATGCAGGTTTTCTGATTTTTCAGGTTTTACAGAGAACATGTAATGCAGTATGTGCATGTTATTACTGCTGTAAACGGGGGGCCAATATGTTGACATGTTAAGCAGTCGTTGTATTTTATCTTTTCTGTATTACAAGAATTATGTTGTAAGTTGAATTGTGGTTGGAATAAGATGAAAGCTAAGTACGTTCTGTTAAAACTTAAAATGAGTTTTGTAACCTTTCCTTTCAAAAATATATAATTTCGTTTTTAGTGATGTTTTGTATTGGTTTAAATTATAATTTTTACGTTTGTAAGTTTTTATGATAATTTCGTAAAAACTCTAGTAAACTGAAATACAATTTTAAGGCATTTGTTTTAATCTCTCAACGCTATTAATTTCATAAAAATTTCGAGAACACAATGATTATAATATAAATTAATAGGGGACATCATTTAAAATAACATCACGTTTCTGGTGATTTTATATGTTAAATGATATTATAAATAATAGAAAACTCAAATAAATTAACATAAGAAATATAGTTTTAAATGTATTTGTATTCATCTTTGCGCGTAATTTATGTTCTAATGGCTTGAGTAAGCAAAAATTATAATATAAATCCATGGAGTATATAATTTAAAATAATTTTATGTATTTTGGTGATTTTAAATGTTCAAATGAAACCGTGAATGATACAAACTCGAGTAAGTTGAAATACAGTTTTGATTATCATATAAATGAATAGGGAATATCATTTAAAATAATATTTGTGTATTTTGATGATTTATATGCTAAAATAAAACTACAAACATTACAAAACTTATGTATTTTGATGATTTTATTTGTTGAAATAAGACTATAATTTATACAAATCTCGAATAAACTAACAGAAGAAGTACCGTTTTTATTGCACTTGTATCATAATTTGTGCATAATTTGTATCATAATGGCCCAAGCACACAACGATTATAAGATAAACTCACTGAAGACATCATTCAAAATATATTTGTGTATTTCAGTGTTTTTACGAGTTGAAATGAGATTACAAAAGATACAAAACTTGAATAAACTGAAATACAGTTCTAATGTATTTGTGTTAATCTTTCAATACTATTTGTGTTATAAAGGTTCGAGAACACAATGATTCTAATATAAACGAACAAGAAAAATTGTTATAAATAATTTTGTACATTTTGGTAATTTTAAGTGTTGAAATGAGGTTATAAATGATAAAAAAACATGAATAAACTAACTGAAGCAGTATAGTTTTTAATGCATTTGTATTCATTTTTGTGTGTAATTCGTGTCATAACGGCTCTAACACGAAAATATTATAACATAAATTGATAGAATACATAATTTAAAACGTTTTTGTATATTTTGATGATTTTATATGTTAAAATGAAACTACAAATGATACAAACTCGAGTAAACTGAAATACAGTTTTAATGCATTTATGTTAATCTTTTTATCTTATTCCTATCATAAAAGTTCAAGAACATAATAATTATAATATGTTATTCCTATCATAAAGGTTCAAGAATATAAATGAATAGGTGACTTATGATAATTTTATGTGTTTAAATGAGATTATAAATGATAGTAAACTCGAATAAATCGAAATGCTTTTTTATGCAATTGCGTCAATCTTTTCATGGCATTTGTATCATAAAGATTTGAGAACACAATGATTACAATATAAACGAATAGAAAAAATCATTCAAAATAACTTTGTGTATTTTGATTATTTTATGTGTTGAAATTGGGCTACAAATGATACAAAACTCGAATAAAGTAGCAAATAAAGTATTTTTAATGCATTTATATTCATCTTGGAGCATAATTTGTGTCCTAACAACTCGAGTATGCAAAAATATAATAGATAACAACATTCTTGTATGCAAAAATATATTCATCTTGGAGCATCATTTAAAATATTTTTGTGTATTTTGGTGATTTTATGTGTTGAAATGAGAATACAAATGATACAAAACTCAAATAAACTGAAATACTGTTTTTAATGTATTTGATATTTCAATGCTATTTGTGTCATAAATGTTTGAGAACACAATGATTATAATATAGATAAATAGAAAAAATATTTAAAATAACTTGTGTATTTTGGTGACATTATATGTTGAAATGAAGCTACAGACAATATAAAACTCGGGTAACTGAAATACAGTTTTGATGCATCCGTGTAATATTATTCGTGTCATAAAGGTTTGAGAACACAATGATTATAATATAAATGAATAGTGGACATATTTAAAATATCTTAGTGCATTATGGTGAATTTGTGTGATGAAAGGACGCTCCAAATGATACAAAACTTGAATAAAGTAACAGAAGTATTGTAGTTTTTAATTTATTTATATTCATCTTTGTGTGTCGTTGGTGTACTAACATCTCGAGCACACAAAGATTGTAATATAAACTAATATAATACATCATTTAAAATAGCATTGTATATTTTTGTGATTATGTTGAAATGAGACTACAAATGATATAAAAATTGAGTAAACTAAAATACAGTTTTATTGCATTTGTTTTAATCTTTCAAAGTCATTCATGTCATAAAGGTTTGAGAACACAATGATTATAATAAAAATGAATAGGGAACATCATTTCAAACAAATTATGCTTTTGTAGTGATTTTATATATTGAAATGAGGCTAAAATGAAAGAAAACTCAAACAAACTGAAATTCTATTTTTATGCAATTGTGTTAATCTTTCCATGTCATTCGTGTCATAAATGTTCAAAAAGCACAATGATTATAATATACACGAGTAGAAAAAATGATTCAAAATAACTTTGTGTATTTTTATGATTTTATGTGTTGAAATGAGTGTATAAAAGATAGAAAACTTGAATAAACTAATAGAAGAAGTATAGTTCGAGAACACAATAATTATAATATAAACGAATAGGGGATATGATTTAAAATAACTTGTGTATTTTGATGGTTTTATATGTTAAAATAACTTGTGTATTTTGGTGATTTGAAATACAGATTTAATGTATTTTTGTTAATCTTTCGACGTAATTAGTGTCATAAAATTTCAAGAACACAATGATTATAATACAAATGAAAAGGGTAATATTTAAAATAACTTAGTGCATTATGAGGATTTTTTTATTGAAATGATGCTGCAAATGATACAAAATTCAAATAAAATAATAGAAATATTGTTTCTAATGTATTTGTATTCATCTTTGTGCGTAGTTCGTGTCATAACGGCTCCAATAAATAAAAGATTATAATATAAACCGATAGAATTATCATTTAAAATATTTTTGTGTATTTGGTAATTTTATGTCTTGAAATGTGACTACAAATAATATAAAACTCAAATAAACTAAAATATATTTTTAATGATTTATGTAGATCTTTCAATGCTATTTGTGTCATAAAGGTTTGAGAACACAATGATTATAATTTAAATTAATAGAGGATATAATTAAAAATAAATTTATGCATTTTGGTGATTTTATGTGTTGAAATGAGTTTACAAATGATACAAAACTCGAATAAAGTAATAGAGAAAGTATATTTTCTAATGCATTTGTATTCATGTTTGTGTATAATTCACGTCCTAACGGCTCGAGGACACAAATATTATTAAATAAACTCATAGAATACATCATTTTAAATAACATTGTGTATTTTATTAATATTATATGTTGAAATGAAACTACAAATGATAGAAAACTCGAGTAAACTGAAATATAATTTTATTGCATATGTTTTAATCTTTCAATGTTATCCATATCATAAAAGTTTGAGAACACAATCATTATTATATAAATGAACAGGGGATATCATTTAAAATAAAAATTATGCCTTATGGTGATTTTGAGTGTTGAAATGAGCCTACAAATGATAGAAAAATTAAATAAACTAAAATACTATTTTTATGCAATTATGTTAATCTTTTTAGGTCATTCGTGTCATAAAGGACCGAGAACACAATGATTATAATATAAACGAATAGGACCGATCATTCATAACTACTTTATGTATTTTGATCATTTTTATATGTAGAAAATAGAAATGCGGCTACAAATGATACAAAACTCAAATAAAGTAACAGAGAAAGTAAATTTTTTTAATGTATTTATATTTATCTTTGTGCGCAATTCGTATCCTAACAATTCAAACATGTAAAGATTATAATATAAATCAATAGAATACATTATTTAAAATATTTTTTAATATTTTGGTAATTTTATATGTTGAAATGAGATTACAAATGATACAAAGCTTGAACAAACCGAAATACTATTTTTATGCGTTTGTGTTAATCTTTCAAAGATATTTGTGTTATAAAGGTTCAAGAACATAATAATTATAATATAAATGAACTGGGAAAATTGTTCAAAATAATTTTGTGCACTTTGATGATTTTATGTGTTGAAATGATACTACAAATGATAAGAAAATTGTATAAACAAACAGAAGAAGTATAATTTTTAATAAATTTATATTCATCTTTGTATGTAATTCGTGTCATAACGGCTCGAGCACGAAAATTTTATAATATAAATTCATAAAATACATAATTTAAAACTTCATTATGCATTTTGAAGATTTTATATTGATGTGTATTTTGCTAAGTTAATAAATACCCTAATTTTACTCAATTTCAGCCGCAAGTGCACAACCTAGTCAAGTAGTAATTGGGGTGTCGAACCACAAGGACAAGGATGAATTACCGGTTCTCATAAGTTTCACTAATCTAGACAATTGAACGAGAGTTTTTGTATCAAACTAAAAGTGCATAAATCTAACAACAATGACTGAAAAGATTATCAAATAGAGGATTCTAGGGGTTTTCGGCTTCACTCTCACTCGTTTGGTCAATTCACTTTATTTGATCTTTTAATATGTTCTAGTGTTTGTCGGGGATTCAATATCAGATTTAGTACCAAATTTACACTTTTGTGGCTTGATACCGTACCTAAACAATTCGGGTTTCACGATTAAGTACCTCACCTTACAAGTCTAAACCCATTAAGATTAGTGAATCACTTTGGCATAACCTAGATTTTGTACTTCGCCTTTCGGTACCTCACATAATTTATAGGGTTTCCTCGGTTTTCCCTTAGGTAATAAATTTCACGATTAAGTACTTGGCCTACGACCTAAATTACTGTTTTGGATCAGGAGATTCAGTTCCACCTTTCGATTTCCGCTTTCACTTCTATGATAACATGCAGTTGATTAAAACTAAATATTCAATTTAGATAAAATAACAATCACAAACAATAAGAACTAAAAGATCAACAAACGAGTAAATTAAACCATTCGAGTTATCGAGTTTACACCTAGACCCTAGAAGGGTGTCTAGCCACAAATCATGTCAAAGATTATACCAAGATTCATATTTAAACAACGGTACAACATGAGAAAAGAGTAAAGAAAAGAATAAACCAAGAAGATCTATGATTTCTCGCCCGGTTCTTGAGTTCTTCTTCAAATTCTCCCTCTAATGATGTTTTTCATCTTCTTTCTTGCTTTAGATCTCCTCTCCAGTCAGTTGAGAGATGTCTGGGGCGAAAGGATGTCAAAATCTATTTACTCCCCTGAGAAAACCGCTTCAAAACTGTAAATTCGTGTTTCCAGCCCAACATTTGCGGTCCGTAATTTTTGCATTTTTTTCCAGAACGAACCAGAGAGAGTTTGCGGTCCGCAATTTGATAATTGCGGTCCGCAATTTTTGTATGGAAATGTTTTTCACTTGATTTTTTCGTGTAAGTTCGATCCATCTCGTTTCAAGCCTCATTTCTCATGTTAACATCATTGTTTTCATTACATAACCTGCAAAATAATATGAAATGCAGCAGTATCTCGAACTCGACATAAAAACTGAATAAATTCTTAACAATTAACATAAAATGCATAGTTTTTGAGATAAATCCCTAATTGAATATAATATATAATTGAGCCCTATCATATATGTTAAAATAAAACTACAAATGATACCAACTCAAATGAACTGAAATACAGTTTTAATGTATTTTTGTTAATCTTTCAATGTTATTCGTGTTATAAAGGTTTAAAAACACAATAATTATAATATAAACACACATGAGACATCATTCAAAATAACTTTGTATATTTTAGTGACTTTTTGTGCGGAAATAATGCTACAAATGATACAAAATAAGAATAAACTAATAGAAAAAGCATCTTTAATGCATTTGCATTAATCTTTGTGCGCAATTCGTATTATAACGGTTTGACCACACAACGATTGTAATATAAAACCAAACAAGACATCATTCAAAATATTTTTTGTGTATTTTGGTGATTTTATGAGTTAAAATGAGTCTACAAAAGCTACAAAACTCGAATAAATTGAAACACAATTTTTATGTATTTGTGTCATAAATGTTTGAAAATACAATCATTAGTAATTTTTTTGTCTTATAGTAATTTTATGTGTTGAAATACAAATGACAGAAAACTCGAATAAACTGGAATACTATTTTTATGCGATCATGTTAATCTTTTCACGTCATTCGTGTTATAAAGGTTCGAGAATATAATGTTTATCATATAAACAAATAGGAAAAATAATTCAAAATAACTTGGTGCGTTTTGATGATTTTACGTCATCAAATGAGGCTATAAATGATAAAAAAAAATTATAAATAAATAGAAGAATTATAGTTTTTGATGCATTTATATTTATCTTTACGCATAATTCGTGTCATAACGGTTCCAGGATGGAAAGTTCATAATATAAATCCTTTAAAACTTGTTTGTGTATTTAGGAGATTTTATATGTTCAAATAAAACTACAAAACAATATTGAGAGAACTCAAATATAATTTTAATGCAGTAATTTTTTCTTGAGTACTTCCGTCACCGACGAGTCAGCTGCTATATTTGGGCTGTGATTATAAATAATCTGATAGTTGAAGAATTTCCGAAAACACATCAACATAAAAAAAAAGTTGTGTTTGGTAGAGCGGCGGTTATTCCTGGAACTAATAAGTGGTTATTCCTGGAACTTCATAAGCTAATATGGGTTATTACTAAGCCGTTATAGGAGCTACTCAAAATAATTTATTTCACTGGTCTCGCTCACAAGGATGTACAATTTTATTAGTGTTTGCATCAAGATGTCAAATCTTTTGAAGAACAAATGAAAGCATAATAAAATTTCGCTCTCCAGTACATCTTCTTAATTATTTGGGGACCGAGAATCAACTTGAGACGCTTCCTTTTCCCCTCAAGCTTAAAACCTTTTCATTATGTAAATTAATTTTGAAATGTGCATGATGAAATTTACTAGTCGAAAATTGAAGATTTAAAAATCAGGCAGCATAAAATTAATTAAGCAAACAAGCAAAAATAATAGCATTGTAAACATCAATACATGAATATGAAACATAAAGCATCGTATACATCTTGTATAGGTGGATCCGTATCCGCTGTCATACAAGTTATAGCAACAGATTGCAGTCCTCGAATTTATTTAAACATCTTAAATTAGATACAGTGACATAAAAGGATATAACAGTATACTACAATAGAAACAACTATGACAGCGCAATGATCATACAACATCATACATCTTGTATAGGTAATAGGTGGATCCGTATACCTGCACTGGCTGCTCTGATCAATGATCTCAGTTTTTGAAAACCGACATAGAACTTATGGAGGAAATTTTTGTACACCATATATATATATATCCACATATTCACATGTCCACAATTCCCGCACATCATAGAGCATAGCCAATCAACACAATATTATTACACATGATAGTTATCTTTCAACTAATTGAGATACTCAATAATATTATTACTTTTTTTTTCTCTCCTCGATAGATGCAAACTGAAGCTTTTCATTAAAAGGATTCTCATGACAATTATTAATTTGATAATCTTGACAACAACTTTTCTAATAAATTTAAGAAGTTTTTGACAATCTTGACAACATTTTTTCTTCATAGTTGCGGAATAATAAATCCATATCGATTTTTTTTTTATCACCGCAACGTTTTCCTTTAGACTTTTAGCTTCCTTTTTCCTTCATTATTTATTTACTTTTTATTATATTGTGATAATTCAACAACAGAGCTATTTCAAAAGAAAAAGAAAACGTAGCACCCAAAGAAAATTAAATGCTTTCTCAACCAAATGATAATTGCCTTTACATTTATAAAAAAAAAAGGGAAAGAAAATGGCAAAGAGGTAATTACAAACAGTGTCAATCACAGAAAAGATATTACACTTATGTTCTAAGAAACAAAAAATTTAATATTTATAGAAGGGCCAGTTGTCAGCAACACATGGTTGATCTTGTGCAAAATCATAGAAGATGTGTGTTGCAGATCTCCTGATACACCATGTCCACAAAAGAATCACTCTGTTGCATATCAGAGAACATTAGCTAGAAGTTCAAGGTTGCTTAACAAAAACAACAGTATACACAAGTTCTCTAGAGTTCACATATGAGTTAAATTATCTAATTGCACAAACTTAATAGTTCAGAAATAAGACTGTTACAGGCAGAACAGTAATTATCAGTACCTTTATAGTTTCCTTTTTTATCGCTGTTATTGTTATTATTATCATTACACAAAGTTCAGGGCGCATATTTTGGAATTGTAACATTCCCAACGGGTGCACATGAAACTTACGAGAAACAAATGTAAGTACCGTTACAAGCCTTGTTAAAGCCTCGCGAATTTTTTCTTTACTGATAGTTGGTCCATTGGCTGAATTTGGGATAAGAGAATGGGATGGATTTGGTGGGCGGAATGATGCAAGGAGAGGGGTGTCATACTGTGAACTCATAACAGAAGAAACAGTGCTGGGACTAAAGTACATATAAGGAGAAGAGGAATTATAGGGAGGGGCATATATGGAAGAACCAGGGGGCCTATATGCAAAATCAGTAGGTTTTACAAGGTATTCATTATAAGTTCGAAGAAGTTCCGAGCTGAGAGGAGGATGCTCAGGGGACGGTCTTGGTTGGGTAGTTGGCAGAGACAAACGGTGGAGCTCTTGGTGTAGATTTAGTTCTTCAACTGCTGATGTAGTTGCTGCAGTTGTTCCTTGATTCTGTCAGGAAGAGAAAAAGGCATGAACATATGGTCAAAAAGGCAAAAATTATTGTTTATACATCAAGTCCGATGCACCCAATCAAGTATATTGATTTCCTGTCAAACCAAACTGCTTGGGCTAGTACCATTTTATAGAAAGAGGAAGTAAAAGATATAAAGTAGGCTTACAAGAAACGACATGAGAAAATCAATCGCATCATCTGAAAAAATGGGCAGACCTTCGCTGTAATCTGAAGTAGGATGCACTGCCGGCTCTTCCACTTTGCTTTACAAGAAAACACAACAAAATTATTAGCATCAAGTAAATCATGAAAATGCAAGTAAAAAATTATGTATTGACAATCCACTTGACAGACTCTTAAATCTCAGAAAAGCACATATAAACTTATCAGCATCCAGAAAATCTTGAAAAAGCATGTAAAAAATTACATTAGCATCACTTAAATCGAAAAACACATAAAAATCTGGTTGTTGGTTTTGGTAAACCATTGGTATATGTCAGTCAAAAGTTGCCGCTGGTATTGTACCATCTCTTCATTCAATTGAAATGCTTGATGTTTTGGAACCTGATAAACATGTCAGAAGAGCACAATAATTGTAGTAATATGCACCAACAAAGAATAAGCAATCAACGAAGGTACAAGACCTGAAACCATGTTCATAGAAATTATAATAATGACCTCCCACTACCTTTTAGATGGTAATAGTTTCGGTTTAGGAGGTGCCCTCATATAGGCACTCAATATCCTGAGCAAAATGGGAAAAGTACAAAAATGCATCAGCAAGTTACTCCCCAAAATAAAAATAAAATATGATATGAAAAAAACTGAGGGCAAAAAAGACCTTTGTAAAACATTGCAAATATGTGTGCAAGTTTCAGGCTTGCTAAACTCAATAGCTCTGACCACTTGACCCTTGTTGCGGTACATCAGAAATGGCGTCTTTTCTTCATATTCAGATATTTCCAATATATGCTCCACCAAATTTTCTGTGTCATTATCAAACACCAGAGACAAAAAAAAAAACAAATGTTTTGAGCTACATGGTACTGGAATAATATAATAACAATATCTAAGTGTGTCAGTGCATAACTTGCCACAGGATAGTGAAAATGTTCAATAAAATAATGATGATGACAGAAGAACACCCAAAATATATTAATTTAAACCAAATTGGGAATACCTGGGCTGCTTCTGTTCATTATAATAAACTGGAATCTTTCAGGTGCATTCCTGGAAAAGATGCATTTAAGGTTATCTTTGTTGATAAAGAAAAAGAAAATTACTCAAACTATTTACTTAAGGTGAGATAAAGAAACAAATGTATTTCAGAGGAACCTGGAAAACTTACCTCTTGACAATAAAAAAGGAACCTTGCACATTCTTTTGACCCTGTCATGATAAAAAATAAACAAGACTATGTTAACAATAACTTACTGGAACTCATACATTTGGATAACTAGCAATATTATTTAAATTGACCCAATAAAGAGAAGGGATACATGCATATCTATAATTTTCAATTAAATGCAATCTCTTTTTTTTTTTTGTTTTAGCCAATTTTTGCTGTATAAAATAAATTTCTGGGAAGATTGAGGTACAAAAGAGCAGAAACAAAAGGAAAAAAACTCCATGTGATAATTTTTATAAATATTCCGTTCTAAATGCAAAATTTCGACGCTAACAAGAAAATAAAGAAATTGTAAAGAGGCCACGAACGAGATATATATTATCGATCGGACAACATATTTAGTCAATGAAACCAAAGCAGGTACTGAGGCACTTCAGAATACTATTCGGCGTGAGTTAGTATTACCGGACCAAGTTTTGTAGACGCGAGTATTGTGGATTAAGCGATTAACCAAACAAAGCAAAGAACAAAGGAAACAAACCCATAAAGCAGTCTGGGGGTCTATTTCGTGCAAGAAGGCGTGAGGAGCTAGGGCGAGAATTTCTTCGATAAGAGGATCGAGTCGTTGAAGCACCGACAAGTTGAGACAACTGGTTGTCGCCATGGTTAAAGCCCAACTTACTAGGAGGTGAAATCAGATGAGCGAGATGGGGGAGAGAGAGAAGGTGAGATCAGTTGAGGAGTAGAAATTAAGATCTGAGAGAGAGAGAGAGAGTGAGGGATGGAGGTAGCTCTTATCATGTCATATCATAATTCCATGGAATAGGGAGCAAGCTGCAAGCAACTCTTTTCTCTTCTTCTTTTGTTTTCTTTGATTTGTTCGCTTTCTCTCTTTTAATGTTTGAATAAATAGTGTGTGTAACTGCGGAAGCGGGAGTTGGCCAAGGACTGACAAGCTTCTTCGCTTGTGGTTGTGGGTCCACCGGAGATTCTTGCCTTGCTGCGACTGAAATCTGTGGGACCCGGTTTCCAGTGACGGTACTGGAAATCCGCCAAAATCGGACGGATGCTATATTTATTCCTTTCAATTTGAAAGTTAGATATTTACCTTTGAAAATATTAAAATCTTAATTATTTATTCAGTATTATCCTTATAAAAATTAAATTAATAATAATTAAATTTTTAATAGGATAAAAATACCCCTCTGATGAATCTATGATCTTTCATTTATTATTTTAATGATGCATAAAATTATCACAAAATCATAATTATGGAAGTGTTTTTTTGCTATCAATCTCATTGGTAGGCACTAATTACGATCAGTTCTGGTTCGTGTCATTTCTGATTCGTATCACTTTTAGTTTGTGCCAGTTCTAGCTCGTACCAGCTTTAGTTTGTACTAGTTCAATTTATACTTATTGTTCTTTTTATTTCTATTCAATTTCACAAGTTCAAAATTTTTCATATATCATACACACATCATAGAAATCTGTTACTTTATTTGAGGTTGTATTTACACATAGTTGGAGCTCAAGAAGAGAGCGATTATAAGTAGCAGTACAGCCACAACACAATGCGCATTGCAAAAATGAAAGAATTCAATGCACAATCGTTGGCTTTGTTGCAGTGCAAGCTGTATGGACGATGAAAAAAATACAGAGAGATATTTTTGACCTATTATAATTTTTAATTATTGTTAATTTAAATTTTATGAAGATAATACTAGTTATGGATAAATATTCAAGGTTTTGACATTTTTAGTGATAAATACTCAATTTTTAAATTTAAAGATATAAATATTCAAATTGTAATGTGTTGAGAAGTGTATACCCAATTTTACCTTTCTTTTATTTTCATCGGACAGTTAAAAAAAGAAATGTAGGTGAACTTCTTAATTTATAGAGTTGTTTTGAAATTAAATTATCTAATTTTCTTTCTTTTAAAACATATATAGAGCTGTTTTAAATTAAATTATCAAATTTTCTTTCTTTAAATCTTTTATCCAAATTACTTCATTAGTTTAATTCACTATTATCGAACACAACTCTTTTAAAATTATTTAATATTTACTCAGTTTTAATTTTGCTTCGTTTACCAAACGGAGTGCTACCTAAATTAATTGATGCCAAAATTGTCTTGTATATATTTTTTCTAAAACAAATATATTTCCCATGAAAAATGTTTGAAAAATATTTCAAGTTAAAACTTAGAATTTGGAAGTGAGAAACAGAAACCTACATGGTTTACATTTTCTATATTACTTCCATCTCATGTAATCTGTAAACTCTTCTTTATTTTTTATTTAATAAATATCACATAGCAGGCCATTCGGCTACTACTTCGAAGCAGAAGAATGATCGAATATGAGTTTTGGGATCTTAAATGTTCCTAAAAGTTAATTATGATATTTTTTAGATTTAAGGATATGAAAATGATAAAGATTTGAAGATGCACATAAAGGATTCACAATATCGGTCGGGGCATCCGAAATTACGTAGGGCGTGAACATTAGTGAGAACCAATCTTGGTCCGAAGAGAGATGAAACAACCATTTCTTTGATGTTTAGTATGTGAGAACATAAATCAGGTAGCATTAATAAGAATTTAGAAAATATTTGTGTTGTGTTAACTATTCTATTGTGTATTGACATATGTGATTCATACCTCAAGATGGCAGTTCGAAGTTTCAAACGGTATATGTTAGAGATTACCATGGGCAGACAAAAGAAGGGCACCAGTCCACCATGCAGAATCTTAGTCTTCCTTTTATGACATATAGAATATTTCTTCTAATAAGTAACAACCAATTTTGAAAAAATATATTGAAAAAGAAAACAATTGTTAAACAGTAACTACCGATTTATTAGAATACAAGCTTAAACTGGTACAGCTTTTTGCCCTGAAGAAAATGTCAATCATCTTCGACAACTTTGTAAAAAAAAATCACATCCTGTTTTTTTTTGTTCTTATTACAATCACTATTATTTATGCTAATCATAACCGAGCAATCAACCTTGATTATTTATATTATTATAATGCATCACCATGTAATTACTTCATTAATCATGTGGATCCCAATTTTAGACTTAAACCAACACTTAAGTTCTATCAACTGTTAAATAACTTGACATATAATTATATTTTACAGGCTACAAAACCAACAAAGGGCTTCACAACCACACTACATTTAAGCCAAAAAAAAATGATATGAACATATAATGCTTTTTTCCAAGAGCATCTTTTTCCCTGGAAGACCTTTTCATCTAGAGGGTACACCTAAGAGAAGGAAAAGTATCAGTCAATCTTCTAACTTAAGCAATGATCAAAGCATTCTCAAATATAATTGGGCATATTCAAAACATTCTAACTTATTTTTGACAGAAAAGTTCTACAGGTTTTGTGATTCCTTAAAAAGATAACGTTAATTGAAATTGGTTACGTAAAAACAAATCTTTTATTTAGAGTCCCAGAAAGTGGTTCTACATGTCTCTTACACATAAATAAACATAATATTTCTACTTGGAAACAACTGCAAAGAGAAACAAGAAACAGCAAAATGTAGAATTTGGAAAGGTAATTTGGGGAAACATTTGAACGATGCGGAGAAAGGTGATCTCCACAAGCGATGGTTGGCTCTCTTACCAACCCCGGCGCTACCAATGAAGACCGCCTCCTCCTCGAGCTCGGAGGCAGATGCAGAGAAATACCTCCTACCACGCTTACGCTAACCCTAATTATAGCAAAACTCCCACTTGTTATAACCTCATTCCGACACCCACACCACAAAACACTTTACCTTTAAACACTCTCTTCAACAAACAACCTACTGACCCCTCCCAATCCCCCCCAATCGCCACTAAAACTCCACCTCCCAATTGCCACTATACCCTTGCCTCACCTATGCTCACCTTCAACCACAAACCCGCTCCCAAATCTTATCCCCGGCCACAAAACCAACCCCACAGATAGCCTTCTCAAACACAACTTACCTACAAGCTCTAGCCACGGCAGAACCTAACTCTAACCCTAACCCCAACAATTCCCATCGTTACCAGAGGCCAATATGGAAGTACTTTATCGATAAAGACCCATGGCATAACCTGCAAATGCATGCCTCCAACTCTGAAGTACCTCAACCTCTGCCTCTCCCGCCGGACCCCAATCACCCTGCGTGGAAGAGCCGTTGCTACAACTACCAGGTTTTTGGTCACGACCAAAACGAATGTAGGCAGACTGAACATGTTTGTGCTATCTGTTGGCAAAAAGGACACCAAGCTAAGCAGTGCCCGGGAGTGTCTATGCACAAGCGAAAGAGATACGACCTGATACAGCTTCATGGCAACCTTGGCGACCACATGATGCCACAAAACAGACCGACTACACTCAATGCTTTCATCCCGGATATGCCAAGCCTTAGGTCAGACCTTAACGAGCTGTAAAAGGGACTTGTTATAGACGCACGACTCAAAGGTAACCACATGGCTAACAAACTACAAGCAGTGCTCATGGCTGTCTACAAGGTGGATATCCCTTTCCGTATTTCTCAACTCTCCGAATTTCAGTACCTTGTTCTGCTGCAGCCAGGAGATGACCGACAAGTCTTCCTAAATAACTATAGCCAGGAACTTTATTCCTTCGGCTATGTGCCGTATCATTGGAGCCCGCTTACAAACGGTGCAATCCGCATGCTCAAATATAAAGTGTGGGTGCAACTCAACATGCAAACACCGCTTGGCTGGAACATAGATAGTCTATTACCTACCATCAGCACTTTTGGAGTGCTCCTAGAACACTCTACTCTTGAACAAAGCCCAATCATACACCAACTCAATGCTGTGGTGGCGGTGCCGGACCTAGCAGGGGTCCCACACTCGATTAACATGTGGCTGCGAGGGGTGGCATGGTCAGTAAATGTCAAAGTTGAAGGCTGGATAGAAGAAGAAACCACCTTTTTTCACTTCCTCCGGCCACTACACCGACTCAGGAAGTCTTCACAACGATTGATGATGCAATTGTGAAGGCTATGAGATCATAGATGATTGACATAAGGCGTTATGTAGCAGTAGACTTCGATATATTGTACGAGGTCTGGGAGCGAATGGAACCAGGAGATAAGAAGGACAATCTTAAGGCAGAGTTGAGGGCAAATCCTTGTTACGCGGTCAGAGAGGAGCAGGTTCTACGCTTGCAGCAAGCGGAGCCGCCTCAACCAGAAATTGAATGTCGGAAAGCTAGCACACAGTTCAACCTCGATAGCCAACTGGAGATGTCCAATCCAAATTTAAATGGAGATAAAAGGGTAAGCAAGTGCTGACGAAGTACGGCAAAGGAACATTTTTTGCTCTATCCCTAGGTGTAACGGCTCCTGGTATGGTTTCACACATACATGATGATACTACTGGTGGATACGGCTCTGAGTATGGCCAACGACGCACGAAACAGGCTACAGATGGGATAAGCTACCCACTCTCTCTTGAGCTCAGTGTCAACAACTCTCAACCACAGAGCAAAGTTTCTGGCTATAGTTATTTAGGAAGACTTGTCGGTCATCTCCTAGCTGCAACACTGGCAAAACAATAGAGAATTTCTCTATTTTTCAAGGCAGACCTGATCCACTAGAAGAGGAGCTTACACTGGCAAAACAATAAAGAATTTCTCTATTTTTCAAGGCAGACCTGATCCACTAGAAGAGGAGCTTCTGGCCCTTCAGGTAGAGATCGAAAGGGAGAAATCCCAACATAATGAGGATCAACTTACTGTAGAGTATAGAGTGGAGGATTATCAAATCGATACTGAAGAAGCGAGGCTTCGCCCTGCTGAAGAAGTCCAGCCTCAAGAAGAACATGCACACCACCCAATGCAAGATGGCCAGGACAAAGGGATCCACGGTGTGATGCAGTCTGCCACAGATAAGGGCTACACGAAATGGATGAGGAACAAAATGTGACGCCTACTTCAGGTACCACTAATAGTAATTTAGCTATAGACCCTCTGTAGGACAATGAGGTACACACACCTTACCACACCGACCACACAACGCAGGTTACAAATAACCACAGTCATACCCCTTTGAATCCAAGAAGAAGTATCAGGATAGCAAATAAGGAGTCGAAAATATTGTGCTACACCAGATCAAAAAGAAAAACATTTAGCGGACACATGAACAAACCCACAATGCATACCCAAGGTGACCAAAATGATCTGTTAAAGAGCTTGAGTAAGGAAACAATGGTGCTTAACCCATTAGATCAACAGACTATTCAAGTTATTAAGCAACACTGTGGATTGATACCTAATGTAATCAATGAATTACATGAGCCTAACAATAATAATATAGGTGAAGAGGATAAAGAGGAATTAGTGGACTATGAAACTGATGAAGTAGTAGATAATTATGACTATGAGATGGAGGAACTTAACCAGGATGACAATTCGAATGGTGTTTATGGATTGTGTTAGTTAATTAAACGGTGATATGCAAGTAATGTACAATTCATTAGAATTGGTACCTTTTGTGAACTTCATTATTGTATGCTCATGATAAATGCTAAATTAAATCTTTTGACTTGGAATGTCCGTGGAATTTCTGATATCAACAAATGTTCTTTAGTGAAAGACTGTTAAAGAATCCAATTGTGATTTTTTTGCTTACAAGAGACGAAGTGGTGTGAGCATTCTATTTTTAAAGTTAGGAATATAACGCCTTTTAGATTTGTAGATTATAGAACAATTGATGCACAAAGCACCAGAGGGGCTGCATCATTGCATGGAAAACAAATTCTCATGCCAACAAACTTACACTCGAGAATTTTCTATAACTGTGGTGCTTAAATATAAAGAGTTTTCTTTTATGATAACATGTGTGTATGGGCCGACAGAAAATAGTGATAAGCTAAGATTTTTAAATGAAATAAGAGTATTGAGAACAATAACATATCACCCATGGATGATACTAAGAGATTTTAATATAAATTCTAATTTCCAAGAGACCACAGGAGGCCATCGTAACCTCGGGCATATACTGGAGTTCAATCACCTCATCAATGATCTCAGCCTCATTGATGTTCCTTTACAGGGGTGCTCATTCACATGGTCGAATAAGAGGCTGACACCAACATTCTCTAGACTTGACCGAGCATTACTATCCAGCTATTGGGCGCTAGGACTTACACATACCCTCTGTGACCTACCAAACACGACTTCTGATCATGCACCGTCATTGCTATCTATTCAACCAATTGTCTGCCCAACAAAAAGATGTTTTCGCTTCGAGAATTTTTGGCTTAATGAGGAGATTAAAGACATCATATCACAGGCTTGGAGCTCTGTCACATACAGCTCGAACCCGACACAAAACCTTAAAAACAGGCTATGGTCCACACAAAAGGCGTAATCTCTTTGGGCAAAACAAAAATTCAAAAACAAAAACATTTATCTGGTAAGATCAAAAGAAGTTATCCGATTATTGGACCTGGCTGAGGAAAGAAGAGTGCTTAACATAGAAGAATTCGGTCTCAGAATTGCACTAAAGGAACATGTATACATCTTAACACGGGATATTGAGATAAAATGGAAGCAAAGATCAAGATGTGCATGGTTAAAGGCAGGGTATAACAACACCAAGTACTTTCACGTTGTGGCGAATACGAGACACAATAAAAATGTTTCATTGAGACTCACAAGGATGGATGATTCGTGTTGCACTGAGGCAGAAATGCATGACATTGCATTCAATTATTTCCGTGGAATCCTGGGATCCGAACAACAAATTAATGTGCCATTCGACATAACAGGTAGAGTAGGCCCCTGCTTCGCCAACTTATTGTCTGGCCTAGATGCTCCAATTACAGAGCAGGAGGTGCACTCGGCAATATGCTCCATGCCGTTGGCAAGTCTAGCGGACCTGACGGGTACCCGGCTGAGTTTTACAAGAAATTCTGGGGAATTATTAAGGCTGATATCATGATCTTAGTGGAGGCAGTTCACTTACAGAGGGTAAATATTTCCTGCCTTAATAAGTCAAAAATCATGCTCATACCTAAGAAGGAGGGAGCCTCGAAGATTAATGAATATAGACCTATTAGTATGATAAACACAATGATTAAAATCATTACAAAGGTCTATGCCATGAGACTACAACCCATCCTCCCGAAAATAATCTCTTCATGGCAGACAACTTTTTTAAAAGTCGATCCATTATGGAGACATTTGTTGCAACGAGAAAATTGTTGCATTCATACAAAAGGAAAAAAGTGTCGGTCGTCTTACTAAAAGTTGATTTCGAGAAAACTTTCGATGATGTAAACTGGTCGTACTCGATCAATCTTCTAATTGAAAAGGGTTTCCCATCAAGATGGATCTCGACAGTCTTGTCCTTGCTCAAAACCTCCTCATCATCTATAATAATAAACTCTAACACACAATACTTCCAACACCAAAGAGGCCTTCGCCAAGGTGACCTTCTCCCCACTTTTATTCATCATAGTCGCAGACTCATTGCAGTGCTTTATAAAGAATGCAACTCCAATGTGCTATAACCCAATTTTAATGCCTCCACAAACAATGTAATATGCAGATGATACAGTAATAATCATTGAGGCGCATGCAAGGACCCTAAGACTAATATCTTCAGTGTTGGACAACTATGCTGCCATTTCGGGTTTAAAGGTAAACAGACAGAAGAGCTCGTTCGTGCCTATAGCAATTACACAAAACCTTGTCCAAGTAGTGGAAGATATACTGCTATGTAAGGCAGCCTCGCTGCCAATACACTATATGGGGCTGTCACTATCAGATAGGAAGTTGTCAAAGATAGCTTACCAGCCACTGATTCAAGCTGTCCAGGATAGACTAAATGGATGGCAAGGAGTATTTCTATCTCCGGGAGGAAGAACAATGCTTGCCAAGGCAGTCCTATCAGCCATGCCCATGCATTATATGCAGGTTCTACAGTTTCCAAAGGGGGTTATCAAGCATATTGACAGATTACGGAGGAGTTTCATTTGGAAAGGTAACGAAGAATGCAACGGGTTTAATTGCCTAGTCAACTGGGCAACGATATGCTATCTCAAAAGAAACGGTGGTCTGGGAGTTATAAACCTTGATCTTCAAAATAGAGCACTCCTTACCAAATGGCTGTGGAAATTATAAGGGGAGCAACAGGGACTATGGGCAGAGGTGATCTTCACGGTCTATGGCACAACCGACATAAGGGATATTCCGGTTGCACACATTTCTCACTTCATTAAGTCACTGCTACCATTGCTGCCTTTCTTTCAAATATCTTGTTCAAACAACATCTGAAAATAGAATACCAATGGAGTATTCACAGTGGCCACGGCTTATCAGAGCATGGCAGACACGGGAGTAGTCTCACCCTACTATCATATTATTTGAAAGATCAAGGCACCATATAAGGCACACATCTTTTTTTGGCTACTGCTGCAAGATAGATTGCTCACGCAGAAAAGACTGCAACACAGAGATTTGGTAGTGCCTGATAAATGTTACTTATGCGATAATGCGGTACTAGAAACAGGGGAGCACCTATTCTCACAATGCCACGTAACAACCTCATTCTGGCAGCATATCAGGAGCAATTTCAATATGACGCCTGCATCACTAGGGAACACGGTTCAAGAGACATGGCTCAACCTGCGAGATTTCACTGCGGAGCCGAAGAAAGGTATCTGAGATACAATTTGCGTAGCTTCTACTTGGAATTTATGGAAAGAACAAAATACAAGACTATTCTGGGGAGAGTGCATGCCAATGGGATTGCTGCTACAGTGGACACTGGACAACAATGGAGATACAACAGTGGACCAAATTCTGTCTATGAGAAGCAACTATTCATTCAACTGTCAATGGATTGTAGCCGTACAGTTTACAGCTATGTTGGCAGTCTTATTCACCTTATAATTGTAAATGTTAATAAATGAGTAGATGAGTAGATGATTAGGGGATAAAATGATTAGATGAATAGAATACCGAGTTAATAGAGAGGGAGAAACATTGTAGCCTGTAGCCACTTGGCAAGGGCAATTGTAAATATTTCTTTATCAATACAAATAGCTGGTATTACCGGCTACTTAAAAAAAAAAAATTGGGGAAACACTAGACTCAGTCCCACCATCCTTAGATAACACAGAAACAACATTAAGGGAGACAAAACATAGAACCAGTACCTATGTCCGAAGCTGTTAGTCAGAATCAAGCAATTCTAGAGAAGGTATTCTCCGAAAATAGGCCCCAGCCCTCCTATCAAGTCTTAAATTATTTGCATTAGCCTGATCCGATCGTTTGTGCTTAGTTGTGAATCCATCACCTGATATGGAATCAAAGAGGTCACCCATTTCCAAGTCATCTGGTTTCTTTATTCTTTCTGATTCCTCGAACCTAAATCAAGAAGAGGGAAATAAAATTACATCACTAAATGAACAAATATATGTAAGAAAAGAAGAAAGGCCCATGTAAGCAGGATTTAATAACATCTGTTCTTTTGATTCCATTCATGTGCAAATAAATCCTCAATTTAATTTTCATTCAGGACACATTTCTCATTTGCAATGAACAATATTTTTCTCAGATATTGGAGGATAACGACAAAGAGATATGTTTGCAGAAGAAACTTTGCCCTTACTCAATGTGATTTTTTTTCCTAAACCCAAATGGAGCAAAAATTAAACCAAGAGCTGGACATTGGACTCCAAGGATGCACAAACTCATTATCAAATGATCTGACCAATTTGATATGGGAAAAATCATTGGAATTCATCCAAATTAATCTACTTTTAATTTCAGTGATTAACAATTGCAGCCAATCCACATAATGTGGGCGTAAATTGGTAACATAAGAGATTTGAATGCCATAAATAACAGTGAAATATTGGATTAAATTTTAAAAAAACAACCCTTAAAAGATTCCTAAGGTGGTACCGTTCTCGAATAATTTTAAAGGCTTCGAGCGTGGCATAAGGCAATCCAGTTTTTGGATCTTTATACCTAAAAACATGGGACCTCATAACTATTAGTAATGATAATAATCGTATGAATAACAATAATAATATGCTAACAAAAATTGGGTAAAATGTAGTTGCAAGCACATACTTGGCTGGCAGCCCTGTGACAACACAAACTGATTTCTCTGGATCTATTGTTTTGGAAAAAAAAAACACACACACATTAGTTATCATTCAATACAAATAAAATGAATTAGTTTATAAACATAAGCTCGGTCATCTTTGATTCATTGAATGCCAACATAATCATTAACTTCTCACATCAAAGATGTCTGAAAAGGAAAGAAAAGAAAAGTTCTCTTTAAATAAATTAAGAGCATATAAAACTTACAAGAAGCTGATTTGGTACATAGCTCTGACTCGAAGGATGCTCCCTTGAGAAATTCTAGGTGAGAATTCCCTATAACAAGACATTTGTGGAAGAAAAAATAAAATAAACTAAATAAAATAATACGCATCAATGAAGCAAGTTAAAAAAAAAAAATACTGATCCAACTTTCTGATCCAAATTCAAATGAAAGAAATGGTAGAACATGTCCAAACACAATAATAGGGTGCTCTCTAAGAAAGCAAACAGTCAACAAAATTGTGAACAATGAACACAATAGGCAAGGTCTTTTTGCAAAGAAAATACATGCATAGAGAAATGAAGAAAATTCCAAGTTTTGAATGCAAATCAATAATTACAAGAAGGGTTTCCCAAAGTACACCAAATCTTTATAGTGCTTGCAGATAATGCCCAAGTCTGGGAAATGTTTTTTTTTTCAGTTAAGACAAATTATTATCACAATTTGAAATTTTTGATCTTATGCTTTCCGATTGGGTTTCATTTCTAGCCTACCCCAATTTATTTGGGATTAAAGGCTTTGTTGTTGTTGTAAGACAATCTAGTTCAAATATATAGAAAAACAAGAGAGGAGTGTACCATCTCGTGAAAAAAAGAGAATTCCGGGTCCATCATACTTTGCTTTGTTGATAACAGCCTTTTTCTTCACTTCTTCTTCTCTAGCCAGAACACGCTCCAAATTTCTCAAATTCATTATTTCTGAAAGTTCTCACATTTCAGTTGTACTATTTCCTAATATTAGTACTACAGACTCACAAATATAGTTAGTTTCACATAATATCATTTGAAGACCGAGGACAACAAGTTCCCTTGAGTAACAAATAAAAAAATGGAGAACTTTTTGAAAACAACTCTATGTCTAAAGATACCTACCACCATAGAAGTTAGTATCTAAAAAATAATATTTTCGGTTAAGTTATTACCCAATTAGTTAATGAGTTTGGACCCGATAAGTTATTACAATCCGACTACTCGACCCCTTTAACTAAAATCTTGCATCTGCCCCTACTCTCATGTCTCTTTCTCACAAACACCAGTAGTGTTTCTATGAAGCATCCAATGTTGTAGGCAATTATATTAATTTTTGAAGACTTAAATAACGTAATCCGGGCCACTAGATTATATTAATTGATTTTATTTATTTTATTCTCCTTAGATAGTTCTTCCACACATACTTATTGTAATTTATTTTGTAGTGATTTTATTAGCTGAAATAAAATTATTTTGTTTTATTCTCCTTAGATATTAATTAATATTATCATTAAATTACCATATGAACTATAATAAAACTATGTGCTCATATATATATATATACATATATATAGCTCACATAGTATAAATTATGCTAGTATACTATATAAATGTGATAAAACGCTAAATAATAATGTTTTCAACTACTTCACGATACACATTCAACTGCAAAAACTGCAGAGGACTTCTATTATCAATAGTTGTAGAAGATACCTACCATTAGTTAACATTAAGAGCCTACTTAAGTGCATTATTAACCATGAGGAAAGATAAACCTTTGTCTAAGGATCCCTTATGACATCTTAAGGTAGATCATTCATTGTACCATATGTTAAGTAACTGAAGGCTCATTATATTCGTCCTCTTGTTTCCTTTCTTAAATGCCAATTCCTAACTGATGGTTTCCTCTTAACCGTAAAAAATATAGAATTATCCAAATTCCAAAACAAAATAAAAATTGGTTGCCTGTCTCAGCTGCTTCCAGAAGCATCTCTTCTTGCGTCATGCGCTTTTCTTCCCCTTGTTTTTTTCTCTTAATTGGCTGTTGGTAAATAGTTAAAACAAAATGTGAGGATGTTTGCTTGCATTTGGCTACAATTCTACTCAAATACCACCACTTTAAAAGCATAAGAGGAAAAAAACAGTCAGCTCTATTCAGTTCTAGACTGCAAGTACTATCATAATATGACTATTTGAAATGGGCAATTATAATAACCTCAAAAGCCATCCAACCTTGCAATAAGTACCAAAATAAGCTAGGCAGCCCAAAATTTCAAGAGACAACACCCCCCCCACCCCCCCCCCACCCCACACACAAAAAAAAAAAAAAAAAGAAAAAAAGAAAACACCTCTTAAAAAGAAATGCAGAAGAAGAAAAGAAAAAAAAAACTAATAAGGGGTACCAACACCAAAGTTGTACAACCTTGCTAGTACACAAACCTTCATGGAAGCTTGTAGCTCAGCACGTATAGCCTCTCTCTCGGCCTGTCGGACAATAACACTAGTACGAGTTGACTTCCTTATTGTTTTCTCAACCTCTTGCTCTTCTGTACCAATGCTTATCAGGTTTCCCCCCTTTTGACAACTCATCAGAGGATTTCTCAGCTTTTGAGGTATCTTCTTCTTTCTCCAGCTCGGTGAGATCCTTCTTTTTTGTTGCTTTGTTTTTTATTTTACTTTTACTTTTGTTGGATTTTATCTTTCTCATTTGTTTCCCAGGAAATATCAACCGTTTCTTAACAGGCAACCTATTAAATGAAATATAGGAACATAAATTTCAAGGAATAAAAGGCAAGGTTTGTTTTGAGAATATCCAAGAAGTTTAATTTCATTTTTAGCTAAACTGAAATTAAGATTTAAATAACTAGTCCATGCTTAGTAATGCCACATAACTCACCATAAATTACAGCAAGGTTCGATAAGCCCTCAAGTTCAAAAATCTTCTTATAGGGATCAAGATAATCTTAAGTTCCATGCAATATGCCTCAAACAACCATTCAGTTAACAGTGCAATCTTATTTGAATGCTTAAAGCAAATACATACAGGTATGTTTCATAACATGCCAACATTAGTGAAGTATGTGCTTTCTATCTTTGAAAAATTTTCTATCATAACAAAATAGGAGAAAATATGGTACCTCTCTTCCACCACAGTTTCAACTTCTTCATCAGGGTTAGGTTCCTGAAAATGATATTTTTACAAAAAAAAAAAAAAGAAGGAAAAATACAGATCTTGTGACTACCGTGAGAGCAAACAATATTGTGCATTAAGTGTTCCGTGATTATGCTGTTGATACAAATTCATAAGTTGGAGAACATTAATTATGTCACATTTTGTACTGCTAACATTACTCACATTTGCTACATACATGAATAGAAGTCATTAAAGGGTTCCCCTATCTGAAGATAGGCAAGTAAAGTATTACTACGCACTAAGAAAATTGCTTCACTGAATTTATATAAAACTTAGACACCAGTGATTTACAATTAGATAACTAAACAACAATAAAGTTAATAATTAGCGAATGCTGGAATCGCTTACATCTTCATCAAAATCACTATCGTAGACATCTGGGGCCTCTGCTTCCTCTTCATAGCTGTCATCCATCTCTTCCTAAAGCAAGGAACATGATATTTGGATGACATTAGTTCTTCAAATTAAAAGTTAATCAACCATGTGCATTAACTGAAATTAAAAACAGAAGCACAATTACTACAGGCTCATTATTTCATCTATCCAAAAAGTGCAATTCTAGGGTCAGATGCCTTGCTCAAAGACAAGTACTCAAATAACGTTGGTAGGTACTAGCAAGGTTTTAAAATACGGATTTCAATATGCGTGCAGAAGGGTACTGCATAATGCATATGAGGCATGCGGCCGCATATGCGGATTTCTATGCGGAGTGATATATGCGATTATTTTTAGCTATTAAGTAGGTATTATAATAGTTAAAACCTCCTCTTGAACAAATGCATTAAATGGTGCAGTGATTGAGTATGCTGGCTCTGAGCACCAAGGGAAATGGTTCGAATCCCGTTGATGAAAACTAAAATTTTCCAGCAAATATTATTGCATTCCCATGTATTATGGGCTGTCTGAGCTTATTCTAACTTTAATATCAATGAATTTTCCTCATGAGTTATGGGCTGTGTGGCTATTCTAGTTGGCATTAACAAAAATTTCTCATCCAATATCCAATCTGCATAGTGTAGGCTGCATATTAACTTCAGCACATGGGCTGGGCCGCCTACACATAAACGGACGCCTGTGCGGCCGCACAGGCCGCATTTTATTTCATGTGGTACCAGTATGTACATGTTACTAGTAGGTAAGTGTTCTCCCTTCAGTCTGTTCAGGGGCCTTTTTTTCTTTTGCTAACAATAGTATCAACATCGGTTTAACAAAAAGTAGAATAGACAATTGGCAATAGATTGAGGGTCAGAGAGAGAGCAAAAATCAATACCTCCATAAGAGCATCTTGGTTCCAAAACAGTTCATCCTGCTCTATTTCGTCATCCAACAACTTTGTCATACTGCAATTTTTTATCAACAAAACATATAGAAATGAGAAAAAAAGATTATGAGACTAAAAATCTTATGAGATAATCAGTGGGCCTAGTATCATTTCAACGAGGTACGTTGATTTCAGCACAGATTATAGAAAAAGGGATCACAATCTTTAGTGCAGTACTCACAATTATTGTGTTCATTCAGTGCCATTCATGCCCTTGGGCAACTTTCTGTTGGAACATTGTTGAATTTGGGTTTAGTAAGATATTGTTGTGCCATGAAACAAAAGTGCATATGCTTCAACTACAATTTATGATTATGCCTCCATTCATCAATATGGCAAACAGAATAACAAATTTCAGTAACATAGAGACACACCTGATAAATATAAAACTTCAAATGGTACCTTTATTTTCATTATGCATTTTTCCCCTTAAACTAACTTTTACATTTTTTTTTCAAACTAGAGCTAGCTTGACGAGGCTTCAAAGTGATGTATTCTGGTTAACAAATTGTTGGTGCAGAATAGACGCATTATCCTGTGTATAATATGCATAACGTTTACTGGTACCATACCAATACTTGACATTCTCATACAGGTCCCAGGGAAACAATTTTACAAACAGGTAATGCACAATCTAGTAAGCACTTTCAGCAAAATTAGACTGGAACCGGAGCAAATATGCAAATTACACAGATGGAGCTTGATATCTCGAGAAGAAGATGCAAGAGAGAGCTAATTACCGCTTTCCACGTGTAGCGCGAGCAATGCGGTCCAGTAGAACTGGCACGTCTTCCTCCGCTGCCATTGGTCCCAAAAGATCGGAGACGGCGCGAGCGAAAGAATTTGTTCGCGGAGAATAAAGAAGAAATTTCACAGACGGTGGAGGTGATAGGTGAAATCTCTGAGGGAGGGAGCCAGGTGCGGGGTGCCACGAGGGTTTGGTTCGAGCTTGGTTTCCAAATTTGTTTTTTATTTATAGTAATTAAAATAAAAAAGGAAGATAATAGTAAAATTACTTTCGATTTAGCATTTATAGTCTGATTCGAGTTTTAAATTTTCACTACTGAGATCAAAATTTGATCTCAATTTTTTTTTAAGTTTTGTATATTTTAATTAATTAATTATTTATTATTTTTATAGTTTTCAATAGTTTGTTTGATTATGTTTAATTATTTATTGAATAATTTAGAAAATAAATATAATTAAAAATATGATATTGTAGTGTTTAATAATATGTTATATATAATATTATTGTGTATTCAATAATAATATATATTTAGAAAATCATAGGAAAAAAATAGAATAAATAATAAATTAGAATAAATAGGCATGTTTATATTTTTTATTATGTATTCAATATGCATGTTTATATATGAAGTAGAATAAATATACATTCAATAAAAAATAATGAACTAAAAATAATATATTTATTATAAATTCAATAATAACTATATATGATACATAATAAACTAGAATATATATAATTTCTACTTAAAAATCTAAAAAAAATAATGCAAAATAGATGTTCAAAACTTTAAATATGTTTGAAGTTAACCTTATAGATCTCATTATGAGTTGTCTGTGGCCGCGTAGCTCGTCCCGATCGGAGTTTTCTATAAAAAGTTATGATCGTTTGAAAATGAGATGTTCGGATTTTAATTTTATCTTTCGTTTTCGTCTCTGTTCATTTGATCGGGAGCGTCGAATGAATTAAAAATAGTATAAAAATTAAATAATCGATTAAAAATAAGCTAAATCATTGAATAAAAAATTAAACATAATAAATAATTAAATAATTAATCAAAACAAAATTATTGTAACAATATGCAATAATAAAATCATTTTAGTTCATTATTTTTTATTGAATATTATTTATTCTAGTTTAAAATAAATTAATTTATTATTTTTATAATTTTTTGATTGTCTAAGTACATGTTATTATTGAATACACAATAATATTATATTTAACATATTATTAAACACTACAATATCATATTTCTAAAAAAAAATTCTAAATCATTCCATAAATAATTAAAAAATCAAACAAACTATTGAAAACTATAAAAGTAATAAATAAATAATTAATCAAAACATATATTTTATAAAAAAAATAGGACTGAGTTTCAAATTCGGTCTCAATACATGAGATCAAATTTGAAACTCGGATCAAACTAAAAGTGCTCAAATCAGAAGTAATCTTATCATTATCCTCTTTTTTTTATTTTAATTACTATAAATAAATAAAAATTTGTTGTTTTTGTATTCGTTTAGGTGTGTGATGGAGCTTCATTTTTGCAAGAGGAAGGTCGCAACACAAAAACAAGAACAGGAGCAAGGGTTCCGACTCTAGAGTCTAGTGACTGAAAAGCCACAGGTCTTTGTAATAATTGTAGACCGGATCTATTGACATAATAATACGTCAAGCGAGGAGTGTGCATCTGCAGATCGGACGGCTCAGGAAAATGGAATCGGGGGAGTTCCCGAGCATTGGATCAATTTTGATTTCAAAAGTTATTTTAACCGTCGAATTAGTATCTAATTACCAATATCGATAAAATTTATTTTTATTTTTATACTTTATTCTAAAATTGGGACCAAAATTGATCCCAACGGGTGGGGAGAGGGATTTTTTTTTTTGTTATATAATCTCTATTACAACTTAGAAGCATCAACACCAGAGCTCCCTTGCATAATGTTAACGCTTAATCAAAGAGAGATGAAATTTCTTCAAAATTACCATAAGCATTCAAATTCATAATCATATTTCGAAAACATGCCACGCATCTGTCACAAACTCACAATGCCACAACATATGACACAATTTCACAAGAAGAAATTAAGTTCTAATGGCAACACGCATCAAGCCATGCATTAATTAATGTCTCCGGATGGCAAGAGCAGACATGATAACAAGAAGCATAAAGATGAGAACAGCTAGGAACGAGCCGACAACCGCGCCGCTGGTGCGCTGACAGAAACCGTCAAATTGTATGCAGATGGCCACCCAATTTGCTTTTGCGTTTCCTGTGTGTGCAAGATAGACTATTGCAGCTGCAGAGGAGGCTGCTGCGGTCGTCAAAGCCAGAATCGCCTGAATTGGTTCATAGTTTTTTATTTTTATTTTGGGGGAAGAAGTCAGTTTATAAATTGATAACATAAATATATAAAAATGGCATTATTGTTTGTGCTGTTGACATTCATCCAACCTGAACTGATTCCCTTTTTGCAAATTTAGAGGTTTAATATCAAGGGTATTAATTAAATGGTCAGAGTGATCGAACAAAGTCTTGTAGTTTATACTGATTTGAAAACTAAACTCCATGATTAAACAGTGGAAAAAAAACACATATTATATATTAGAAGCATGTATCAGTATTGATTTTCAATGAAGATCATAATTGGAGGTTAGATGGGTAAATCAAAGAGGATCATAACAGGAGGTTGCACTAGTAAAAACAGAATCACGAAGTAGCTGGTGGGTCATATATAACTATATACAGCAAGCATCATTGCAAAAAAAGATCAATAGAACAAATTAATGCAAGAGCGTGGAAAACTTAATTACAGTGTCAAATATGAGCAGTAGAAGACGCAATCCAGTGGCCTTGGGTCTGATAACTGTCACTGCTGAGAAGGGAAGAGAAAGCACCAGGTATCCAGCTGCTATTGCATTTCCAATCAAAAAAAACCTACATGCATTTTCCTTTTTTACTTTCAATTTTGCACCGATCATCTTAGTATGGAAGAACCAAAAGGTGTCTACTTTACTTGCAAGAGCATATAATATAAGAGATGGTTTTCTTCACCCAATCATTTTTGTAAAATTTTCAGATTATCTATCTGGACTCAACATTAAATTATCTTTTCTTTTTCATAGATCTTTAAAAACCAGCAAGTTTCAAAAAATGCGACAATTACTGAAAACTTAAAAGAAGTCAAGGTTTTAGTACGTGAAAGCAGGGAAATCGGCATAGTTGGCATGGAACTGGAAAAACTGAGTGAAGAAGGGTAGTATCTCGTCAGAGGTGCCAGTTGCAATGGCAGCAGCAAGGGTGGGCCCGAAAGCCAAAATCCTCAGAAGAAAATCAAACACCGCAAGTCCTCTCCTCCACCCGCCTCTCTCCCTCCTTAGAAGTAGCGGCAGACTTGTTTTCCGAGGAGCAGAAGTGCCTGTAGCAGCAGTATCAGTAGTAATAACAATCGGTGGGGGAATTGGGTCGACCGGTGCTTTTCCAGATGCCTCAGCTCTGGCTCGGTGGGAGGCAGTGCCTGAGTCAGACTCGATCGGGATGACAGTGGCTTCGTTAGTGCTCATTATGTTTGATTTGAATTCAGAAATGGTTTCAATTGTAATGGTAGAAAGAGTGAAGGAATTTGTGAAATATATATATGGGAGTATGGTTTGAAGAAAGGTGAAGAGGTTGGAATGATAAGGTGGTGCAGCTCGGGTGATGAAATCTAGGAGCAGTTGTCAACTAATCTGCTTGTACCAATACCGAATTATTAAACTTTGACTCACCAATCCAACTAGGCAGTTACCCGCTTTCATTTCTTCTTAAAAGCGTCTGCGAAGCACTGATAATATGGTTCAGTAGATGCGTGTATTTCTTAGAAGGTTGGCATAAATTAAGATGATCTATTCACTTGTTTTGGTTTAATTCATTTGAATTATCATAGAGATGCCACTTTTGAAACAAATAATAATAATACCCAAGTATTTGTTAGGTTTGGTTATTTACAATGGCCACTGGCCAATTACTCCAAATATTGGCCAGTACAAGTACTCTACGCTGGGCAAGCCAAAAAGGATTGGCAATAGAAAGTATCAAACATTTTACATAGAAGAACTAAAAACCAACAAATAATGTAACCAACACTTGGAGCACGGGACAAACGCATCAACCTGTTAATCTCACATATGACTAAGATAAGAACACAAAATAATTCGTTACTGTACAGAGATCATGGAATCAACTAATGCGCAATCAAGCAATTTGCAAGAACGTCAAGATACTGACAACTCCAAACTAACACCAGAAAAGCCAGGAAAAGGAATATTACACAAAGGAATAATGATTATTATTACTATCATGAGTCTTGCCACTAAATTACAGAACATAACAAGACATAAATATATATATGAAATAAAATCATTTGGATCGGCAATTGGGAAGTGTGAGGCCACCACAGCATGCAGCAATTATCAAGTATAAGAGCACAACAATCAGACCGGTCATGACCATTCTGCGAAGAATAAAAGCAACAAAGATCAAAGAAAGCACGATATAACCTTAATGAAGCATAACCTAGCACAAGAGCTAAATAGAATATTATGCAGTTTTTTTATAATAATAATTCAAATAATCCTAATTTCAAAAATAAGAGTGATAAAATCGAAATTTTAAGAATACAAATGGTCGTGCGCCGCTACCAGTGGCGCTATGTAAACGTCACTGGGAGTGACGTCTTTCAGTTTCTTTTTTTTAAATAGAGTGGACTTAGTTAGGTGCCAGTGGGAAAAATGTCACTCCCACTGGCGTCTTTTAGGGTTTTTTTTAAAATAACTATAAAGTAAAAAAGAAAAAAAGATGTCACTATCAATGGCGTCTTTGCAAAGCGCCACTGACAATGGTGCGCTACCATTCGTATTCTTAAAATTTTGATTTTATTATTCTTATTATTAAAATTAGAATTATTTGAATAATTATAATAAAAAATCGCTGAATATTATGAAAGCACATGAAATGAAACTGGGGCTTCTGTATTTAAAAAAACATATTTTTTATTTAAGCATCTTTTGTTTTCTCAAGTGTGTTACCTAAAAGCTTAGCCATCCTTTTATTTCTTCAAAACTGGACACACCATATTATGTCTAATACATTATTTACTTGAGCTTCAGAAATATAATTGAGATTATTGATCTTAAGATTACAATTTGTGACAATTAATAAAAAAAGTAATTATTTTTCACATGAACAGGTGGCACACTTATAATCAATATAAAAAGTAATTCTTTGAAAACTTTCCATGCTATAATTGCAGTTGAGAAGTGTATTCTAATATGACAGTATCAAATGTGCTTTTTAGAAACCAGAAGGATATAATAAATTCAAATTTTGAATTAAGGATACATACAAAAGTTTGGCATTCTTCATCCAAAGAGCTCTCCTTAGCCTCTTAGACTGCTTCCTAAAATGAAAAGTACTATCTTGCATAGTGGCAGTTTTGTCTACAAGAAGGGCAATTCTGTCACCTCTGTCCAAAATTTTGTCTATGTTCTCAACCATTATTGTGTGTATCTGAAATTAATCAAAAACAGAATAAAAAAATTTAAGGATAAAAAAGATAGAAAACTAAAGTCTAAATCTCATAAGGGAAAATTTTCCACTTCAAAAAAATAAATTCTCCACCGGTTTGGTACAGCATAAAGGCATACTTACACATTGTACCACAGTACAAAGATAAAATTTTATGTGGAACTTAATAAAGACCTTCAAGATCTAGAAAAGAGAAGGTACTTTTATACTGACATCCTTCCCTTTATTTCCTGGTTTGCTGAAAACAAACTAGACTTAAAAATAAAGGAAGAGAGAAGTCAACTAGAACCAAGTAATTCCACCATCTTCTTGAAATAATAATCATGTGACACTGCACTGTGTATCTTCTTAATGGCTATTGCTAAACAAAAGGTCTTATTTTCATTTTATAACTTCACAGCAATGCAAATTAAAGTTTTCAAAAGTTATTACAATTACAAACTTGCCTCGGTGACTTCATTGCGAAGGCGGTTAAGGGTATCATTACTAGGGTTACTGGAGAAGTACTCCATTTGGTGGTGCAAAACCCTAGAAAACTCATCATTCATGGCATACGCCAAAGCCAAGTGTGTCACTTTTCCATAGTTCTTCATAAACCTCATGTGTATATCCTCCAAGTAAAGAAATGGCACTCTTCCTGTATGAAAAAGGTGATATGAGAGGTTTGTTAGAGTTATACAACTTCCTGTGACAGTAGATACAACCTGGTACCAGCATGCACTAGATGCAACTAATAATATGGTGCCAGTAAAAACTTGTCAACAAAACAAGAACAGAATTAACCTCAGATTGGGCAGGTCTGCATGACAGCATAACTTACAAGTACGGTACAGGAACTCGGTGCCAACATTAGAAGATGGATAAAATTGACAAGAACAAAATCACCAAAGTAACTAAATTCAGTCTGAAACGATGTGAGCTAACTAAAATATGAACCAGATAATCAACTAAAATGATGTGAGATAACTAAAGATCAACTGGGTAACTCACTCCAGCTTACTTTCAAGTACCTTAGTATATAGTCTCAGAAAACTCCGAAGTGCTGGTGCATAGTTCGTTACTGAAAATGGAAATCCCGACTAAGGAAAATACAAAATCAAGAAAAAGGAATGTGAAAAGAGACATACTTCCAAAGGTATCATTAGCCATACAGAGATATGTGATGCCATCCGATCTGAGCACATGAAAGATGTATCGATCCTGGGAGAAGCACAGCCTTGAGTCGGATTCGGGCGGGAGTTTCTCCAGGATCCGACGAGACACCGCACCAGCGTTGCCCGTGGCGGCGGCGAATTCAGCAAGAACCACCGTCCCACGCGCCACCACCGCGTACAAAATCGCCATGGAAGGAAAAGAGGAAGAAATCGATTCTGATTTTGATGAGGGGGGAACTAAATTGGACGAATTGGGGATTTAATTACACATGGGAAGAAGGCGAAGAAGGGAAGAGGAAGGGGTGATCAGTGATGGGTTTTGTTCGTCTGCTCTACTTGACGGTCAATGGTGTGGGGAATTGGGAAGGAGAGGAATGTTTTTGTTTGTTTGTTTCTTTTCTTTTCTTTTCTTGTTCGTTTCCCGTTTCCCGTTTCCACCAATTATTTGCTCTCTTCGCTTTTAATGGATTATGGATTATTGGTAGATCCAGTATTGAGTCCTGACTTCTCAATATTTAATCTTCAGTATTACTATTTATACTATTTATCAGTGATAGGTCTACTCGACACCATCCGTGGACACGAATAGGCCCGCAGACCGAACTCGAGGTTTCTGTAAGTTCAGAATTCTTCTTATCCGTTATGATGATCCAACTTTAAAATAAAATATCATAAATGTCTCGATATAACATTAAACATCATAAATACACATACACAACATAAATTGTCATAATTCTCATCCGAAGGAAGACTTCAAAGGAGTAACATAAAAACTTGGTTACATTTTACTTTCCAAGTACTCTACTTGGAGTGTGAAATATATTTTAATTAATCCGATCAACGGATTTAACTAGGATAAGGAATATATAAATTAAAATGTCATGATTAGGTTTTATAAAAAATGTTTTGATGAGGTCTAAATTAAATTTGACTAATAAGACTAATAAAATTTTAAAATGGATCAAGTAAAATTAAATTGGAGTTGTGTTTGTTGTTCTTTAAATAACTTGATTATATACTATACTGATGATGAATTGATGGTATTGCAGGAATATGGAGCTATCTATGTTACCAGTTTTGCAATAAAAGTTTACTCAGTGCTATTGTTGTTGCTAGTTCGAGTTGTTGATTTTTATATTTTAACTATCACTATGTTTTTCTATCAATATCTTATCAGTGAAAAATCACTTTGAATTGTCTCTACAAACTCACTTAAGTTGTTCAGATTTTAATACAATCATTATAACATTCTCATCCACAAAAGAGGAGGAAGAGGAAAATAAGAAATGAAAATGAAATTTAAAAGAGAATTTTTTATAGAAAAGTTTCTCTCATCTCTCATTATCTTGCCTATAAATTATTAATTGTGAAGTAAATAAAATAAATTGGAGAAGAAAAGTTTTACGGTATGTTTTTGTCTTCATTTATTTTCTGTCCTCTTATCTTTTGCGTTGTCCTCCAAAATCGACAATTAAAAAATGTAACCCTCCTCTCGTTTTATGCGTGATTTCATGTTAGTAAACTCTACTAAGATTTGTAAAAAAAACCTCAAAACATAAAAAAATCGCATCGAGGTATATCATCCATTTTTGCAGAGAAACATAAATATAAGTAAACTGACATTAAATGCGGTTTAATAGAGATAAATCAAAATTCAGGGATCAATATGCGATAATTAGAAAGATAATTAATTATCGAACATTTTAATTGAAATGCTTCCACTGCCACTGGTACTCTCCTCCGCGAACGCAATACCTCCTCTCGTCTCCACAATCGACCTCCGCTTGTTCTTCTCCAGTTCTCCCGCCTCTTCCAGACGAAAGGATGAGCGCCGATGGCGGCCCGCCGGAGGTCACGCTGGAGACCTCCATGGGCCCCTTCACCGTTGAGGTTTTTCTTACTATATTCTCGCCTCCCTCCTCCCTCTCTCCCTTTTTCACTCTCAAAACCTAGCAGATGCATTTTTCACAGTGGACTTACAAATTTCGGTATCCCTGTTTTCATCCTTCCAATAGGAGCAATGTCGAAGTTGCAGGCAAATCGGGGTGCTTTTCTGTCCAATTTCTTTGTGAATGTTTTAGCTGATCTAGGGTTTAACAGTCATGTAAATAATTGCAATCGTCGATTGGCATTATTTCCGATTTTATCTTTTTTTGTCTGACATTTAATATTATTTTGTAGATGTATTACAAGCATGCGCCAAAGACGTGTAGGAATTTTGTAGAGCTTTCGAGAAGAGGCTACTATGACAATGTGAAATTCCATCGCATCATTAAAGTAAATTGTTTCTTTATTCTAGTTCTCTCATCTATGACCCTATTAAAGTTTTTCCCTCTTTTTCGTTTTTTTTAAAGTGATATTTTTTTTTCTGTTTTCTAGGATTTCATAGTGCAAGGTGGAGATCCTACTGGTACAGGAAGGGGTGGGGAATCTATCTATGGGTATGGACCAGCACAATCAATTTTTTTGTGTTCATCTTCAAATCCCGTCATCGTTCTTTTTTCTTAAATAAGAACCTGCTTATTAAAGTTTTGGCAGATACACTTATGTGTCTCACTTTTTATCACTAGATCACTACACATGTTAACGGCTTATTGATTGCTTTATTTCCTATTCTTTTGTTTTTTATATACTTTGTCTAATAACAGTTTTGTTCTTGAAACTTTTTTCTTTATTTTAATTCTAGAGCAAAATTCGAGGACGAGATAACTCGTGATCTCAAGCACACTGGTGCTGGCATCTTATCAATGGCAAATGCTGGTCCCAATACCAATGGAAGCCAGTTCTTTATTACTCTTGCTCCATGCCAATCCCTTGATGGTACATATTCTTATCTCAGACCTGTGCCTCACTGTACTAGCCGCCACTTCAAAACCTAGATATTGTATTAAGTACTAAATGAACCATCAACGATTTTACTGACGCTAAGTCAATTTCAACAGTGAGAAGTTTGTGAATACCACAGTGCTGTTGATGCCAGAATCGATTGCTGTTGTTCTGATTGTCAAAATACTATAATCTAAAACCGGAACCTGGCATACTTTTTAGTTTTTACCATAGATATTTGTTTAATATAACACTGGCACGTTTATTTTTATTTTTTTGCCAAAGTTGGTATCCTTGTTGAAACACTCACTAATTGTACAATTGACAGGGAAACATACAATTTTTGGAAGAGTGTGCAGAGGTATGGAGATTGTGAAGCGGCTTGGTAGTGTCCAAACTGATAAGAATGATCGGTAGGTTAATTTTTTGCTTTACATGTAATTTACTAGATCACTTCTCCATATGAAACCTTAAAATTTTACAAAGCAATGAAGCTTGGGATGTATTCCTAGATGCCTATGTCATTCAATATCTTTGAAAACTAACCTGAATCTGAACTGCCCCTTACACTTTTCCTTTTGAGAAGGCAACAGTAAATATTGGCTGTTTCAATAAGAAACAGGTAGCGTTTTGCTACTTTAAAAAGTTGTGCGTTGTTTTTGACATATTTGTTGGAGGATATTTTTGCATTCGTATGGCTAGATTTTTACTGTTTATTTTGAAGATAATTGGACAACTTGAGATTAAATTGTTTATTTCTCAACGGATTGTTATTCCTGCAAATTTAAGGCTGTAAATAGGAGGTAAATAACTTTTAGTTATACAATAAAATAACAAAAAATATTAATGGTATTGATTATAATTGGTTCTGATGTCATGCATCTCTACTTTTTGTTACTTTGGTCTTTAATAAGTTCAATCCTTTGTTGATGCAGACCAGTCCATGATGTGAGAATACTGCGTACTATTGTCAAAGATTGAAGATCCATGAGTTATGCTTATGCAAAGAATATGATGTGATTTATTTTTATCTTCTGGAGAATGATGTGGATTTGTTAGTTTCTGATGGAGATGTCAATGTTCCACTTGTATTGAATTAGAATGACATTAGCTTGATCTGCCTTTTAACACATCATTTTTTCATTTGTGTTTTTTAGTGTTTATTTTCGATGTCTCATGGATGGGGGATGGGGGGGAATGTGACACCATTTGCCTCATTTAGCTGGCTCGTTTTGGTCCTTCAACCTTGACTATATTAATTAATATTAGCATGATCATGTAAAGCTTTGTCAAATGTCAGTTTTTTTTTTATAAAACTGTGCGTGAAGTTTCAATATGCTGTGATTTTCGACAACTCAGGCCCAAGTGTGACCAGTGTCATCAAATGAATGCTAATACAATCTAAACAGACCTTTCTTATATCATACATTATAAATTTATAATTGCCACCAGCATAGCAATCTCTGCAAAGTAAAAAACCCCTCTTTGCTTCAATCCAAGTCATTTCATCTACCGAGATGACTAAAGCTATCTATCATTACATTCTTCTTCTTCTTTTTAAAAAAAAAATAAATTGCACACAGAGGATACATCCAAGTTGGACTAAACTACGAACTATAAAACAAGACACAGTACATCGTGGAAGAATAACTATTCCACCTACAAACTAACAGTAGAAAACACATTCAGGCTAAATGTTAGGATGATAGTCAGACAGATTCAAAGCTAAAGAAGCCTAAAAGCAAAAGATAGAACAAAGACACACATACACAGCGACACTACTGGCAGCAAGACATCAGTCTGGCCATATGGACAAGGTGCCACGTGAGCGCCATGAGTGTAAGCACATTAGCAATAGAAGAATAACTATTCCACCTTCTAAGTCTGATACCAAGCCTCCTAAGCTTATTCTCAGCAGCTGCCTCGTCGTTGTGCATTTGAGTCTGTGAAGTGGATTTTGTGGTTCCAAAGGAGCCACCTGAACCGGTGGCAGTAGCGGTGGTTGTCGTAGTTACTGATGCAAGTCCAGTTACAGTTGGCGTAGTTGCAGTCACTGCTGGCTCAACAATATCAGATATGTCACGTCCCCTGCCTTCTTCATTCTCTACTTTCATCCTCTCAAACATAATCTGCGTTAAAATTTAAAGAACAATTAGTGCAGCGTCATTAACACTTGCAATAGTGATGTATAGACATAAGAAATGTTCTACAAAATAATAGAAACAAATCAATTGTTGAAATAGACAAACCTTAGTTGCAATAGGCTCAAGGAAGAACATGTTAACCACAACCATGCCAAGTGCACCAAGCAAGTTATAAGCTTGTAATTTCTCGGCCATATTAGCTTTACCCCTCCCAAAAGATTGAGCGAGAAATGTTATCGAAACCCCATATGCAATTGCACGAAAATACACCGGATACACCTTGCTCTGCACTATCCCAAATTGTTGGCGGGGCAGCGCTGATGCAAGCACATGGCTTGATATAAATGTAACCCACAAACATGTGCCGTATGCTGTTGCAAACCCTAGCAGTTGTACGACAGCCCAGATTGCACGGCTTGTTTGAGGACTTGCCATGTAGGATACCATGTCACATGCCACATCACGCGCACGCCTTGCAATGTCGGTTAGGTTTTGTACAGTTTCCTCTGCTATATCCTCTGCCTTTGCCTTTGTTTCCTTCATTTCGTCCCTTAAATGTGAAGTTTTTTCTTTAACCTCTTCTCCCATTTCAGATAATCTCTCCTTAGCTTGAACTAGAGTATTCTCAGCATTGGCCAACTTATCTCCTATTTTCCCTTTGGCCGTGGACACTTTATCTTCAATCCCTCCCTTCGCCTGGGATAACTTATTCTCGGACAATTCCTTTGCATCAGTCATCATATCCACCACCTTTTCACCTGCTTGGGATAACTTATCCTTTGTTACCTCCTTTGCCTGGGAGAATTTATCCTTGACGCCTTTAATGGCATGTTCTACTCCTGATGCAGCACCAGATAACTTATCCCTGCAGACACCAAACGCATCACAAACCTTATCCTTAGTCGACCCTGACAAATCCTTGACAGTATCTCCGCCTTCGCCATTGCTGACACCGGCACTGGTATCAGCTGAGAATTGGCGCTCATATTCAAGTACTATAACCCGGTGGCCTTCTCGAAGAACCTGATCAGAGACTGGTTTCTGGTGAGATGGGTTCACCGGCGGTGTCAAGACACCAGCTGCGGTGAGCGTTGACACTACAAGAGCTAATGCTAACAAGTTCATCATTTTGTGATCCAAGTGTTTATGTTTTTAGATGGGAACTTATTGAAAGAGGAAATGACAAAACAAATGACGGAAATAAGAGGATTTTTCTCAAGTAAAGCGGCGGGGAAAGGATTGCTCTCGAAATGAGGTCTAAGCTGACACGTGTACAAACTTGTTGAGGCAAAAAATTGACACGTATCTTAGCTTTGACACGTGTTGGGCGCAGCAGGTTTCAGGGTTTTCTGTTTGTAAGGTTTTCATTGAATTGGAACACCCCCTCCTGTTGAAAAAAAAAAAAGGCCCATTGAAGAGCAATCCTTCGGTCCAGGAATAGCCCGGTCCATTAGACATGAACGATATGAAGGATTTAAGGAATGAACGACCGGTTCGCTTAGACAAATTGGGCAAAGCGCTTCGTTAGTCCCACAACGCTAATCCTATCTCTTCGAGGTATACGGAGCTCCCTATAAAAGAAGAGGCGAGGCACCATTGCAAATCATACCTTTCTCGGCCTTTTGGCTAAGATCAAGTGTAGTATCTGTTCTTATCAGTTTAATATCTGATACGTGAGCCATGTGCTCACAACGATATTAAATTTATTTTTTGTGGGGAGGGTCCACTACAGTGGCTTGCTACTGGGATCCTCGAGCGTCGTCTTTGCGCTGCACTACTGCATTGACCTGGCGCACCCCTATCAATTCTGAAATTAAACGGTGGTGAATTACTTGATGAAGTATTATTAAACTCGGATTTCACAATTTAACGTTGTAGATATGATTTGCATTTTTTTAGTTTATATATTTTCCCTCACGCAACCAATATCGTTTCATATTTTTCTCAATCGTACAAAAGTACGAATTTCTATCATTTTGAAATTAGAGTGGGGATCATTGATTATTTTACAATGGACTTCTAAATAAATATAAAAAATATATATTTTACCTCTAAATAAATATAAAAAAATATTATTTTACCTCTAAATAAATAGAAATTATTTTACCTCTAAATAAATATAAAAAAATCTTATTTTACCTCTAAATAAATAGAAAAAAAATTATAGATGTGTTCTTCTACTTTTAGATTGATGGTTATTCAAATTTCATGCAATTTCATTATCGTTTAATAATTCATCAAAGACCGTTAATTTGAAATCGTTGTAAATTATATGAAAATTTGATGATCTTTGATGGACTATCAACGATAATGAAATTATATAAAATTTAAATGACCATCAATTTAAAGATAGAAAAATACATCTATAATTTTTTTTTCATTTTTAAGATTTTTTTTGTATTTATTTAGAGATTCATTGTCAAGGTTATTAAAATAACTCATTGTCAACTAATCCCTTCTCTTGAAATTAACCCCCTTTTTCCTAAAACTTATCGTATGAATAAAAAATGAGTTGAAATAAAATTTATATATCTTGTCGAACTCATAACTTTTCATTACTTTTTTTGGGAGGCTTGGCCAAGCTCGCTAGTCATGGACGGGGGGCAGATGTAAGTGTAAGACGGTCAGCTGACTCCTTTGAATTTTAAAAAATAGTGCCTTTAGATTAAAATTTTGTTAATCTAACATTTCTAAATTAAATTTCTGATTCTTCTATGATTAATTTTTATTGAATTTTTTTTTAATAATGTGAATAATGAAATGATTATACAAAAAATTTAAAATATTAAATCTCATAAAAAAATTTTATCGCTATGATTATTATTATTTTGACTTTTATTTTTTATTATTCTTAATATATAAAAGATATTACTTTAATATTTTTATTTAATATCTAATTAGTTAATAGATTTAAAACTGATAAACTAGTGAATCCGATTACTAACCCCTTAGATTAAAATTCTGCATTCATCCGCCCCTGAACATGGAGAGAAAAAATAAACGTCGTATCCAGTAATATAAACTATCACCAGAAAATAACAAAAATGCCTATAAAGGACTTGATTATTTTTTTAATTTTGTGCTCCTATTTATGAATTTACAAATCATTGGTATTTCTCTATTTCTTGAACAGAGATGGCACGAGCTAACTAGCAACTACCCACCTTTTCCTAGATTCCTATCTAACACCCATAACGATAGCTAGTTCATCTAATAAAAACCCCAAATATCACCCCTCTGTAATTAGCAATCAATCAGAGTAACAATTTATACCCCCTGTTGTATACTCAAATAAACATTGCATCTCCATGAAAACCCCCTCTTACTTTCCCGCGTGACCATTTTCATTGCATCTCGTACTTGAACCTGCATCTGAACCTGAACTCGACCCAGAAACCAAAATTCCCAGCCCATTTGAGTTGACACCTAAATTCAAACTTGTTAACATCCCATTCCTGGTGCCATTTGCATTCACATTTCCTTCTGGCCCCTTAACAGGTACAGGGAGGCCATTATCAAGCTTTAGCAGCTCAACCCGGCTAAGGGAAGGCACATCGCCACGGCAATATCGGTGCCACATGTTGCGGTATGCTGACTCCAACCCAAGAATGAATTTCTCCCTGTTGCACAAAGGAGACTTCAGCATCAGGTCTCTCAGAGACATATGCAAGTCTTGAAGGGCAGACACGTCAGAAGCTAGGCCAATTGCAATTTTGATGTATTCCTCCTCTGATTTGCCGACCAATCGACCAAGACCTATAATTATGCAGATACGAGATTTGGCTGATGAAACAGTCAACATTTTTTATGTATTACAGAGAAAATGGTTAATGTTTTGCCTAAAAACCAATTTATAGATAAAATAATAGGTAAACATCTCAGGTCTTATTACCAAAGCATATACAAGCAGCCTAATAGATTCTAGGAACTTTCTGTCTTTTGCTGTTTATAAGTTTGTTTGTTTACATTCAAAACACCACCATTTTCACCAGAGGGTAAAAAGAACATACCAATATTAGAAAGAAGACTAACACCAACATTATGGGCATGTACTGAGCCAGCCATGGTAACACATGGAACCCCCATGTATAGAGATTCACATGTAGTTGTGGTCCCCGCATATGGAAAGGTATCCAGGCTATCATCAAGAAAAAAAGAAGAAAAGAAAAAATAGAGAGAAGGGAGGAAAAAAAAAAACTAATAAGATGCTCTACACTGGCATTTTGGAACTAAACTTAGCATTGAGAGGAAATAACATGACATGGTCAAAAAATGGTCTGTTCTTTATATTCCTTTTACTCATACGATTTCCCACTATACTAAAAGTGTTGTCATTTATAAACAAAATAAAAATGAGGGGTGCAATTTGCAAATCTAACATTTTTCTTTCGGAACTCCTGTGTGCCATCCAATAACCCGATAATCACCACTTAATCACCTCAACCATAAGAACAGAAAAGTATTAGTTCCGTAACTAGCGGTGTCAGTTATGCATGTTGGATTGGGTTACCAGTCAGTTTGAATTAAACATCTATTATTTTGTCTAGTGTTGAAATCCAAATAATTCACAATTCTAGTTACTGTGTGTTGAGTGTTGACCAGCAAACAAACAAACTCAAGATAAATTATACAACATAATTAAAACAAAAGGAGAAAAAAAATACATCTATAATATACACGAGGTATTACATTGACAAGCAAACAAGCAAAAACTAATTCCCTTGTATAAGAACTGTCAGGCGTCGTCCATAAATCATCAGATATTGAAAAATGTATAGGATGTGATCTCGATGAACCCACCACATCCCCATCAATAAATAAATAACTAAATATAAGCAGACCTGATATCCATGAGGGAATAGGCTTGCATGTGATCATGGTTGAGGAGTATAAGAGGCAACAAGTCGACACGTAAAGGCTCAAGGCCAAGCTGCTCAAGAGTGGTTAGGAACCTCTGTCTGACACTGTCACAACAGAAGGGCTTGCACTTAACCACCAGCCGCGAGTTTGGTACTGCACATAGTATACGCGCCCACACTCTCAACACCTTTGGAGTTATCTGTTGATAGAGGCAGAAAAATGCTCCAGACATTTAAGTATCAGACAGAGGCAAATAATTGCACAGAAGGTTGTATACTGAGAAAAGTACTAACAAAAGACCCTAAAGGCCTGAACATATTGAACTGTGCCACTAAGACCTTTTCCTCTTCTTCTCTCTTCTTATTTCAAGTGAATTGATACTATAACAATGACAGGCTGCCCGCTGCCATGCTAGAGAAGGATACTCTTAAGAAGGCAATTTTTTATAGGTTCATTACTTTTCCAAGTAGTCAACAAGTATTATGATTCAGTTGCACAGTACTATCTAGAGAGAGAAAAGTATAGGAAACAACAACATTGTAGGCTCCATTAGATAGCCAACATGACTTAGCTGAGTGGAGAGCATTCAACACCAATATTACTCTACATAAATTTATTAAGCATTTTTACCTTGGCTAAATTATTGAAGCTTCCAAAAGTGACAAAACCATTCGAGAGAGCAGGTGTGGTGTGCACAGGGCCTGCTTCTGGTGAAGGTGTGTAGCATAAAAAGCACTCCGGCAACCGCACCAACTCCTCCACATGCCTATTCATAGCCAAATAATTCATAGTTTCTCCATGTTAAAAATAATAGCTCAGTAATGAACTGGGAATAAGGGCTTTGAAGGGAGTCTGTTTACAAAAGTTAAACCTTACTTTTGTTTAGTAGTAACTGGATCTGCTAACGGATCTGAAATTCGGTAGTCAATTGCGGGTAGACCTGTGGTATTAGGGTAACCAATCCAAGTCACCTGCAAACAAGGAGTAAGAAATAAATAGATGATAAGTGAATGGTGGGCATGTCAATGCATCACAAATCAACAAACCCTCGAGAGTACAGAAAAAAAAAAGGGTTTGATATGCACCTGTATAGGAGCAGGCCGGCAAGCCATGGTACCTAGTTTATTATTGGCTGTGTGACCCGTCAACTCCACCAAAATGTCAACTTTGTCCTGTCTAACCAGACTTGCTATCTTCTTTTCATCAATACCATATATGTCCCTCCAAGTACCTCCTTTCTTAAGAACCTTATCCTTGAATTTTAGGGTTTTTGCATCTGCCTAAATGGATGAAAACCAATCCAAAGAGATTTTTTTTCCTCAAGAAGTTGAGCACCTTATCCTTTCTTAAGAAGTTGAGCAGCATAAAGTGACTTAGATTTTTTTTTCTTTTTATATAAGAAATTTCATTGAGCACAGCTTGATTGCAAATATTCTAACAACAACAACAAAGCCTTTAATTCCAAGTCAAATGGTACCTGAACATTTCATGTTTTGGTTAAGTAAAAGACTAGTTGCAGTAAAACTGACCAAATGATAGTTTGTTTCTTTCAACCCGTAAGACATCTATATCCCACATAGACCCCCAGTCTTCTCTCTCTCTCTCTCTCTCTCATCCACTCCCTTCTCACACTCTCCTCTCTCATATAACATCAGAGAGAATCATCATACCTTGCCTGCATTTTATTTTCAGTGGGTTTCTTTGCACTCGATTACTTCAAATCACCTTTAAACTCACATAGCTTTTTTTCTAGTATACGAAATAGCTTCATCAGACTTGGAATCTCATTGATTCACCATGTATATGTACCCTTTTATCCCAATATTGCATAGAAATGATATTGAAGGCCATCTTATGCAATCTCATTTATGCCTTCAGCCTTTTAGCAGGGTAAGTAAGATAAAGAATCTGGTTTTGGGCGTGTCATTAGGGGACTTTTCATACTTCTTTATAATTATTTAAAAAGAAATCTGTAATTTCCATTTTCTGTAACCATTTATTAAAAAACAAAGTTCAACCAAGTTTCTCTCTGACCAAATTTGACAATGTGTTACTTTTTGTATTGACCAACTGTTGGCTCCCGGACAACATCAACTAAGATAATAATATGTTAGCAAGTTGATCCACTAGTGGTTCCTAGTTCCTATATTAACCAGCCCAAACTGCTCATGCTTTCACATGATCATTTTGATGCCAGGTAGCACCACAGTTAACATTGGTCCTCTTACTCAAATCAGTATGTCAAAAGAACAGTACCTTAACAACAGCAGAGTAGACAATGACTTTATAATTGGTGTAGTCATGGTAGGAGATAGGCGCCTCAATGAAGTAGGAGACTGAATGTGTGAAATAATCAGGAGAGACATAGCCGATGACCAAAGGACGGCCTGGATCTTTAGGGTTTTCCCAGCTGTCATACTGTGAGAATAGCTTCATGAACCGTGTTCCCCATTCCCTTCATATGGTGCATTTTAAAATAAAGATATAGAAGGATGAAAGAATTATCATTATAGTAATTAAGCCTGTTAAAATGAAAATACCCTACAAAAGTAACAAATTATCCTCTACAAGGCGACCACCTCTTTTCAATCATACATAAATTTGTCAAAAGTGAAGGCTCTTGAGACCATTTTAATGTTTTGCTGAATTCACAAATTACCAAATATCAGAAAGATTATACTACCTCCGCAGGAAAGTAATATAACCCTTTATCTTATAAATTCCAGAATATTACCCCGCCAATCCTTCTTTGGGATTTTCCTCTTTCTGAATGAATTGAGGGGTAATCAGAGAATTTTGACAAAAACAAGGAGAACATAGCAGACACTTCCCATGTCTTATAAAGGAATAAGTGAAATCTCTCACACAGGCTAAATATACCAATGAAACAAATATAATGTTGGTACCTGTGAGCCTCATAGAGTTTATCATCTATGCCTTCATCTACATAGTTCAAAGCCAACAGTCGATTCTGCATCATATTTATTTATAAAACACTTGGTCAAAAGGGAGTAACTAAAACACGACCTAAACAAATACATAAATGAAGTATGTGACAAAAACCTAACAAATATAGAGAGAGCAGTACCTGACCAGCATTTCGAGAATCAGGATCAATTTGAAGGCATCTCTCATAAGCATCTATTGCTAAAGCAATGTTACCAGCATCTCTGTATAGCACCCCTAATTGCCACAAATATTAAAAGGAAAATTATTATGGAATAATTATACACTAACCAAAATAATGAACTCAAATATATTTCATACATGACAGGCATATCCTGTATCCACCATATTCAACTGCATAGTATCAAAATACCCCTCCCCTATACATAAGAGCTAATAATGCTGATATTTTTATTTTTGCTAAAAAAATAATGACGTACCTTGAAATAATAATTGTTCAGCAGGGCCTACTTGAAAATTCATCATTTATACATGACACAAACATTAAACAACTTTTTGAACTACTTATTTTATTTAATGACTCAACTATTGCAAATACATAATCAGATTAGCTAAAAAAATGTTTCCTTCTTAAGAATGATTACATTATACAAATATTTTATGATTTCATCGTAATTTGTCCCATATAGATTATTTGTGCAGTCAGGACAAAATAATTTTATAATTAAATGTAACATATGTCATTTCCAACTAAAATAAGTTTTTCCCCTGAAAAAAAACTCGACTTAAAAAAATAAGTAGTGTGGTTCTCTTTGACTTTTTGAAGAGGGAAAGCTAGTTTTCCATTTTAGTCATAACAGAAAGGAAAAAGGAAACTAAGAGCCTGCAACATTTTTTTATCGAGTCAGGACAAAAAGATCAAGAATACAAATAGTACTTTTAATTAGGAAAGATAAAATTTCTATCATATCCACTACCTAAGTTATTGTAAGCCTCTGCATAAGTTGGGTTTGCTGCAATAGCTTTCTCTATCATGCTAGCTGCAGCATCCATCTTACCCTACAGTGAGAGTGGAACAAAAGAGCAAGCAAGATAAGAGAAAGGTAATATTCTGCATCAGCTAAAGAAAGAAATAAACCTGAACAGTGTAAACGACTCCAAGGTTGTTAAGAGATTGTGAGAAGTTCGGCTTAATAGACAAAGCCATCTGCAAATTAATAAATATGAATTCATACCAGAAATATAAAGGAAGTATGTTGCTTTTGACAAATTTATTGGAAAGATTACAGAGCGTACCTGATAACACTCAACAGCTTTGTCCAAGTTGTCTCTATCTTTGTAAATAACTCCTAAATTGTTGCATGCCTCAGCACAACGAGGGTTGAAATGTAAAGCAAGCTCATAAAATACAATTGCCTTCAGAAATAACGAAAAAATAAATTAATCACTATGAAGTCCGCAATAAAGGGGGTCAATGATACTACTGATAGGCTTACCAATATTTCATAATTCACAAATGAGAAGGGTTTACTGCCTGCATTCTTTCGTGACTCCATTTTTAAAGTTTATAAATAAAACATAAGACTTGCAGCAAACTAAACAGTCAGATATGATATTTATGACTTTCTCTACACACACTTAAAAGCAACATACAGAAATTGTCCACGTTAAAGGATATACTTATTTGTCTGTGAGCCCATGAAATTTATACAAAAAATATCTAATGTTTCTTTATTTTTATTTAAGTTAATAATTTGAGTGCTGCATTAAAGTCTTAAAGTGGGGACATAAAAGAGGCATTCCAACCCTCTTCATAAATATAACCTCCTTGATACTTCAATCCTTCTAACCCTCAACAGGCCTAGCATGAAAATAGGGGCACCTTTTGAAGATATAGATCATGCACATATACCAATAGTCCTATGCTATCAAAGTTTTATTATAAAATGCACAAATGTATCAGAGAGATGATGGATGGGCGGAGTGTGTTTTAACTTTTTGCCTGGGAGGGCAGGGGCATTCAAACTAACCATCTCAAATTTGAGCATTTCACCATAAGCTACACCAAGATTATACATTGCATCAGCATAGCGCCAGTTGTAGTACAACGCTTTTTTGTAATACACCACACCTTGGTTTATATCTCCTTCCAGCTTAACCTTTTATCATGTGAAAAAAATGTATTACATGTAGAAAAGATATAGAACAAAACAGTCATAATTTTTGGTAGGATTATAGCAAACACCAGGCTATGATGGCACAGACATATGTTGGCACTATCTTAAGAGAGTGAACTATTGAGCATACCTTTGTTCCCAGATCCGTAAGAGCAATAGCCATGTTATTTTTAGCAATCTCAAAATTAGGAGAAATTGTCAAGCACCTGTATACAATCAGAAAATGGAAAATATAAGGATGTCATATCAAATTCTGCATGCTTATTCAACAAACCAAAAATTTCTCTCCTCAAAAGCAAGTTAATTCCTTCACACAATATTTCTTCTCGATGTGCAGAATATACCCAACTATACAAAATATGTCCTGCACAAAAAATAAATATAAGCAATATCCCTCAGCCTCAAAACCCACACCTTGTAATATTATTTTGCGTGCCTAAACCCCCCTTCCTTGTTCCCTCCCTGCACAAATAAGCTAAAAAAGAAAGTTGCATTGATGTTTTGCAGGGGGTGCAATGTGTTTTGAGCTTCTTCCAGGCAGAAATGAAACATCTCAAGATCAATTCTAACCTCTCATAGCATGCAATGGCAGCCTCCAATTCACCTCGATTTTTATAAATAACCCCCATATTACAATATGCCTCAGCATATAAAGGTCTCTCCAGGGCAGCCTTCTCATAGCAATTAAGTGCTAGGTCATATCGCATCATCTCAGAATACACTACTCCAAGATTATAATATGCTGGCTGCATTGAAGATATAGATCTTTGAGAAACTTAAATATTTGCATCGGAAGCCCAATATTCTGCTACTATGTAAATACAGGAGCAGAGAGAAGAAGAAGAGTGAACACATATATGGACTGCTCATTACCATGTAGAATTGTGTTCAAAATAGTACAGAAACTTATCAGGATACATTTCTCCATTATCAGGGGCGGAATCACTTGCAGATCCACTTGATAAATATGGTCATCAATTGCCCCCCAACTTTTTGAAAAATTAAACTAATCTACATAGAATTTTCTTTCTTGATAGAATTTCCAAAAAGAAACCTAAATTCACCCAAAAATTTTTGGTAAAGTTGCTCATTGTAACACTCTACTTCCAAAAATAAAAGAACAAAGTTGAAATGATTGTATAAAATCCGTAATTAGTATCATTACCCTCCCCCTTTTTTTCCAATCTGGTTGAATGATTTTTTTTCCTCGTAGATCGGTTGTGTAGTTTGCATGGGTTCTCTTTCATTGTGGTCTAGTTGTCTTACTTCCTGAAATTTGGCTTGAACTTTGAAATCCCAACCAACAAACCAAAAATATAATGTTGTTTTGAAAATGGTATAGATGCACTAGGATGTATGGTAATCTTTGTTGGTATCGACCCAGAATTTTTATAGGACAATGCAAAAAAGCAGGGCCAACCTCTGTAAAGGAGAGAGAATTATAATCTAGCCAAAATACAGATGCACTTCCATGCTATTTGAACTTAAAGCATAAACAACTTACAGCATAGCGGCTATCTATCTCAAGTGCTTCACAATACTTTTGAATCCCCTCTTCAGTGTTACCAGCCAGTTTCAAACTAGTACCAAGATCTGTTAGAACAATGGCAAGGCACTCTGCAGCTGGCTTGTAAGACAGGTCTGCCTTGAGAGCCTTCTGGTACAACTTCACCAGTTTCCAGACCATGCAAAAACAAAAAAATTAGCTTACACAAACCATGGAAGCCATTTTAAGCAGTCAGACTTAGAAATAGTGGGTAAAACATTGTGCTGAGGTAAAATTGGCCTAGATGCAGCTTGAAAATGGCTTAAAATTCTGGATAGAGCAACCAGTATATAATTTGACACGCAGACATACATGCATGTACTGAGAAAAAGAATCTACCTCATTTAAAGAAGTCTGGAAATACTGGTATTAACATTGACCACTATGATATCAAAACTCAAACTGCTTTACTTGGAACCACCAACAACTGCAAAAGTAGTCTAGTACAGGTCTTTGAATGCTATGGAGATACAAAAGCATTCAAAAAAACATACAGATTGTGCGAAGAACATGAGACCACACAAAAATACAGTACAAGCATACCAAAGAAAACACACAGAACAAAAACAAAGGGTAGAGGGTATACCTCAGCAGCCTCAACAAGGTGGCCTTCATCCTTGTAAATGACCCCACAGTGAGTCAGAGCACATGCATTAAGAGGGTCTTGCCTGACAGCCTCAGAGAAGCTCTCAAATGCCTGCCTCATCATCCCCTGCATCTGTAGGCATATGCCACGGCCAATCAGAGCCTCCACATTGCCCCCATCCCGTTCTATGACTCTGTTATACAGGCCCATCGCATCTGCAAACTTGTTCCTTGACCGCAGTATGTTTGCATATGAAAGTGCATCCTTTGGCTCCAGTCGCTTCTCAGCTTCACCATTTGTGGCTTGGGGAGATGAAGAAGGCATTTTGGGGACTGGAGAGCAGCTCGTCTCAAAAATCATGTCTTGTTTTTCTTCTGAGTGCTTGTCTGAGGTGGTTGTGTCAGACCATGCCATTCAGAGGCGCGTCAATATTCAATTCACAGCTCTGTGTTTCTGAACAGAGAGAGTGGGAGAGAGAGATGATAAATGTGATTTTGGTAGCAAATAAATGTATGAAGTACAAATGAATAACTGTTTGAATTGCAGTTAAAAAATGGTCACTAGCTTTTGCACTAAAAACTGTGCCCTGACTAGGTTCTGTTACCAGACCAGTGAAAGTTTAATTGGGTGTACAATGATCAGATTCCCTGCTTTATTTTTCTCGCAAGATGACAATGTGAAATAAGTGATAAATATATTTTACTAAAATCAGGATTTGAAGAGAACAGATGGCACAGGGTTTTCAATTTGCCTTGAAAATCATACTGGTGCTAGTGGCATCTAATTCTCGCTTTCTACCTGGATACTTAGTATCTCAGCATGGCATATGTATGGGTATATGGTTCGTGCTTTGTAGATTACAAAGACCTATACTAGGTTTCCAAATTGGGGGTAAATAGAGGTTTGAACTTGAAAGCGGCTCTTAAGAGTTAAAACAGAAATAAAATTAAACCCGCAAAAGAGAAAAAAAGAAAAAAAAAACACGTGCACGATTAAAAATACAGGATCAAAAAAGAACTGGGAAAAATAAAAAGGAAAAAAAAAACGAAGCGTGCCTTTCAAACAATTAAGTAAAGGTTGTGAGAACTAAAGCAATATCATTTTTTTTCTCTCCTCTTTTTAATAAAATTGAACTGAAGAAACGCACCAGTTAGGAATCGTACCTAGCCACTCTCACTCGCGAGCTATTAATTGTTAACGAAATGAGAAAAAAGAATCTAATTAGTGGTAGCGCTTTTTATTTTTTTATTTCTTGGACTAAGAATAAAAAGGGAAACTCACAGTGTATAAGAGGTGTAAGCTTTGCTGGAGGTGCCATGGCGGCGCGCACCGAGAGGAGAAGAAATGGCGTCGAGTGTTTTGGCCTTTTGGGAGCTCAGGCGGAGCGCCTTTTCTCCCCTCCACTCTTTTTTCTCGCTCTTTTTCTGCTTTTTGGGGTTTTATTTTCGCCTTTTTCCCCTCTCTGGCTCTCTAAAAGAGGCGGAGATATACTTGGAGAGCTTTCTCAGTCGCGGTTTTTTTATTATGAACGGTTCAATCGCTTATCAACGGTTCTGATTTAACAATATAAAGATTTCTGCATTAACATTCGTGTTTATTATTAAATCACGATCGTTGATGAGCGATCGGACGGTTCACAATAAAAAAACTGCAGAACTCTTCAGAGAAAACTCTCCATGCGCCCGAGACCATCTTATATTTACATCCCTTGAGATTGATTATTTCCGCGTGTTCCGAGAGGAGGAGAAATGACTTTTTTTTTCTAATATCTCTGTAGAACATTGAAATTTTGACTACATCCTCTCTTAGTCGCTTATACGAGCTTGATTTTGAAGGAACCAAATCCGCTATTATTCTAGCTGAATAATAGGACTCTCTTATTTTTATCTAACTATCGCGAATTTTCCATAGTTTGAATCTCAAACTATTTTTGATAACTCGAATCTCAAACTATCTCGAATTTCAAATCTCCATCATCGAGATGGAAATAAGAGGGGTCCTATTATTGTCAATAATAATAGCAGATTTAGACCCGATTTTGAATCCAATTACAGTTGTTGACGACTTGACAAATGGGATCTAACAATGTTTGAGATAATTTTAGAATTAATATTTTGATAAGTCACTGAATTTTAATATTTATTTATCACTGAAATTTTATTTATCCATTTTTTATCACTAAACTTTGATATTTATTCATATTTGATCACTCCATTAGTTTTTTTGTTAAAAATAATTAAAAAAACTAATGAAAATGATCAAATATGAATAAACATCAAAGTTCTGACTAAAAACGAATAAATAAAAATTCAATGATCAAATATAAATAACATCAAAATTCAGTAACATCTAACATGTCAAGATTGACCCATAATTCTATGCTAACTAGAGTTCATTACTTTATTATTAAACGACTTAAGAAATTAGCACTTTATATTGTTTGTTTCCTCAATCATAAGCAAAAGAAATCATTCATGATAATATTATTTTAAAACGTTCACGAAATAAGATCATCCGTTCAAAAGAAAGATCCTTAATGAATATTTAAAATCAGAGATCTTAAACTCCCATTTTATCTCCGACGCAGAACTTACTCAGAGATGGAGTTAACCACGTCTTTGTAAAAAAAATCTGTGTCATAATTTTCCATTTCATTAAACATCGGCAAGTTTTTGATCATTATAAATACACGCATAGATATCTATCTACACGATTGGTATTTGTAGGAGACAAACGCCACTTACAAATGACGCATTTCAAGAAAGAAGCCACCGGCGATGTGGTGCGTTGCTCAATACAGCATGATCGCGGCGCTTTACCGTCATTCGTAGATTTAAAATTTTACTTTTATCACTCTTATTATTAATAATATGATTATTATAATTATTATATTTTAAAAAATCTGGGCTCAACGTTATTGGGCCCTATAAAAGAAAAAATAAAAAGAAAATAAAAAGAGAAATTAACTAGGCGTGTAAACGGTAGATATTATCTATTTTTTGCAGCTTCATATCCAAAGAAATTATATCTATAAATATGTCATACATATTTGTATCCGTAAAAAATAATATATATATATATAGAGAGAGAGAGAGATCTCGAAATTTTAATTTATCATTCTCATTAAATTCTTTATATAAAAATCTTATGGGATGCAAAAATTTGGAGTGTTTTGAGATTTTTAGGTCACCGTTTTTAATTTTTTAAAATGATGTTCAAGTATTGAATATATTATTATTATTATTTTTAGAGCTGATTTTCAAAAATTAAAAACCACAACTTAAAAAACTCAAAACGCTCCAAATTTTTGCATCCCATAAGATTTTCATATAAAAAAATTAAATGAGAATGATAAATTAAAATTTCAAAATGATTTGATATTTTTTTTGAGCTCACGGAAGGCCTCCGTGAGCTTAAGCTCACGGTATCTCCACTCTTTCTCTCTCTCTCTCTCTCTCTCTCTATATATATATATATATTGTCAAATTGTAAAATAATGTGGATATTCAAATTATCTGTATCCGAAAATAGAATAATATTTATAAGATTTTTAGTTATAAATTAGTTAAATAGTCATTGTTATCTAAAATATTTTTATTATCCTAAGTATTTATTTCTTATATATATCTATATTTATTTAGTAATATAAATTAGTTTTTTCTTATATGTTACTGAATTCGTATCTAAAATCATATCCATTAAATATTCATTTTGAATTTTTATTTCTTTAAGATGGATATGATGTTTTTCAAGATCCATATGTGAATCCAATAAACCGTCGAATAACTTTTTTGATCCATATGTAGATCTATTCATGAAAATTTATATCAGACTTTCATTTATATAAATTTAGATGAGATTTTCGAATTTGAGATATACATGACACCCCTAAATGAAGGAGAATTTCTGACATAGCATTTGTGGTTGCCTTAAGTTGGCCATGCGCGAGTTGATGTAAATTAATAAATGTGTGCGCTGGGGAAAATAATGGCATTTACCACTCAAGGTCAATCACTAGGATTCCTGTCTCTGTATGGTGGTCCACCACTTTCTATTACACGATTTTCCTCAATTTTAGATTTTGTCGATTTTGATTCTCAAGAGCTATTTTGTTTTTTTTTTTTTTTTTTCTTTTTATCGGTCAAGCCCGAGTTGCACGAAATATTGATCAATTTTTAAAGGTGAATACCGTCAGCTATGAAATCTACACATCTAACCCAATAAACTCCAACTAATTTATTGTTCTTTTCAATTTGACACCTCATTTTATTGTGCTAGTTGTTTGTTTTGAATAAATTTAGTACCAATTTTTAGATGTAATGGAAATTGTCATGTTCTTCGATCAATACAAAGTACTTTAATCTTCTCCTCATCTAGTTCGTGCAGAATTGAAATAAATTTGTGTTTTGGTTGTTAGTTTATATACTTTTATCTATTAGTATAAATATATTTGGATGATAGCATAAACATTTTTATTGTGTACTGTATACTGTATGCATGTTTGAGATGACAACTGCTGAGCACTGGAAATGCATGGGACAAAGAGCGTTGGGTGCTAGATGCAAAAAGAGTCTTCACATGAATCGTTGCATCTCCTCATAATTCAAATTGAAATGAATTTCAAAATGATCCAATAAATCATGTACTGCATTACGCAATACTACACAGCAGAGGATTAAAATCCAACAAGAGGAAGTATAAAAATATTCGTCTAGAAAATTTTAAGAAATAGAATTGGAATACAAAATTGAAGTACAATTATCACATCATATCTATATTATATTATATAATTTTGGATGGCCTTCGACACTGTATCTCTACAGTACTTTCTACAGTATTATCTACAGTACCACAAGTCCAATATTTGTGATGGCTGTGATATAAATCAAGCACTCAAGTACCGCAAATATGTATTGCTATACAAAATTATAACAGTTCCAATGTAAAGTAAGTTAATAAATAAATATTCAAGGTATCTTCATATATAAATTTTGTTATAAAAATACTTTTCTCATGGACGTACATTACTGTTTTACTGAATAGTCTAAGAAGTAGATCACCATCTATTTTCATTAGAAAAACTACAAAATCAATATTTTTAATAAAAATATTTTAAATTGGATAAAATTTTATTATAAAATTCACTTTGACTTGATACGTACACAGTTGTATAATATATTTTCTTTACTTAAAGTATGATTTATTTTCAAAATATACAAATAGTGTGAATATGAAAACCAAACTCAAATATACGCAAACAAAATATGGAAGAAAAAAAATGATTGATTGCATATCTATTTTTTGTTCTATATTATTTTCAACATATTATAGTATTATACAATTAATCTTTCATTATGAATAATTATATACAAAAAAATTACCCTTTATTAGTCTGCAAACATTTTTTCCAATAAAAAATAATACAAAATAAAATTAGGTGTTTTAATATTTTGCGTACAATATTTAAAACATTTAAAAAATGCATAGTTAAAACAATAATTCTAATGATTTTTAATTTTGACAATTTACTAAAAACAAATCATGGATTTTGTGGAACATATTTACCTATACATCAAAGACATGCCGAAGCAACGGAGGCTTTTCTCTAGTAATATTTAACATATAACACTTTTCAATAAAGACCTCATTAACAACATAATGATGGGAATACCGACTTAAATATGTAGAGTTACTGATTGCCGATTCTCATAATGAGCTTGAACCCAATGGGAATATTAACTTCCACCAACATATCGATTCTACGCTAGTCGTGGAATTATCTCCTAACACGACACTTTTAAATAAAAAAAGGGGGAAAATGAGATAATTCTATACAGAAGATAAAACAATGTTACAAATTAATCATTCAGAGCTAACAAAAATTTACTCATTTTTTCCAAGCAAAATCTAGGTGTGTTGCCTGATAGCCTGCTTGGCTTCTAATCCAAGTCTGATGAGAAATATGCTGATTTCATCCAGAAGTACAAAGTGGCGAACCAAATATTTATTATTACATGGCACGGGCCATGGGGTCTATGCTGACTTGGACTTTCTCACAGCAGGACGCCGAAAGATGTTAATTAGATCATCAAGCCCCTACAATATCACAAAAAAAAAAAATCCAAACCATACCTCAGAAAACATGAGACCATTGCATTAATTTTTTGGTGCACTAAAAACTCAGGAAATTTAACTGGCTAAGCCTTTCAAATTGTAACTAAGGTAAAATGCAGTATGTATCCAAATAAAACTAGGGTGTTACAAGCTCAAAAAGAAGGTCAAAGACTCGTCAGCTTACAACTTATGAATTGTTGGATAGGTTTTAAACATGAATCTGAAGCATTAATCTTGTTTCACATTACAAATCAGGTGTTTAACTCCCGAACTTGTGAATATGTGAATCCATTCATCATAAAAGCAACAATTTTCAAACTAAAGGTTGGCAATATCACTCAAAAATCTGCAGATTTGGGATGTAGAAATTCCCCTGATGAGCATAGAAAACCTACCACACCACGCCATCAGCGATCCAACATATGGATCTCCTTAAAAAAACAAAAAAGCCCCAAACGGCACCCACGCCACAGTCCATATTGAAAGAGTGTGGTTATTTATCGAGCAAATAAAAAAAGAAATCATTGTGTTGATATTTTAATCATTCAAATCTTTTGCATAGGTACTTCATAAACTCAACAATCAAATATATTTTTTTTTATATTTTGAGATTCTTTCTTATATATGTTGAATTGCAATTCTTCCTTAATCATTTAATCATTCAAATCAATCACTGTGTTGAACTGCAATTCTTTCTTATATATGTTCCAGGGGGGTCATTCTATAAGAACAAGCAGGGAGATAGAAAGAGGGAGATAGAGATACCCTTGTGGTGATGACGAGGAAACCAAAGAGCACTATCAGATAAGATGCCAGAACCATCAGAAACAAAAAGTCAAATGTAACACCCACCACCTACAATTTTACACATATTATTTTGTGAAACATCAACTAATGAAATGATTAACGTAGATTTCATTTCGAAACAAAAAAAGATTACCTGGTATATATTAAGTGTGGCTTCTGTGGAATCATAGAAGGTGAAAGCCCCGTCAAGGATCTCGTTCTGCACATGTACCTCGACTGTGTGGTCAGCTAGTTCCTGCAGCACAGAATTCATAGATTTATTCAATCATATGAATGAATTCATGCATTTCAGTTTAAAAATATATTAATTGTCAATAAGAAATATATAAAACCAACCATTATGATCATCATGTCAGTAAGAATTTTCATTGTTGTTCATTGTTGTTTTGAGTTTTTAAATAATACAACAACAACAACAAAACCTTTAATTCCAAATAAATTGGGGTAGGCTAGAAATGAAACCCAATCCGAAAGCATAGAGATCATAGATCTCAAATGTAAGAGAAAAAAATGATGATGATGATGATGATGATAATGAAAATAATGATGATGATGATGATGATGATGATGATGAAAATAATGATAGTACTAGTACTAATAATAACAACAAATATTTTATTGAATTTGCATAGCACCTAAAATGTTTTAGACATCTGCAATATTAGTCGATCACTAGGCTAGTCTGACAGTAGAGCTGCCTGTTAAGATACTAACAGCATTGCCACATACTTTAAGATAAAATTTATTTCTTATGCCAATTTGAACTAAAGAATCAATGCAGGAAGATTTACATATTGAATGAAATTATTAGATAAACATCCCTACTAGTTATAAGAGATCGATTGAGTTAATTATTTTTTTTAGAAATTGCAAAGCTGTATCCTGTCAGTATTGACAAAATCAGTGCTTGCATATGTAATTTTTGTTCCTCTACTCCTTAAAGAATAAACAGAAAAACCAACTTGTACTTCATTTGGGGTATGAAGGTACAAAATTAAATATTATGGTCAGTTTGATAATTCATTAGTATTCTTCACGAGTACAACCCTAGATTGGTCCACAGCTCTGAACACATGTCAGAATCTATTCATCAACTGCTAGTATTTTTTCTCCTCAGGAAACAGAAAAGAATAGAAACCTTCTTAAGAGTGGCTAGGAAAGGGTTGTTTCTTGAGAGAAAGGATGCCACTCGAGGAGTTCGCGATAAGAAATCTAACATTGATCTGATATGATGAGAGTTCACAGCCAAGCTACTGTTATCTGCAAATATATCTATATTCTTTCCTTTATGTCCATATATTTGTCTCTGAAAAAATAAAAAATAAAAAGTAGTGAATTATCATGTAAAGATATTTTAAGATAGGCAGTTGTTTTCTTTACTGTAAAACGAAACGACAATATATTAGAGCTTTGCTAGCGATTCTAATGCAAAAATAAAATGCAAAACTGAAACACAAACTACTAATCCTACCGCGAGGCTCTCAGCAACCAATTTGACAGTTCTGACCACCGCTTCCTCATCAACTGATTTCCTGTATTTGAATAAAACAAAAAAAAAAAATAAGTCAAAACAAATTATTTGCAAGTACTTCCAAGTTTTAAATTAACAATTCCAGAACAAAACTGTAGTGTATGCATTAAATAGTCAAAAATATTGCCTGCACTTGGTAAAAACACTGCTCCCTACCTAGTATCATGGATATTGCCTGTGCTTTGTAAAAATTCGGGTGCTGCAGAAAGCCCAGAAAGTGTCAAGGCTGTAACCCTAAACCTAGAAAACTGTTCATGTTCCCAAGCTACCTGTTTACATAGACATAATAAAATTTTAAAACAAAAAGAAGCCAGTATAACTAACGAGATAAGGCACATATTTATCTACTGGCTAATAGATAAAAAAAAAGATATCAGGCTGGGTACAAACCCGGGGATTCGAAATATTGATCTTCTTGTGCTTCAAATTAACTGAGAAACCCACATCTTTAGCAACGTCCGAAAAACCCTGCCAGAAAAGGACCATTAGCAATTTATAAAGACATTTTCTTAGGAATTGGGGGGTGTCCCAAGCCCTTGGGATCAAAGTTGGTCCCAAGCCTTGTTTCAACCATCCGAGCACCCTTGTTTCACCAATCTTGATGAAACTCATTTCCCAATATTAAATGACTTTATCCGTTCTTGACTTAGAGAAAAATTCAAGGAGCAGTTGTTAAGGTATCCTGAGAAGACAAGTGCAAACAGTGGGAATAGAACCTACTATGCATGAAATTATTAAATTTTACTAAGGCGCTCCAAGCATTATAGGATGTACATTCACATTCCATGCATTATGCTAGGGATAAGCATTACGCTTTCAGAAGCAATAGGTGGATGCATGACTTTCTGAAAATCTGGTAAGGCACAATAATTGTGCATTACAATACTCAGGATAATGATAATTAGTTAAAAAAGCAGGGGCATTAAAAATATATACTTCATGGATTTCCTTGATGTACACATTTTCTGGGGGTTTTGATATGTGCATCCAGAGGTCATTCTCCCATGCACCAACACTGTTTATGCAAATCGCATATTCAATACCCTCTCTTACACGCTGATCAAAGCTTCTCAGCCACTGAAAATTAAATCTGGTCAAATAAATTAATGATAAATGAAACATGCCAGGAATCTGGTACTCACTTTTCTGATCTTCCTTTACGTATAAATCAAAGAAAAAGCATCTATTAGAAAGCAATATTTCATTTAAAGAAAAACAAAGACTATAAAATTGCTGCTGCATTAGCTCCATAGTCAGGTCCGGTATTGCCAAAAACTGGGGTGCAGTTGGTATATTATACATTATGGCAGATGCATACAAATAATGACATAAGTGGAAAAAAATATGAACGAATCTTGACAAAGTACCTTTTGAGTACCATTATAATTGTAGGGACCGCCAGAGGTTAAACCAAAGAGGAGGTTGTACTTCCCTCTAGTTTTAGGATTCGAGTAGAGGCGCGAGAAGAGGCGTGCTATTTCCAGAAGTGCAGCAACACCACTCCCGTTGCTATCACTGCCCACTGACAGAGCCTTTAATTTTACAAAAAGGAACAAATAATGTAAAAATAAATTAGCATCTGAAGATAATCAATTTTCAGTACCCATGAATTTTAGTTAATGGTTCCTCAGTTTGCATACGGCTGCAATCAAGACACTTCTATTTCCCACAGAATAGGATTTAATTTTCAAAATTTTGGAGGAATACAGTTTCTTAATAAAGTACAAACTTCTATGAATGAGAATATTGTTGCAGTAAAATACGACCATTTTTTTTTGTATAGCGTAATACATTAAAACCTTAATTTGTTGAGTTAAGCAGGTCCTCAGAAGTTGAGAAATAGGAAGGTCATAAAAATAAATGACAGATATCGCCTCAAAAAGAAGTTTCTTTTAGTGTGCAAATTTCCTACTTTAATAAAATCATAGATATTGTCTGCAAAATTCCTACTTTAATAATGTTGCAATTTCAGGTTCTATTTCTTCACACCTCCTTTTTCAGATTACTAAAAACAAAACTGGAGAAGTTACACCATTCAATTGAAAAAGTAAAGTATACATTAAATCATTAATTAATTTTTGAAGTTATAGTTGGAAATGCACAGAGAAAAGATTCATACTGGCGCAGAGCCAAAAGTGTCATAGCTTGCAACAATAGCAATGGTAGGGAGCTGATCAGACTCTCCATCTTTTCGCCCTGGAAGCCATCCCTGTAATGAAGTAATCTTGTTGTAGTTAACTAAACAAAATCTTTTAAAAAAAAAATAGATTAGATACGACCAATATCTTTTTATTGTACCTGAAAATTTGATATGGTAGGAGGAGGGAGCTTCTTAGCCTCAGGTGTGGATATCACCAACTTGTAACTAGGAGAAATAAGATAAAGCAGTATTAATTCATAACTAAATATAATTGCAAAAAAATAAATAATAAACCAAATCAATACAAATTATATCTTCTTGATGTTACATAAAGTTAATTGAATTAATAGCTGGCTTTCAATCAAATTGCATGAAAAGACATCACTCTGTACCCGCCATTTGTGGAAGTTGAGGGTTGGGTAGAAAAGTTGTTTCCACGAATGTCTCCTAACAAGTTGTCGAATGTGCTGCTCTCATATGCAAAATACACAGGATACTGCACAATACATAATAACAGAATAATTAGACAATTATCATGAGGACAATTACTGAGATAATCATACAAAACTGAAAATTTCTTGTAACACAAACATATAATGTGCAAAAATCCTCCTCAACCATAGTCACTCTTGAATGATAATTGACAAATATATATTTTAGGATTAGTAATGTCTTAAGGTTTCATAAGGTGAGACTGAGACTGCATCTCCCAAAACACCTTTAGAAAAAGCAATTTATTACATATCCTCTGATGAGGCTTTTCTTATGATAACTTCAAAATATTTTGATGGTTATACTTGTAAGCATTAAAACCTAGAGTCACGGGCGGTAGCACAGTTTGGCTAGGAAAAGAGTTCTAGGACTGTTGTCTACCCAAAGGTCGAGAGTTCGATACCCGCCCACGACTTTGCAGCCTCTACAAAGATTTTGAAGAATTGAGAGAGAAGGGGGGGGGGGGGGGTGAGACCTACTGGTAATTCGGCATGAATAAGCAGATCTTCCAACTCGTTCAGTACAATTTTAACTTGGCTGAGATCCACATTTTTCCCGAAATCACCAAATTTAGAACTCAGCTTCTGAGGAAGGAGAATCACCAAACCACCCAATGGCTTCTTATTAGAAATGTACTCTGATAAAATGATTAATAAAATTAAACCAAGATTACCTCATTTTTGCATAGAACAGAAAAGAGGACTAGTGGACACTCTGCTATGGTAAAATATACAAGTTAAATCCAATACATGTTATTGGTTTCTAACAATCTCATTATATGGTAACATCATAGCATTCACATAACAGCTTTATGTCTCCACCTATGACCTGGCTGAGAGCAGCTTATTGGTTTCATTTGACCAGCTAATCTAGGATTCCTATGCCTGTAACATGCTCATTGGTTTCATTTAACCAGATAATCAAGGATTCTTATGCCTGTGGAGCTGTAACACACTCACTTGGGACCTAATTGAGGAATCCTATGTTTATTTGAATGCTTAATTGGCACTTGATCTGTATTCTGGAAACAACAAAAGCTAATAAAAATTGTAGTAATAGGTCCAGGTATAGAAACTAAGAATCAGGTGGAATTGCACTCTTGCTACTATAGGAAGCCAAAAGAGGATTACAATAAAGGCCGATTTAAATCATCTCCAGTTGTGTGAACATAATTCCCTAGTCCCACATATAAAATGCCAATCAGCAAATTATGGAACCAGACGATTCAGATTTCAAAATTCTAAACACTATGTAATTGGCTTCTTCCAGCCAAACCAGAACCAAAGCCGGGCAAGAACTCTTTTAGAAGTTTCATGCCCAAGTGGATCAAAGCACCCGTTCCAAGTAGTGACTGTCGCTTGAGTAGCTTACAAGTCCCTTCCACTTACCCCAGTGGCAACAAACCTAGACAATATAGCTAGTTGCAAAAACGTGGCTAAAAGTATTCTGGTACCTCTGAGAAAGGAAAGATCAAGGTCAAGCAAGGGGACAACCAAGGCGGAGCGGGACAGATCCGCGCCAGGGTCGAGCGGGAACGAGGCGGCAATGTGGTTGAGGCCGGAGATGCGCGAACCGAGAGGTACCCCTGCGAGATCATACTGGATCAGGCGGTATACGTGTGCGGCGGATGCGGCATCGCCGAGCTCAACGCAAGCGAAGAGTAAGAGCAGGAGAGAGAACATCGAGTAGGAGAGCGAGAAGTCCTCAGGGACAGCCATTGTTGGATTCGGAGGGGTGAGTCAAGCGTCCAACTTCGTCGCCACTCGCCGGATTGAAGAGATGGCGGTTGGTGTGCTGTATCGGCAGTGCAGTTTAAGAGGCCCAATAATGCCCGTTGCGAAATTTGGCAACCAGTTTCAGAAACAAATTGGAGCGTGCAAATATTTCCAAGACTTGTTTCTCCGTATGCTTCCTGCACGAATTTACTTTATCCGTACAATTATTTGATATATTATCTTATCTATCAATTTTTGTGATGTATGACATGAACGTGCTCAAAGTTGTTGATTAGAGACGCCTTCACATAATAATAGAAAATGCTGCACCTTTAGATGGTTGCATTTTGTAAGAAACATTATGCGTCTGTCTATCTTTGTTACAATCACGCGGACGACATATACTGGAATTCAGGTATTATGCCAGTTTTTATTATTAATAATTATTATTAAATTAATATTGTTAAAAATAAGAGTGAAAACCATAAAATTTCAAATATATGAATATGTACGCTAATTGTCGATGTACACGCGCGCATACGCCATCCCATCTCATTTGCGCTGCGCGCGTTTTGTATATATTAGAAGGAAACGCAGCGCGTTCAAAAAAAAAAACGGAAAAAAAAGCGACGCGCCACGGCATGCGCGCGTTTCGTAAAAAAAAAAAAAAAAAAAGGAAACGCGCCATTTGGCGATGGCGCGCGCGCTTCGTAAATTCAAACGCGCAGCGTTGATGAGCGTACACCATTTATGCGATGTGCCCGACATTCGTATATTTGAAATTTTACATTTCTCACTCTTATTTTTAATAATATTAATTTAATAAAACTTTTATTACTAAAAACTACGGTATTATGCAGAGGACACATATCGCCAATGTGCGGAAATTTAGTTGACATATGGAGCCCTGCCTTGAGTAGAAAAACTCTACTCAATTTAGACGACTTTGTAGTTAGACATACATTTTTTATAATTTACATAATTCAGATTTAAAATTTACTAAAAGTCATCGCTTTTAAAAGAAGGATAAATGAGTTGTTTGGTAAGATACTCCCTCGCATTTAATTCACATTTAATTCACATTAATTTTTGTAATTTTGCGGATCTTTGTTGGGCAAAAACTTGAACTCTGAGTTAATAATCAACAATTCAACACTATATATACAATTCTTTTGAGCTCATGTTTGATACTGCTTTAGTATTAGCAAATTTATGAAGAATTTATATACTTATTAATAAATTAAGAACCTTAAAAATCGGCATATTTTAAATTTTGATAACATGATTCTTTGTATATTTGTAATATAAGAGTAATGAATAAGTATGGATAAATTGAAATTTTTGAAATTTTTATGAATATGCCAGCAATTGAATTAACCCATCATTTTTTTTAGTGAGAAATCCGAATAACCATATTGCAAATGTTCGATCTTTTTGTAAAACGGTATGAAATCCGGATAAGCATATGGAAAAAAATCCAGTGACATGAAATAAGCTAAATGAACCTTGTCCAGCAAGGGGATGGTGCCAATGCAATGCCATAGTGGTCCTCTTTCGGTCATTCATAGACCATAGACCGGGTTCTTTCCTTCGTTATCCGACAAGCACTCCGACTCTCTCTGGTCTCTACTCTCTACTCTCTACTCTCTAGCGAAAGCGAACCAATCCAATCCTAACCTAACCGTTCCCTTTCATTCGGACAGCACAGGCCACATGCCCATGAGCTCTGGGCTCTAGCTCTAAGCACTAAGCTCTAAAGCTCTAAGCTCGTTCCAATGGAAAATGTACACTCTTCATTCACATAACTGCGTCTGAGAGCATTAAGTAGTCTTTTTCAATGGATTTCTTCTCCATTTCAGCATCTCCATTCTCAACGCAACCTCGTTCTCTCGCTACACTAGCCCCAACTCCAAAGTCTCCCCCCTTTCTCCTTCTATCCTCGCGCAAGCCCTCACCGGAGACGGTGGCGGCGCCACCTCTCCCTCCAATCTCACGCCGCCCATTAAACCCCATAAACCCCGTAAACACTAGTACTAGTTCCGCCAAACCCTCTGTGCCCTCCATTAATCCCCTTTCTTCCAAGCTCTGGCTCACCAGCAAGCTCTCTCCTCCGCCTCCTCCGCCTCCAAAGCTAGAGGAGGAACAAATCATAGAAACAAAACCTCTTGTGCCTACACAGGAACCGAAACCAGAAAATGAAGCTCAAATAGCAAAATCGAACCTTCAACTGAGAGATAAAACCAAGATCTTTGTGGGGAATCTTCCATTATGGGTTAAAAAGGAGGAGATATGCCGTTTCTTTAGGCAATTCGGGCCACTTAAGAAGGTTGAGTTGATAAAGGGGCATGACAGTCCAGAGAGAAATGTCGGGTACTTACTTCATACTATTCCAAATTGCGGACCAGTGATGCACAAATCACCTCTCCTTTTCTTGCTGTTAATATATGATATTTATGTTGACTATTGGTTACTTGTATGTAAACATGGAAGCTGGGATATTCGTTTGTTCTCTTAGAGTGATTGTTACAAGCTATTATGTATTACTGCAAATGAGCATGTCTGGTCTTAACCAGCACCAATCAGTTTGCATTGGAACAGTATCTGATAGGACAATATAGTTATATATTTATTTGCAAGTTACCATACTTCAACCTGATAATGTTCTTACTGTGGTTATCTGAAAATGTGAATAATTCAAGGCTTGAAAAAATTGAAGTTAAGAAGTATTTTTAAATAAATCCTTTCAATATAGCAGGTATTGCTTTGTTATATATGGTGGGCCTACAGCTGAGGAGTCTGCAACACAGGCAGCTGAGCTGGATGGAGTTGAGTTCCATGGGAAGCAACTCACAGTAAAATTAGATGATGGGAGGAGGCTGAGAAAGAAGGAAGAGGAGAGAGAGAAGTGGGTAAGAGGTGAAATAGAGGGGAGAGAATACCGCTCTGAATGGCATGAGGAGAGAGACAAGGCTTCCCGTGCCTTCAAGCACATTTTGGAAACACGACCTAATAACTGGCAGGCTGTTGTGTCAGAATTCGAAAAAATTCCCAAGGTAATATTGTCGCAATTTATATACTGGGAAGGATTTTTTTATAGATGCCACTTGAACTCTTGATCTACTAACCGAAATACCAGTACCACAGCTGAATGCTTTACCATATTATTCAAGCTCAAACAATAACAACAAAGCCTTTAATCCCAAATAAATTGGGGTAGGTTAGAAACTTATTTTGAAATGTGAATGGCTTGAAACCAAGTACTAACATATGAAGAAAAGAAAACTTAGTATAAAACTGATGCTATGTGATGGTGGACTTCTTTCTGTCCCTCTTTTAGAAACCATGTCAGATTATTTTATTGCACTTTTGTTTCTCTTAATTAGCCATCAAGGAGGGACTATGGATTAATGGTGATGTATTATGCAAAGAGAGGAGATAAGCATCATGCACGTGCCACTTTTGAGAGCATGAGAGCTAGAGGAATTGAGCCCAATTGTCATGTTTTCACTAGGTGAAAATAACAAAAATTTCCTTTCTTTTTTAACCAGTACTAAAGCCGTTTACATTAATTTCAGCTGTAGAGCTTTAATTATACCCTGGCTCAGTAGCAAAAACTCGAATAATGTCATAAGTAACTGCAAAATTGACATAAGAGATCTAATATTTTGCACCTTCAAATGATTAGCATCCTTGGGTTTGATTGAAGTTTAACTGGAACTTCACCTTGCAGTGTGATCAAACCACTGTTTCGTAATCAATTGTTTTATTAAAGCATACTGTGAGGTTGTCTATCTAGCATTGCTAATAAAATAAAATTTACGTAGAGAAAAAATACAGCTTTTTATTCAGTAGATATGTAAAGATAAATCAAGACACTCTATTCACAGAGCCTGTCACATTCTCAAGCTTGAATTTAGTTCAACTTAAGTCTAAGCTTGGGGTCTCAAGAAATTTTTTCCTTGATTCACATTCTACTAATAAATAATCCAGTATGAAGGCTTGCTTGGCTTGTCACCTCTGTAACTATGCTTTCATTTTAAGATTTCATAGCATCTGACTCCTAGTTCCAAGCTCTTAAGATTTCTTTAGGGTATTCTGATGTTAGGATTACATGCTATCATCCTGGTTGTTGGATTTCGATTACCCACTTTCATACTCTTAATTATTGAACATGAAAGCTAGAGAAAGCAATTTATGTGTTATTTACTTGCTTCAAATATTATAAACTGCACAACTACTTCCATTTGGATAAAACTACTTTTGGATGATAGTTTGTCGGGGCTTAACAAATTGCAGGGTCATTCAAGTATCATGTTGAAATTGTTAGATATTTATTCTCTTCATGCTAATTGTATGTTGATGCAGCCTGATTCACGCATATGCAGTTGCTAGAGACATGAGAGGTGCTTTATCATGTGTTCAAGAAATGAAATCAGAGGCACTTGATCCAACAGTTGTGACATATAGTATTCTTATTGCAGGTTTCGCCAGAATTAATGATGCCAAGTGAGTTAATTTTCTTTAATATTATAGAGTTTTAATCTGTGTGGGCGATTCTGTGTATTCATGTGTATGCTATGTTTTTTTTTTTTTTAAATTCTAGCATAGGCTTTACTAAGGCAGTTCTTGTAAAGAAATGGAGTATATGCAAATAATCATCCATTCTACATTGCTTTTTCTTATTTCTTTGCCCCCTTCAAAAAGTGCCTGAACTAGATCTTCTCATTTTTTTTATGGATAAAGATGAGGAAAAGATAATTTTGGATATCATCTGGAGAATATATCAAGGGAAATTACGATTGGTTGTTCTTTTGAAGGGTAATGCATGGACATAGAAGTTCATAGTAGGTCTTGTATTGATTCTGAATGATCCTAGAGTATTGCCAGTTCTGCCCCATTTTGATCTGTTCATACTGGTAAGCCTGGTCCTGCACATCTCACTACTGCATCAAAAGCAACCTTTTGAAATTTCTTTTTATAACATGTCTTGTCTGTTTATATGAAAAGATCAGCAGATGAATTTTTTAAGGAGGCCAAGAGGAAGCTTGAAACACTGAATCCAGTAATTTATAGTAACATCATATATGCTCATTGGTTAGTATCTTGAGTATGAATTACATTCCACTTTATTCATTCCAACCCTACATTCTTGTGCTTATTAAGATATGACAATTTTTTTCTGATATAACACAGTAAGTGTGGAAACATGACTCGAGCAGAGGAGCTGGTGCGGGAAATGGAACAAGATGGTATAGATGCACCTGCAGATATATACCATAGCATGATTCATGGTTATACACATTGTCAAAATGAAGAGAAATGTTTGATAGTCTTTGAAAGACTGAAGGTATATTGCTGTCTTCTGTTTATAATGCTTTAGATGATTATTCTGAATAATTCATATTAAAGAAAATGAAACGACTTTTTCACTTTATTAGGAGGCTGGGTTCAGGCCATCAGTGATCAGTTATGGATGTCTTATCAACTGTTATGTCAAGGTATTTATGCCCTCTAATATTCTATTTTTTGAAAGGCCAAATTTAACCCTGATACTATATAATGTTTCATGCATTCCCTTGATGAAACAAGATATATCTTATGCCTCTGTAAATCATGGAAAATATGATATGTATCTACATTTCTTAGTTTCTTGAAAAACTATGCAAATCTTTGCTTCACATTTTTGTGAAGCAAAGACAGAGTTGAGAAAGGGTTGTTTGGCCTTTCACATTTTTTTTCTGCATACCATTTGGAGGCAAAATGGAAAATATTTTGCATGGTGTTTATGATATGTAGGGGTATATATTGGATATTGTGGTATTTTCAGGGTTATAGTTACATCGCCTCTCTATTTAGATAATGTACTAATTCTGGCAAATGATGCAATTTTTTACAGATTGGAAAGGTCTCCAGAGCACTAGAAATAAGCAATGAAATGGAATCACATGGCATAAGACATAACAAGAAAACATACTCCATGCTAATAAATGGCTTCATCCAACTGAAGGACTACGCAAATGCCTTCAACGTGTTTGAGGAAATGACCAAGTCGGGACTAGTACCCGACCAGGTTGTCTATAACAATATAATAGAGGCGTTCTGTAAGATGGGAAACATGGATCGGGCTTTAAGGATAGTCGACAAAATGCGCAGAGAGCGATTACAAACCTCTAGCCGAACCTTCAGACCAATAATTGAGGGATTTGCCTTGGCTGGAGATATGAGACGAGGAACAGAAGTTTTTGATCTTATGCGACAAGCTGGGTGTGTACCAACTGTGGAGACTTACAATGCCCTTGTTCATGGACTTGTTAGGAAGAACCAGGTATTGCTATTTCTATACTCCTTTCCATACTATTTCACACCAAAATATTCTCTCTGGATTCTTGTGCTTAGTAACGGTGGTATTTTACTTGTGATGGCATGTATTGGATTACACGAACCAAACTAGGAAGTTGCGACAAATCATTTCCACAGTACTGATATTGTACAAAGCTCTAAAGATCACCTGTAAAAAATCTGTTGTACTCACAACAAATATAATTCAACAGATAGAAAAAGCATTGGGTGTGATAGAAAAGATGGATGTGGCAGGAATAAAGCCAAATGTACACACATATACAATCATAATGGGAGGGTATGCAGCGATGGGCGACATAAGCACAGCATTCGAATATTTCAAGAAGATAAAGGAGGCGGGGTTGACAGTTGACATATTTGTGTATGAGCTGCTGCTGAAGGCATGCAGCAAGTCGGGCCGAATGCAGAGTGCTCTTGCTGTCACCAGGGAGATGAGCGCCAGAGGCATGCCCAGGAACACCTATGTTTATAACATCTTAATTGACGGGTATAATATAATCTTGATCATTCAAAACGTGTATTTTGTCATTAAATATATGCTATTCATCTTTATGACTCGCTGTGTTGTATACATGTCTTTTTTCTTTTTTTGTCTTTTGTTTCTGGTGTCAATACTGTATAAGGTTTCCTTTTGTTGTCTGGAACACATTCCTGGGGATTGTTGGAGGTGTGTTCTCAGGATAGTTGTTATCAGGTCAGATCTCTTGTGTGTGTGTGTGTGTTTTTTTTGTTTTGGGGGGGGGGGGGGGTGGATTGATGTAAGTTTGGAGTGTGTATTAATGGGTGAGTTGTATTTATCTTCATACTCAATTGTGTATTTATGTTTTCCAATATTTTGGTTTTGTTGTGGTGCTATTTGCACATTGCAGGTGGGCCCGAAGAGGGGATGTATGGGAGGCGACAGATCTGATACAACAGATGAAGCATGAAGGTGTTCATCCTGACATACATACATACACCTCCATGATCAATGCTTGCTCCGAGGCTGGTGACATGGCAGTAAGCACCATCTTTAGATGCATTTTTTTTTGTTGCTTCAAGATTAATCATACAAGTGATACTGGTGTCTGCTGTATTCATCATGACTCTTGTCTGCATTTACCAGACTGTATGGGTCCACATTATGTTTTCTGCCTTATCACTTTTAATGCATCGGACTTCCAGGAACAACTACAAGGAAGAAATAATTAGTACTTTCCCAAAAGAAAAAAACAGATTTCTTGTAAATAGTGCCATATGTCTACTGAGGTGAGTTCCATTCTGACCAGGACATTGTGGTAACAGATGTGCACATTATCATTTACTTGATTATTATTGATGTATAGCCATGCTGTAAGACTTGTACGAAAAATATATATATATTCTTCATGGAAAAGATAGTAAATGATCATCAAAATATCTATTTCAGATGTCTGAGAAAGTGTTGGAAGAAATGGCTTCAGCTGGGATTAAACCTAACCTGAAAACATACACAACCCTAGTAAAGGGGTGGGCCCGAGCTTCCCACCCTGAAAAAGCGCTGCAATGCTTTAAGGAAATGAAATCAGCTGGTTTCATGCCAGACCGTGCAGCATACCACTGCCTCATGACGTCTCTTTTATCTCGGGCGACTACATCAGAAGAACACATATATGCAGAAATTGTAAATATATGCAAAGAAATGTCAGCCAATAGTTTAACGGTAGATTTACGCACTGCTGCTCACTGGTCAAGGTGCCTAAGGACAATTGAGCGGAGAGGTGGTGAACTCACAGAGGCTTTGCAGAGAATTTTCCCACCTGATTGGAGTTCTCAAGAAGTGCAGGGGGCTATTGGTAGATTTGCGGGGGGTGATGAAGGGGAAGGCAGTGAGGAGGAGTTTAGCGAGGGGGAGGATGAAGATTTTTCGAGACATTTATTAAATTGAAACATTTGCTGTTATGTGATTGTTTTTATAGGCTTCTCTTGTAATTTATCCGTAATTGTAAATCAGGTTGTTAGATTTTTTGGTAAATAATCCAGTTCTACGTTGGTGCCTTTTTTTAAGGCTGTACTGGTATGCTAGTTGGCTGGGTAGAGAATTTAAAAAAAGCAAAAGAAAAAAAAATGAGAAAAAAAAGTTATTTTGGATATAAATACAGTTTATTTAATTGAGTACTAGAAATTATGAACTATTTTTTTTTAATTAGAACTTAAAAAGTGCATGATTGGTTTAGAGATTAAGTGTTTGGGTTGTTTCCTGAAAATTTTGGGTTCAAATCTCTGTGAGAGTTTTCTTTGTTTCAAAAAGATTAAAGTATAAAGTGGGCACTCGTCTACTTTCCTTGGGAAGTTAAAAAAAATGTTAGAATCATGTATGGCTGTCTTACAAAATAAGCAGGAACAATTTATAAACACTGATTTACACCTCTCTTTTGAATTAATATTAAGATCAATCTGATGAGCATTTTTTTCACGTGAAAAATAAAATATAAGCTGTTGTCATCTTTCTTATAAAAAAACGAAAAGAGAGGGAAAACAATTAAAAGTAATTGCACCATCCTAATAATGTCGCAAAAAAAAAATGATGGTAGATTCTGTTTAAGAGCAAACGAACAGTAGATGGAAATGAAACTTTCTTCTACAAGCAGCACTGCAGCAACGAAGCACTGTCAGATTTTGTTGTCTGTTGGCTTGTGAGAAGTGAATGATGAATAATTTGTATTATTCTGATTTATGTTGTACAGTTAGAATGTCTTTTATAGGCTACTCTAAACAGAAAAATAATAAACGGTAATATATATTACCATTATATTATCCACTTTACCATGTCTATACAAAGTTGCCATACACTGTTGTCAATACAAGGAAAAATTGTAACTTTTTTCTAATTAATTAAGTAAAGAGATTGGATGTATTTTTCTAATTAGTCAATGATGAAAATACCCTCACGGTCTGAGACTAATTAATTAAAATTATAATCCTTCTTATTTCTTAACACTCCCCTTAAATTGAGATTATATAGATCATATAATCCTAACTTACACAAAATATTTTAAAATGCCTTGACGTTTAATTCCTTCGTGAAAATGTCGGTCAATTGGTCCTCACTTTTGACAAATGAAGTTTCGATTTCTTTTAATTATATTTTTTCTCTAATAAAATGACAATCAATTTCGATGTATTTGATGCGTTCATGAAAGACATAATTTATTGCAACGTGTCTCGTCCATTGATTATTACAAAACATCTTCATTGGCTCATCAACCTTTATGTTCAAGTCGGCTAGCACATGCTTAATCCATATCAATTCACTCACAATGGATGCCATTGCTTGATACTCTGCTTCCGCATTTGATCAACCACGTCATTTTTTTTTCATGTTACTAAATTTCCACCCACAAATATTCAAAACTCGGTAGTTAATTTTTTTTATCAAAGCTCCACACATATAGCATTAATATTATTTCTTTTCATCCAAATTCTCTTTCCAAGAGTTCATTTTAGATACATTAATATCCTATTAATGACATCTAAATGTGATGTTCTCGGTGAGTACATATATTTACTAATTTGATTTGTGTAAATGATATATCTGGTCTAGTGACGGTCAAATAAATTAATTTCCCTACAAGCCTTTAAAAGTGATTTATATCTTTCAATGCCTCATCATCCTCAGTATTTAGTTTTATGTTTGAGTCAATTAGGGTTAATGTCGGCTTACAACCTAAATTTTTGGTTTCTTTAAGCAAATTAAGCACATATTTTTTTTGACATATAAATAGCCCCTGAGTGAGTGAGCAATTTTTATCTCAAGAAAATATTTTAATTTGTCTAAATCTTTTATATTGAATTTTTATTTGAGGTTTCAATTAATTTTTATTTAATTATCATTGGTTATAATTAAATCATCAACATAGACTAATACTATGGTTATATCATTGAAATTGTGCATGGTAAATAAGGATGAGTCAGCACCACTAATTTTAAAGTTATAAAAAATTAAAAAATGATTACGTTTGTCATACCATATCCGTGGAGATTGCTTTAGTCCGTAAATTATTTTTTTTAATCTGCAAATAAGATTATGAATATTCTCCTTTTCTATGGTCTGGTGGAAGGTTCATATATATCTCTTTTTCAAGTGTTCCTTGAAGAAAAATATTTTTAACGTCAATTTGATGAAGGTTCCAACCATTATTTATCACAATTGATAATAAAATCCTTACGGTGTTTATTTTTGCGATCGGTGTAAAAGTCTCATGATAATCGACACTATAGATTTGGATATATCCTTTGACAATTAACGTTGTATTATACCGTTCTATAGTACCATCATATGATATTTAATATTGTTAGACCTTTAAAGCCCTAAGATGGTGGTATTAAAAGTAAAAAATAGTGCAAGAATGTGAAAAACTTAAGGTAGAAATATATATACCAATTTGGAGCTTAATGTTCAAGTGTAATGACAGCAGAATATAATTTAAATCAATTCAATTCTCACAAGAATATAGCAATCAAAGAAATGTAAGAAAATAAAAGATCAATCAAGAACACAAGATGTAATGGAGTTCGGGTTTAACAATATCTACGTCTCCGGGACCCTCAACCTCTAACAATTGAGGTTGAGCCGATATATTAAAAAGAGTTTTTACACTTGTAGAAATTGGTCCCTTACACAAAAATAGGCTGCCAAGTCTATCGATAATATGAGTGACAACACACTCAAAATAAGAAGTGAGCACTACATCTCAAAAAGAGTTGAGCACAACAACTCAAGAGAATATTTTCAAGAAGATCACGAAAGATCAAATTGAGAGAATAAAGAGAAACTAAATTGAGCTTGAACAAAGATTTGACTAATTGAGTATATCAATATCTTGAGTTATCTCTCTCTTGAATATGGCTAGTAAGCTCTCTGGAGTAATGATTTTGCTATATGGATCTAATACATTTATTTTTCAGTGAGAAAGATGATCCTTTTTAAAATAGATCTTCTGAAACAACTAAAGAAATTATTTTTCGGCCTGAACCGTTATAACGATTTATGAATCGTTATAACGGTTTAGAAAGAATAGTCGTTGAATCAAATAAGCTGAAATGTTATAACGATTCATCAAATTATTATACATTTCATGAATCGTTGTAACAATTACAAAATCTTTATATAACGATACACTCTGATTTATATGCATATTTTTCTAGCTTAGAATATTTTTGAATATTGAGATAACCATTATAACGATGATGTGTATTCCGCTAAGCTAATAAATACCCTAATTTATACTCAATTTCAGCCGCAAGTGCACGACTTAGTCAAGTAGTAGTCGGGGTGTCGAACCACAAGGACAAGGGTGAATTATCGGTTCTCGCAAATTTCACTAATCTAGACGATTGAACGAGAGTTTTGTATTAAACTAAAAGTACATAAATCTAACAATAATGACTGAAAAGTTTATCAAATAGAGGATTCTAGGGGATTTCGGCTTCACTCTCACTCGTTTGATCAATTCACTCTATTTGATCTTTTAATATATTCTAGTGTTTGTCGGGGATTCAATCTCAGATTTTAGTATCAAATTTATACTTTTGTGGCTTGATACCATACCTAAACAATTCGGATTTCACGATTAAGTACCTCACCTTACAAGTATAAGCCTATTAAGATCAGTGAATCACTTTGGCATAACCTAGATTTTGTACTTCGCCTTTCGGTACCTCACACAATTTCTAGGGTTTCCTCGGTTTTCCCTTAGATAATAAGTTTCACGATTAAGTACTTGGCCTACGACCTAAATCACTATTTTGGGTCACAAGATTCAATTCCACCTTTCGGTTTTCGCTTTCACTTCTAGGGTAACATGCAGTTGATTAAAACTAAGCACTCAATTTAGACAAAACAACAATCACAAACGATAAGAACTAAAAGATCAACACACGAGTAAAATTAAATCATCCGAGTTATCGAGTTTACACCTAGACCCCTAGAAGGGTGTCTAGCCACAAATCATGTCAAGGATTACACAAAGATTCATATTTAAACAACAGCACAACATGAAAAAAAAGTAAAGAAAAAAATACACCAAGAAGATCTACGATTTCTCGCCCGGTTCTTGAGTTCTCCTTCAAATCTCTCTCCAATGGTGTTTTTCCTCTTCTTTCTTGCTTAGGATCTATTCTCCAGTCAGTTGAGAGATGTCTAAAATGAATGAGTGTTAAAATCTCTTAATTCCAATGAGAAAACCGCTTTAAAACTACAAGTTCGCGCTTCCAGCCCCCGAAAATTGCGGTCCGCAATTTTTGTACTTTCTTATCAGAGCGAACCAGAGAGCAAATCCCATTATTGCGGTCCGCAATTTGATAATTGCGATCCGCAATTTGATAATTGCGATCCGCAATTTGATAATTACGGTCCGCAATTATTTGTCCAGAAGTGTTTTTCACTTGATTTCTTCGTGTAGGTTTGATCCATCTCGTTCTAAGCATCATTTCTCATGTTGACATCCTTGTTTACATTCCATAACCTGCAAAATAATAAGAAATACAGCAGTATCTCGAACTCGACATAAAAACTGAATAAATCATTAATAATTAACATAAAATATATATTTTTTGAGATAAAACCCTAATTAAATATAATATATAATTGAGGCTTATCAAATGATTACTGAATCATTATAACGATTCACTGGGCAAAAGTATTTTACTCTGTTGTTTAAGCTCAATTTATCTTGACCAATTCAACCCAGTTAAAGTCTAACTAAACCTAAGCCTAATGCAGTCTTGATTTAGCTCTTATGTCCCATCATTAGTCTTGGTTCTTGTGCATAATTCATTTACATGTTAATTCCTGCACAAAACTTAAATAAGGTAAATTGTAAAATTTAAGATTATTTTGCAAATCAACAAATTAAAGAAGATGTTAAGTATAATAAATATTATACACCAACTTGCAACCATAGTAACAAGATTTGCGAATAATTCGCGACTAATTTGCAAATAATTCGGATTTCAGACTCTGACGAACAAGACAAAGAATATTATCATCATTCGCGAATTATTCGCTTAATTCATGAATTATACGCGTATAATACGAATAAAACACGTTTTATTTGAATTGATTTGAAATTTTCCGGTTTGTATTTCAAATCCTTTCCTTGGAAACACGCGTTGAAAAGAAAAAATCAGGATCGCATTTGAAACTCGGTCCAAGAGGCTGAGACCGAATTTTAATTATTTTAATTATAAAAAAATCTGTTCGGCAGAATCTTTAGGATATAGGACAATAGTATTGCATCTAGGCAGAACCTTTTTTACATTGGATTTTCTTAATTGGATGCCAAATAAACATAAAAGTTATATATTTATTGTAGTGTTGAACAAAAACCCAACAATATTAGATCGACTCAGGAAATTTAGAGTCGCGACTTGATCCGCTTCGATTTGAGATCAAACCGATAAATCTGAGGACCAACTATGTTAAACCATGAATTTTAATTAAGTAATAATCATATTTAATTAAGATGGTGATGAAAATAATTTAACGTAAATTAAGAAATAACTTAAATCAATAATTTAAGTCATAATCATATTTAATCATATATATATATATGATTAAATAAATAGATAAATAAAGCTTATAATAAATTATAAGTTATTTTACTAGTTATCGATGATTTACATAAATAAGTAAATAAAACCCCAATTCCAAATACAATTAAAACAATTTAGTTAATAATTACGAAAGATAAACTTTAAATTTAAAATAAATGATAAATCAAATTTTGTTTGAAAGAAACACGAGTTAGTGAAGTCTAAACGAATAATTAAGGAATATGAGTTTAACAAATATTATCAAGATGTACAACCAGATTACATTGAAGATGGATGAATCGATTTAGTAAACATACTTGAGAATTTAACAACTATGCAAAATGACTATACCGATCCTAATATAGAAAATCATAACCAAACTCAAACTATTCCTTCCCCAATTTTCTTCTTTCATTTCCCAGATTTTTGACTTTGATTCTGCATTTGTCTCTCTCAATCTCATCCTACCGAATCCCTGTGACTATCAAACCCTGCCCTCTCTTCTCTACTCACCTGTTTAATCTCTATGTTTCTCTCTCTAGCGAGAAAATCTCGCCCAAATTTCCGCGTCTCCCGATCGCCATTTCTATTTTTTTTCCTCGATACACTGACTCTCCCTTCCTCTCTTTCTTGTCGACGCCCGACCCACACAAGCAGCCCCTCATCTCCAAACGGAGATCGCTACTCCTCGCCTCTCAATCGACACCCGACGACAAGCTCCTCTCCTACTCACACACTGTCGCCTCACCCTTGACTCACGAGCTGGCCGCGCAACACCACCCTTCAACCGACCTCAGGTCGGTTAGCCACCTCGCCCTCAAGCGCACTACCCTCCATCGCGGCCTCAGCAACCCTTAGAGATCAGCAAAGATCAAGCCCAACAGAGCCGTGCGGAGCTGCCACTTACCCTAGCGACTGAGCACCTTTCGGCCAGTAGGGGCACTTCCGGCCCCAATCACCTCCCGTCGCTGCCTCCCTTCTTGCTTCTAAACCGAGCACAGCCTCCTTGCCTTCTTACTACCTTGATAAATTTCGGTAACATCTCTCTTGTTTTCGGCTGTGTGGGTTGAGCCCCGTACCGCATATATTTTATTGTGGGCTATCATGTGGTTTTATTTTGCATGTGTCTGCCTTGTTCTAATTGCTTGTTCCATGCGGTGTATAGCCTCCGACTTGTGCTGATTTGTGCCTTTTTCTGTTGCTGCTACTATCTTGCTATGTTAGTTGTGGTTGGCCATGCCTTGGTACACTGGTACCAATCGGTACCAGTGATGCAAGGTGTTGCCCTGACTTGCCGGTAATCCTTGCTGATCCGTGTAATCTGGTCTGTTTCTTATTTGAATTATGCTGGTAAACTCTTGTGATGTTGTCATTGTTGCTGGGTTTTTAATCTGCTGGTATACTGAACTGATATTACACTTACCTTGCTTGGCCCTCTAAATTCTGGTACTGCACTTGACTTGGCTCAAATAACCCTTTTTCGTTTTGTGGCTGGGTTGTTTACTGTTGCTGGTGGTATGATTCTTGTTGTGTATGGCCTAGTGTTGGTGGCTGAGCCCCACACCGTTGCTTCTCTGTCAAGGGTGTCTTATTGTTAGCCTTGTTTTCTGGTCTGGCTTGTGCCGACCTTGCCCCTTTTTGCTGTCTTGTTGCTCATGTGGTTTTGTTAATCCTGATGGAGCCTTGTGATTTGGTTGGCTTGTGCTGGCTAGTAATACTGACTATTTTCTGAGCTTGTTGTGTACCAGCACCTTTTGTTATTGACTAATGCGCCATTGGGTTGTGATTTGGTATGGAATATCCCAATTAGGGACGAAATTGAGAATTTAATAAATCAAGGGTCTGGATTGCATTTTGTGGTAATAACCCCTTTTTGAGGGTTGTATGCGCAAAATTTTAACTTGACTGATAATCGATAATTAAGCAAGTAGGAGAAATAAATTGATCTGAACTAAATGGGCCGAGAGGTTAAGTGGGATAAAAGTATAATTGATTAATTGGTAAGTGTCGTTAATTAATTGGTAAGTGCCGTAAATTAAAACGTGCGCAACTATTAATTAATTAATACTTATAGTGAAATATGGGAAATGATTATATTCCCTGACTGCCCCCGATTCGGGATATCGATGCATTGACACCAACGATTTGGTAGTCAACGTATGATCCCGAACATTTAAAACACCAACACAGTAATACAACAATAATAATTCTCTTAAATTAGTTTACTTTATTTTTATTTTTAATTTTTCTTTTAAGTTTTCCTTTTTAAATTTATTTTAAACTATTTTCTAATTTATGAAAATATAGTGTTAAATATATATATACATAATAATAAAAGCAAAATTAATAAGAATAATAATATTATAATATATATATATATTAATTAATTTCTCTATTTTAAATTAATAAGAATAATACTAAATATATTAAATATAAAATATTATATATTAATCAATTTATCTATTCCTAAATGATTAATTATCCTAATTATAAATTTAATTTAATTAAGTGATAATAATTAGTTAGCTTAATCAATCAAAATAAAATATAAATCAATTATATTAAATCAAAATAAATATGATCTTAAAATACGAACTTAAATAATAATAATTTCAATTTAGGGTCTGGTATACCTTGACCTAACCAGACCCAGCGTGAATGGGATACTCGCAAATTTAATTTATTCTGACTTCATAGGTTCTCGAATATTATCGTGACGAGCCGACCGACAAGTACACTCAGGATGAGACGGCTGACGAGATCGTAAGCGTCACCGGAGACTAAGCAATTTGACGCTACCGACCTGATCGAATTATTCTCAGGTACGATTTCCTGGGATTTGAATTTCTTTCTTCAGAATTAGGAACCCAACCCGAAAAAAGAAAATGCTTTTAAAATAAGAATCTGAATTGCGGTATTTTCTGACCAAAAATGATTAGAGACTTAAATCTGACCTGTCATATGTATCCGGTAAATTGACCAGCATATTCGAGACTTACCCGCATTCGCATGTCATAGCATGTCATATTGCACGTAGATAGGGTAGGAGTAGGATTCGGAAAATAGTCCCGAGATAGGATTAGATAAAATTAAATAATTCAAGTTGTAGATTATATTTATTAGGAAAATATTATTACTATCACTAACTATTAATTAAGTCAGGTAGTTAATCATGCATTAAATGCATGAGAGTGCTGAGAGGCGGACCGGGTAATTCTCAGTCGGAGTTGCCTTGCATAACCAGACCGTTGTGGTTACGTACGGTGACCCATAGGCCCGTGGGACCCACCGGTCTGTATATGTACTGCGCATCTTTGCATGTCGGGTTATCCACCGATCCCGTCATTTGGCGGGTTCGGCTGTGTCAGAGTGTTTTATTTTGATCAATACTATATTCTTATTATTATTCTTAATATGATTTCATTGTTAAATTCAAATTTGAGCGATTAGGATACCATGTCCTTCAGTGTTTAGTGTGGGCGGCCATATCCGAGACTGGAATCTATTTCGTGATACTATATTATTATATTTATCCGGCTTATTTAGGATTCTAGTATTGTCCGAAGGGCTTTCTCCTTTGGCCCTTAGTTGGTACAGAGAAAGTCGGGATGTGGTCCGCTGACCTTAGTGGGTACAGTGTAGGCTCCCATTTGTTTATATTTTCATTTTGATACTTTTACGGGATGCGGTCCTCTGACCCTTGGTTGGTACAATGTAGGCTCCCATTTGTTTTCGATTTGTTAATTCGCGGGTAGTTATCTCTTTTTTACGATATGGCAACTGAAGACATACTATATCCATTTGTTTCTATTTTGTAAGGTAAATTACCGTTCGAGGACTGAGTACGTGCTTTATAGCCGTTCACTCTCCTAGGCGTTATCGCCTCGGGAGCTCGAATTGTCGTTTGTCCGGCGTTGTCGCTACGCACAAACATAAAGTCCTAAGTTAGTAAGTTGGGCCCTGGTAGTGCCCGCTTAGGCAAGGCCCGAGTTAGTAAGTTGGGCCCTAGTAGTGCCCGCTCGAGATGAGTCTGGTAAATTTACAATCTGGGTATTCATTACGGGTGTTTGACTCTCGTACCTTATATTCTATATTATATTATTATTTCCATAGAATTCTATTTCGGGTTTCTTCATCATATCATGTCATATCATGTAGGTCAAATGTGCATGATAATATGATTATATTTACTCACCAGTATATTATTGTATTTCAAACATCAGTATCGGTTTTTGGGTCCAGTCTAGGAAAGAAGATCAAATATTAAGGCTGGATCTAAATCCGTGCTGAGTAATTTTTAAATTACTCACGTTTCCACGGTGGTTGTGGGATTCAGGTATTTTCAGGTTCGGGATTTTACTGGAGTGAGTGCTAGGGACAGTCCTACGCGATGACAGGGATGCTTCGCTGCATTTGCATGTGAGCCGGGTAGTCGGATAGGATCCATCGGGTTTTTGAGTCTTATTTCTTTTTTTTTGGGTTTTTATTTGAGAGATTGCTGCCCATTCCGATGGAGCTAGCCCCCGCCTATGTAGGCGTTGTATTCTCTTTGTTCATTCTGGACTGTATGGTCATGTATATTTATATTATTATTATTTTGTTTATTCTGTGATTGCTTTATTTTATTCATTTAGCCTTCCGTACGCACGTCTCGTCGTGCGTACGTGGCGGGATTAAGCACCCCTAATCCGTTTTATTTATTTTGGGTGTGACAAACTAACTCATAGATCAAGTACGTGTTGCAGCCGAAGTTTTCCAAAAAATCTTACTTTAATCCAGACCATTTTAAGACCGAGCTGGCCCAATTCGATCCGCATAACCGTCTAACCAGACCCAAAAACCCGTTAATCCGTCCCTAAAACCTGATTTTAACTCCCAAACTCGTTAAAATTCAAATAAACACCTTCTAATGTGATAAACTTTTTGACATACATTAGTTGCCTGAAAACTCAAAACAGAACCAGTACTTGTGCAAATTTTTTATGCTTGTTTTTTTTTTGGGAGGGAAAACAAGTATTAATGGAAGCGTACAAAATTCTCAAGTCGAATATTCTCTAGGAAAATGTAAAATTTCCATTGCTTACATTACATGTAATCGCTTTTACTTGAGGGATATATGTAAATATTTTTCTAATTTGTAGAACGTTTGCTTATTACAAATTTGACAAAGAAAAGCCTTTGAAGGAGCACGGCCTTGAAAGATGATGGAGATATTCAACACTATATTTCAATGGTCAAGTCATTAATTGATACAGAATAGAGAAAAGTAGCACAAGTCAATAAGCAGAGCCTAGATTAGCACTAACAAATATCACATGATAAACACTGAGACCATCAGAATTACAGGTGCAATATCATTGCTAAAAAACTCAAATAGCTATGGCAGCGGCCACTGGGATTCTAGGTTACCAACATCATAGCATCATGTATGTTATCGGACTTGAGAATTTTCTACCAGAGCACACAACATATCCGGGTTTTCTGTTGGCAAGTCTATTCTAAAGCTGTGAGAAGAGTTATTGACCAGAAGCAGCTTTGGCTGGTGCACCCTCTAACATACTTAGCTGTCGCCTCAGCTTAACTATGTGTGCCTGCACCTGAAAAAATGAAGATGCAACCTATCAATTATAAGCACTATATGTTGTACAAATTCAATCCTGCAATGTTTTAGAGTGTGACCGAATATGACTTACTCAATACAATGAATACGTAGTACATCTTATAACCACAGTTTCTAAATGATATTAATTAATGTTGTCATGTGTACTGGAAGTACAGAATTGATAGCCACATCAATCTCACCTGTTGACGGGCTGCTGCTAGCTTGAGCAATTCATCAGCCTCAGAAAAATTTGTGTACCATTGGCTCAAAGGATTATCCTTGGTATCACCTCGTCGTCTTTCACTCGGGTGCTCAATGGGTCCTACAAGAATACAAGCATGTGATTCCCCTAAAACTACCAAAAGCTAACTCTCTACATTAGAAGAAATGTTTATTACTTTTATTTCAACTAATTAATCAATTAACATATCAGAACCAGATTCTATAGGAAAGTCGCTGCTGGAAAAAAAAAATGTATCTAACAGAGTAGAATATTACATACCAGGAGGAGGCAAGTTGAAAGAAGCAGGCAGCCTAGGCACGATTGCAGCTGGGTGGTTTTGGACTCGAAGAAAGAATGCTTCAGTAGGTTCAGGAAATACAATCTCATCATATACTTCAACTACCACTGGCTTCTTTGTCGTCTGGGGCGACTCATCTTCCGGGTACAGCTTCAGTTGGTGATATCTGTCAAACAATGGCATTTGTGACTGTTACTTTATTTTCTTGGTTTTGTTCCTTAGAAGGATTTATGTTTAACTATCCATGTTGTAGTTTCTTCCCAATTTTTTTTCCACAGAAGGCTCAACTGCAGTACCAAACTGAAGCACCATCAAAACCAGTTTGTTCTGGTACCGACATTAATCAATACAATACTGATGTATGATATACTCCAACTAGAGCAACAAAAAAGACTATTTCTCAGTTTGTTACTCCAACTATAGCAACAATTTGCCAGCAGAAACAAACTTACAGATCTATCCTCTTGTCACAAACATCACCGTGAAAGTAAAGAGAGATTGCAATTTCAAACTCCCCCCACCCAGATTCTGACAACTCAAAAGGTGGAGACTCGACAACTCTTGTGGGGTTGTTGAAGCTGGGATGAAGTTGAAATACAACACGCTTAAGAATAACACTTAGATCCTCATTGGTTGCTCCCCTAACATAGACCGTCCATTTGTGCGAGTTATACCTAAATCAAACAAGTAACAGACTCAGAAAGAATTGCATACAATCCAGAAGAAGGATAAAACAGAGAACAATACCAGGATTTACTGGTAATCTTCAAAATCGGACGTCTAGGAAACCATGTGCAGTGAGAAACAGTTAGTGAAGAAAAGAAAACTTACTCGCTTGCCTTTTTACCCAGCCAGAAGGCCATGGTTCCATGCACAATAGGAAAGCTGATCTCGACATCCTTGAGTCTCCTTGTCTGCATAAACGAGACATTTTTTAACATACACTATAAAACATTCATTTCACATAGAGTGACATGAGAGAGAGAGGGAAGGAGAGAGCGAGAACTAGGTGCTAAACAAATTCAAAGAATGAAAATTGGAGAGTGAGAAGTGAGAGAGAGAGTAAGGACCTTCTTCTCGGAGTCTTCTGGGGCACGAGCGGGTTTGGAGCGGAGGGCCTTCTGGGGCGGGGTTAGCTCGGGAGGCTGCTCGGCTGGCCTCTTCCCAGATGTAGTCGCGCGCGACGACGACGCCGCTTCAGCCGGCGGAGGTGGCGAGGCTGACTTAGGAGGCATTGCTGGATCGCACAAGCACAAACGAGGAAGACTAAGACTAAGACTAAGAGACCGGAGAAGATCAGAAATGGAGATGGGCGGATGGGATGAGGAGGAGAGGCCCTTTGTCAATTGTTGCATCAAGATCAATGCCTTATTCAGATTTGGTTGAACAGTGAAGAGGAGATGCATGCTGACCCGTTCAATTGAGATCAGAGGGTTGTAATTCTAATTCATTCTTACTGTATGTACGTCTATAACTATACTATTGTTGTCAGCCTTTGAAATAAGAGTGAGGATCTATTGACGATGAGTTTTTTTGAATAACTTTGATAATAAATTTTTAAATAAATATAAAAAATTTAAAAAATAAAAAATGTTTTATCCCAAAGTCATGGTTCAAGAAGCGCTTAATCAATATAATAAAAATAAAATTGAATATATACTTCTTAATAAATTTCAATTTAAATATATATCTTTTTAAATTTAGAAATTAAATATTTATCTCGAGAATGTCAAAACTTTAAATATTTAGTATTATCATCATATAAAAATTAAATTAACAATAGATTAAAATTATAATAAGGTAAAAATATATCTTTATATTTTTTTCTCATCCATACCGCTTGCATCGCAATAAAACTAGTGATGGTGCATTGAATTATTTTATCTTTCTATGCACATTGTGTTGTTCGTATATTGTTACTTACACTTACTCTCCCTTTTTGAACTCCAACTGTGCGTAAATACAGCCGCAAATAATATAACATATTTCTATAAATTAGAACTGACACAATTCAAAACTGATACGAACCAGACCTTACCGCAACTAATACTTACCAATGAAATTGATATTGATAGCGATAGAAATATTTTCATAATTATGATTTTGTGATTATTTTGTGCATTGCTGAAATAAAAAAAATAACAAGAAGATTTATACATAAATGAAAATATCTTGAATCATCAGAGAGATATTTTTATTCTATTATAATTATAATTAATTATTAATTTAATTTTTATGAGGATAATATTAATTATGAATAAATATTTAATATTTTAAAATTTTCTGAGATAAATATTTAATTTTTAAATATTAAGAGATAAATATTCAAATTAAAATGTGTTGAGGGTATATAATCAATTTTGCCTATAAAATCCTCCAAAGGCTTAAAAGCCTTAAACCCACCACCCCTCGTTCACCGTCACTCGCGCTGTCCCCCTCTATGGGCTCTGGCCTCTGCCACCCCCACGCAAGCGCAAACAAACGTCAATACGCCATCATGCCTCCTCTGCCTTTTATCCTTTTCCTCTTTCTTCTCCCCTTCGCCACCCTCTCCACCGCACCTCTCCCTCCCCCCCTCCTTCTCTCTCTTCACCTCCATTACCCTCCTCTCCCCCTCTCCTCCCATTCCCCTCCCTTCCACCCTCTCCACCCTCTCTCCCTCTCCTCCCTTCTCCGCGCCACCAGCCTCAAGCACCCCCTCAGCAATCCCAATCCCAACCCTACCATCTCCCCTCTCTTCCCCCATTCATATGGAGGTTACTCCTTCTCCCTCTCCCTTGGCTCCCCTCCCCGCCATTTTCCCTTCCTCTTCGACACTGCTAGCCACCTCTCCTGGCTCCCCTGCTCTCACTCCTTCAACTGCCTCCATTGTCTGCCTTCCCCCTCGCCTCCCCCTCTCTACCTTCCCAATGCCTCTTTATCTTCCCGCCTAGTCGGATGCCACAACCCATCTTGCTATTGGATTCACCCCTCACACTCATGCCCCGCTAATGCAACCAACACTGCTTCTTCTAATTCCACATTATGCCCCCCTTATCTCCTAGTCTATGGATCCGGCTCCACAGGTGGGTTACTCATGCTTGATCAGCTCCTCTTACCGGGTCGGGTGTTGCATAATTTCTTCTTCGGTTGCTCAGTATTCTCTGATAGACAGCCTCCTGCCGGGCTTGCTGGTTTTGGGCGGGGCTCCCCTTCTATACCTGCTCAACTTGGTCTTACCCGTTTTGCATACTGCCTTATATCTCGCAAATTTGATGATGATTCGTCAGTTAGTGGGTCCCTCTTCCTCGGGGAAAGCGCCGACATTGCACTCTCTGACAGAGATCTCCAATTCGTACCATTTGTTCATAACCCAACTAAATCTGTTCCCTTCTCAGTTTATTACTATGTCGCATTGCGCCAGATTACCGTTGGGGGGAGGCCGGTGAAGTTGCCAGCAAAGGCATTTTATGTGGGCCCCACTGGGAATGGAGGCACAATAATCGATAGCGGTACTACCTTCACTTACATGGAGCCAGCTTCATTCAATTCAGTTGTAGCAATGTTTGCTCAAGTTATTGGTGGCCGGTACAACCGATCGACCCTTCTAGAGTCACGCACCGGGCTTAAACCATGCTTTATCCTCCCAGCGAAGAGTCCGGTAGTAGCGCTACCACAACTGGTTTTCCAATTCCAAGGCGGCGTCGAAATGAGGCTTCCAGTGGAGAACTACTTTGTAGCGGCTGATGCACAGGCTGTGTGCCTTGCAGTAGTCACTGAAGGTGCAGCCGGGCGCAGCGTCGGCGGGCCCAGCATCATAATTGGGAGCTTCCAACAGCAAAACTATTACATGATGTATGATTTAGCAAGAGGGAGATTAGGGTTTAGAAGACAGAACTGCGTTCGTCATTAGGAGAGGTTTAATTTAACACGTAGTCAGTTCACGTACTAATGGTGCTGATTTTGTTTTAATTTTTATAGTAATCGTTTTGAGTTCACTTGTTATTTATTTTTAGTTTTTGCAAACGGTAGGTATGGAATGTGTCATTGTGACATTGTCTAAGAAGTAAGATATCTGCATATCATATCAGGATTGAATTAGGAAGCGAATGGGTTAAAATAAAACCAAAATTCAAGGATGGGAATGGGATTGTTCCCTGCAGAATTTAATTTCTGGATCCTCTGCAATGCAACGGGTTCTTTGCTTTAATTGCACTGCATGTGACCTTTAATTGTCTACTTAAAAAGTTCTTTTAATCTGTAAAGTAAAAGGCTGCAGCAGATTAAAGAGATATATATATATATATATATGTTTTAGTGTTTTACTCTTTTACATAATCATCATCAGGATTCAGGAATCAGGATGGATTAACTTTTCCTCTGAAACAGATCTGTGCCGTCCTTTTCTTAATGGATGATCAGGATCATCACAGTAATATTTAAGAACGTTCAAGTAATAAAATTAATTATGTGCTCCGACCTCCGAGCTTCATCCTCTTGGTAGTTAGTTGGTAGAGAGGAACAAATTCAATGAAGAAGTGTGAGGTGTAACTTCTTCATTGTCTTTTCAAGCCGTGAAGCTGGGCCCGCATTTCCCCCAAATTAATTTAATGTTTTTTTTAGAAATTTAATTGGGTGATGTGAGACAACTTACTAGAGATCTAGAATAGAATGAATTAATTCTTTGGTATCGAAACAGCTTACGTTCAGAAACTTAAGTATTAGTGTTAGCATTTTCTGTACAAGCTAAGACAATAATACACCTTAATTATTGAAAGGGCAACAAATCCATACCCAAGAAAGAGGGTTATATTTCCTGCACATTCAGCCATGCCATGACAATTTTTGTGTAAAATCTTTGAATATTAATCTTCTTGTATTAATTAATTTCAAGATTTATGTATTACGAATGTAAATATAATAATTTCAATCCAGCCCTTTTTTATGTGCATTTAAAGCTTTTTAATGCATCCAAATTATGCCCACAACATTTAATGTATTTTTTTAGTATTAATAAAATCCACTATATCTCGAAGTATGAATGTCTTTAAAAATAGAAGAAAAAGGAAATAAAAATTTCCGTTAAATGAATGTTATTTAGTAGAATTATATATTGCCAGTTAAAATTCTACAATAAATTAATGTTATTTCCGTTGTATTTTTTATTTGTTATTTATAGCCTCTGTTCTTCATTCATTCTCCCATGCTAACCTTTTCAAAGATTACTTTTGTAGGTAATTTCCATTTACTTTGTTATCAAAGTTATCATAGTTTATTTTATTTTATTTTATTTCATTTGATGCTCACGTGTCATAATTAACATGAAAATTAGGATGTGACACCAAAATAATATTATATAACACTTTTAAATATTCGAGATACTTTTTTGTATTAGAAGTATAATTTCATCTAATAAAAATCATTCTTTTTGGTACGGAACTGTAGTTAACAGAGTTCTTCCAAGTACTAACCGACAAGTAATGACCTGAGCATTCAAATATCATGTGCCTTATAAATATATGCAAAAAAAAAAACAAATTGACAAAAGAGATAAAATACTGAAAGCAAAACTGTACATATTAAATCCTAGATCACGCTCCCATTCCGTTGTCAGAATTGTGTGTACTGTAGAAGTTATGTATGATAAGTCGCTCCGTTCGTAGATATTATATATATATATATATGTATATTCTCACAAGAAATCTATCACCTCTGACAAAGATATGTGCTAGCGTATTTAGCCTTTGGTGTGAATCAAACGGTTCAGATTATATACATGCACCGTCATTTTTATTATTTATAACTGTTGAATATGAAGAAACTAAACTAAAATTATATATTTTATTAATCTCTTAAAATATTATTAGAACCACTACTAGTTAAATATTTCTACCTCCAACTATTACACTTCTAGTTTCTTAATATTTTTCTAACCTCCATACTACTACTACTATAATACTTTTTCTTTTTTTAGAGTAGATTGTTTTGCTCTTGTTTGATGTCAAATGAGGAGCAAGATACCCCTATATATACTACTCAAACGATATTTTAGAATCTAGATATTTTTTATAAATATCTAAAATATTTTCTAAATATATTCTAGACTTGAAATATTTCTTAACAAAAATCTTCAATCTACTATTTTTAAAAATGAATTGTATATGAACCTGGATCTTTCTCTTCTTCTTTTTTCTTCTCCTTTTGTTTGGTGCTGCCTTCAACAACAACTATAGCAGTCGTCAGCCCTTGTAGGCCCATAGTACCATACAAGAGCAGTAATAGTAGAATTAGACTATTTTCTGAATTTCTGATCAAAGAGGAAAGATCGAACAGTTTTTTTTTGTATATAATAATTATAATAATTATATTATTAATAATAAGAGTGATAAAAATAAATTTTAAAATTTATGAATGACAACGCGTCACTGATAGTGGCGCGGAGCAAACGCGTCACTGTCAGTGACGTCTTTAAGTAAACACGCTACTGACAGTGACATCTTTAAGTAAATACATTACTGACAGTAACATCTTTACTACAATGCGCCACAATAGATGTTGATCTAACGGCAATGAATCGTGATCGGGATGAGTAAGAGCAATCGCGCCACTGTCAGTGACGTGTTTATACCGTTTTACACAAATACGAGCTGTCATTCATTCATAGATTTCAAATTTATTTTTATCACTCATCTTATTAATAAATAATTATTATATACAAAAAAAAATCTGGAGATCGAAGGAAGTAGATAAAACTTATAAGCTGTCAAAGTGGGCACCTTTCTCTTTACCCCAAAATAAAAGTTTATAATATGCTGCATCAAATAAAGAGAAGCAATTGTCATACTTTTTTTAGCGGCGCATCTATAACAAGAAATTTTGTTATATAACTAATTCAACATTACCATTTCATATTACGTTGAACCTACGTTATTCTTATTTCATATTACAAACAAAACGCATGCATCAAATTTTATTTACTTTTGTCAATTGATCATTTTACCTCCATATCTAATATCAAATGACTTTCGAGTTCTGTATGTCATTTCCTTTCATTTTGCAGACAAATATTTGATCTGACAAACAAGATCAATAATTTAAATTTTGTATTTCAAATTTCAAAAATATAAATTCAAAATGGAATACAATTTGGTGTGACGATTTGTCACGCAACAAATTAATTGCCATTTCATTCTTTTTCATAAATAAAAGAGCATAAATCATATAATTATGTATATGATTTTAGTGAATGTTAATTATGCAGTGCAAGACTGGAAATTAAAGCGCTCTCTTATTTTCATCAATCATATATACGCAAAGTTGTAGGATAGCTTTAGCTTAGCCTTTTTTATTATTTTAATTTAACGATCATTGATGCACGCTAATATTAATAATAAATCTACTAAGATTTTATTGAAAAAATTAATCAGATGTTTTCAGTATGCTCGTTTCTTATTTTCAATATTTGTTTTGCTTTCAGAAACAACAGTTTTTTTTTGGTTAATCAACGCGCTTTCTCCTGAATTAAATGGTTTGATTTTTTTAAAAATGTTTGTCATGATTAGGTTTATTGGTCATTAATATGGTTATTCGGTTAAAAATCAAATTAAGAAGAAGTGACCATTACAAGTACTAATTGTGATGTAACACGAAAACACACGTAATCTGATAATCAAAACAAGTAACAACAAAGTTTGACAATTAATTAATTAATTAATTAACCGGAACATCAGTTAGTTGTAGGTACGTACGTAATATTATCATGCACAATTATAAGACAAATATATAAGAAACATCGTTTTTTTTTTCAACTGACAAAAGCAATACTGTACATCTCCTGAAAATGCAAATTAAACTGTACGCATAAGAAATAGAATCAACTCTCTCTGTGGGAATTAGTCACAGAAAGCCAGTATAGAATAGTAGGCTACCATTTCGTTGTCATAATTTCTGACTATTGTGCAATTATGGGTAATTGGGTAAACAATCAGAGTCGCCTCAATCTCACACATCTATGATCTATCCTAGAAGAATTGATCTCCCTCACAAAGCCCCGATCGACCATAGCATGCAGTTAGAGTACAGTTAGAGCATGTTCAAGCTGCTGGAGCCGCAGCAAGAAGATGCATGTAATCCAAGGCAGCAGCTGATTGCCGGAGGTGGTAACGGTGCCAGAGTGAATAAAGAAATTCAAGACAGAGAGTAAGGAGTAAGAACATCACAGCCAGAAATCATTTTCTTTTGGTTCTCTTGATGGAAGAAATGGGGGAGAAGATTGAGGAAATGAAGTAGAGATAGAATGATGAGCTCTGAATGCGACTGAGAGAGAAATGGATTGATGTAGATTTAATTTATAGTGGAAGACTACAAGTCAAGTTTAATTTATTTGGGTTTCCTTTTGACATTTATTAGTTTGGTATTCTTTGGCAGATATTTATTAAATGTATGTGATTGCATCACCAGCATGCGTTTTTATATGCAGGTCAATTGCTACATTCAGTATAAGAGTTTTTCTAGTGTACATTCAAATATTAAAGGACATCCTATTTTAATCATTGTAGGTGATACATGGTTCTCTTCGAATGATGCAATCAATAGTTAATTTTTGTAGAAACAAGAGAGGCGATTGTGGTATTTGGAAATTGACACGAGTTGTGTAGCAAACAAGAAATTTAGAAAGAAATAAAGAGAGCCAGAAATTTTATGATATAATATAAGAACAACTGAACAAGAGGATGAAGGTTTCAAATGGTTTTTGGAGGTGCATGCATGCATGCATTCCACAACACGAATCCGTTGGTTTTGTAGGGAAAGCAGACTGCGTCCCAACGTAAAATAATTACTCTTTTCTAAACATATAATATTTTTTTGGCCGTGTCTGAAGAAAAAAGGAGTATCTGGAAATTAACTTTTTTACACTTTTTCTAAAAAGAAAATATTTCACTTTTTCATAGATAAAAAAATGAAGAAGTTTTTAAATAAGAAATACACAAATTTTATGGTCAACAAATAAATGTTTGTTTTAGATACATATATCAGAAACACAATTTAGTACTAGATTAGTAATATAACAATTATTCATAAGAAAAGAAAAAAATAAAATATTTAATCTGAAAAGAAATAGAAACTTTCCACTTTATATTATTCTTTCTAAAGCGACTATGGCTATTTTATAAATTTAAATTGACATAAATTGACATGTTTGTGTATTTTTCATCTCATTTGCTAAATTCCAAAACAATAATATAACTGGCTTAATAATAATAAATTAAAATTTACAAAAAATAATTTTACATTTGTAGAAACTTCTATTTTTTATGATTTTTTTGAAATATAACCATTTATATATTAACAATATAAAATTTTCTAATTTTTTAGGATCATTTTCTAAAGATTATAAAATAAATTAAAAATGATATTTTATCAGATTATGAAACTAATATAGTACTCCAAAATTGGAACCATTATTATAACTGCATAAATAAAAAGTAATTAATTAATTCTTTTAAGTAATGCTAATTGATACCACTAATATAAATCTCTGACTCCGTCACTGGTCGAGAACGTTCATAATTGCGATAGAAATAGTGATAATTAAGAACATTTAGTGGGTTTTATGCTAAGGAGGCTTGTGTATATATACTTTAATTGAGAATGCAATCTTTGTTTTAATTATTCCGGAATTGAAGTCGGTTGAAATGATTTAATGATTACTTATTATTTCATTGCAAAATTCAATTAACTATGGCTATAATTTTGGCTTCGTCCCGATTTTCTCAAATAAATAATAATATAAAATTTTAAATATATTTAATAAAATTTTACATTAAAGAAAATTTAGAAATAATATATTTAAATGTTAAGTAATAGTAGTAGTAATAATAATAAATAATAATATAATTAAATATATAATAATATATAAATGATCATATAAAAAATAAATTATTTTAAGAGTTAAGTTTCACCTTAAGTAAATTACACATATTATTTTAAAGGGTGGGGATCACTTGACAATGAGTTATTTTGACAATCTTGACGATGAATTTTCAAATAAATACTAAAAAAGATCTTAAAAATAGAAAAAAAAATTTATGGATATGTTTTTCAACTTATAGATTGATGGTGATTCAAATTTCATGAAATTTTATTATCGTTTGATACTCCATCAAGGACCATAAAATTTTACATAATTTACAACTGTTATAATTGACGTTCTTTGATGGACTATCAAACGATAATGAAATTATATGAAATTTGAATCACTATCAATCTATAAGTCAAAGAACATATCAATAAGTTTTTTTTTTCAATTTTCAAGATTTTTCATATTTATTTGAAAATCAATTGTCAAGATTGTCAAAATAACCATTGTCAAGTGATCCTTCCCTATTTAAATGAGGAGAGAGAATCTATTTTATATAAATCTTTAGATTCAAGAAATGGAAAAGATTTAAAAAAATCAATGATGAAGAAAATTAATGATATGACATGTTTAAAAAGATTGAAACTTTAATTTTTTTATGTATTAAGAATTATATAATTTTTTTTTTGGCTTGGTATTCCCAACTTCCGTAGGTTTATCCGGCACTTCAAAAAAAAATTGCCTCGTCCAATAATAATATTAAGATTATTAAACGTTTAGTAACAGATTAATACTGTTGAACGCTAGCTGTGTACTAATTTCAATTTGCACTCTTAATCTTAACGGTCTAAATTAAATCACTAGCTGAAGACTGAAGAGCCTAATCAGTGTTGTCTCCATCTTTCTCGAGCATTTGAGAGGTTACTAAACTATATTCTAGATTCATATATGTACACTGAATTTTTATTTATTCATTTTTAGTGGCTAAACTTAATGTTTATATAATTTAATCACTCAATTAGTTTTTTCATCTAAATTAAAAAAAAAATCAGTTTTAAAAATAATAACAAAATATACATTGTTCGTACATCATTTTTAAAAAAATGAAAATTATGACTAAAAATCTCAAATTCTTGTATCCCATAAAAAAAATCATATGAAAAATACAATGTGCATGATAAATCAAAATTTAAAGATAACTTAATGTACATTTTGAGTCCAACTCACACAAGTCTATGCTCACCCTATTTTTAACATTAATATATTGTTAACATTTAATCCCAAATCCGAAATTCCATATCAGGAATTGTTGAGGGAGGCCGGGGCTATAGTACTGAACTACTGATCGATCGGGCCCATGATACATGTAGTGGCCCGTTTATCTATCATTTCATTGTGGAATAAACATGTGTTGGTGTGTTTTTCCATCCTTATTAAAATGCCAAATTAAAGCACTTTCTATTCTCAACAAAATTACAAAGTGTTCATACCGAAGAATTGTCATGATCATATTTCATTACCTAACTACAAGAAGCATACCCAAATAGTAACATCAGGTACCTGCTCTATTCAGATCACCCGCTTCAGATTTGAGCTGTAGGATAACTGTTGTCCTCATTTGCAAAAAGAACAATGTGACTGCTCTAGACAGCCGAATTGAACTACACTCATCATACATCATCGTTTATTTTCTTTTCATTCTTCAAATATTTGTTACTAATTCAATAAACGCTACAAATCTGCTGCATATTACAAAGGGCCTAAAATTCCATGCCACTTGAATACCGCTTAATACATTACATGAAAACAAAAGAATGGACAAGAAACGGAACAGGTTTAGACTCTGCAGTTATACAGATGATAACTACCCTTCTCAAAACTTTGACCTACTCTTTAGGTTTAGCAAACGTTAAAATTTTTAGCAAGCACAACCTTCACAAAACCTGATGTGCTTTTCCATAGTACCTATTGATGAAAGGAACCTGCATATTATTAAAAAAAAAGCACACACACACACACACAAAGTTAATTGGACATCATTCGATCAAAATGAGAAATATTTCTTTTAGAACCAATTCAATGCAACCTGATAGGCCGGTCATCAATGCATAACATTTTACCAGTCTAAAACTAAAACTGATTTGTTTACGTTAATAACCTATCCCATCCAAACAATTGACACACAAAATAACATGACAAAATTACCACTTGAGTTGAGGAGTTATGTTCGTATCGAATCACAACTGCTCGTTGGCAACAATAAATCCTGATGTACAAAGCAGATCTGGCATGGCAGACGTGGACATGATGAGCAAGACTGTTACTGTACAACAATGAGGTGGCAAAACCCGACCCAACTTTTTTAGAAAGTCAAACTAACCCAACCTATGATCAAATAACCTACAATCCAACTGAAATCAATCAAATATCTGAAAAAAGAACCAACACTAAAATTGACCCAACCCAATTGCCACCTCTTTGATCTGGCTAGATATAGGAGGTTAGGCCAGCTGAATGCCAAAATCAAGGTCTCAACCGTAAAGGCAGCACTTAATGAACGCCTAGTTAACTGCATACTGAAGGGATGTAAAATGTAAATAATACCTTGCAACTGCTAGTGTCAGGTGTATCAGGGGTTGAAACTGGGTAAAATTTGTAGAATATCATTTTTTCATATGCAGCTTTCACCTCCGGATTCATATCTTCAATCATTTTCTTTCTAGCTTCTCTGGCCTGTCAACATTTTGAAAAAAGTGCCAGGAGGCATTTTATTGAGTTAAAACAAAAGATTGGCAAATCATCAACACTCAACAGTAACAGGTGGTACGAAAAACTGGACAGCACAGTGTCAGTACCATCACCTTAAAGAGTTCAGAACAAAGCCAATTCTCACAAAATACTCTCTTGGTTCATTAAGAAAAAAGCACAACAAACCAAATGAAAATTGAAGTGGAACTCATGCACTTTTTAATTAACTATTGTTTTAGTACCTTTTTCTCAATGAGTTGCTAAAATCAAACATAAAAATGGAACTAAATTAGTCGTACCTGCCGTTGAGCAGCTTTTCTTTCTCGAACTTGTTCCTTAACATAGGTCTAAAGAAAATACAAATTCAGAACTCACCGACTATTGAAAAAAATAATTATTTGCTACAACAAGAATTTTTTTTTTGAAGCAATCATAACTCACCTTAAACTCATCTTTCTTATCTTCAGGAAGTGTCTCATCTTCAATAAGCTCCTTGGTAAAATCCTAGAAAATTGAAATATTAAGCTTAAAGGGAAATAATAATTGACGGTCAAAATCAATACTTATATTTATTCCTTTTAAATTGTAAGTACCTCCAGATCATCCAATTCCCAGTCAAAATCACAAACAATCTGTAACAAATAAAAGAAAAGGAATAGGAATAGTTAGCCAGAAAAACCTTCTTGTAAATATATTTAACAAAACATTCAGTAGACATCTTGGAACAACTCTACTAAGCATACTAAGATCAGCCCTGTCCTGCAACGATCTTCACACAAACCAGAAAAGTAAAAACCCTAGTTAAAAATGATAGGAAAGAAAGTGGAACTGAGCAGCTAATTTGTATGTTACATGCCTATATCTACAAAACATCCACACAATAGAATAAACTGAATGAGCTTACAGGGGGTTCGATGGGAAACAATATATTAACAACAGTGTCTTCTTCGTCCTCTTGAGGTTCCAGAGGCTGAAAATCTGTCAAGAAATCAGAAGTTTATCTTTTCAGATTTAAAATTTTAAAACAACATTAAGCAAGTATATAGAATAAAAGAGGATGACTGACATCAAAGTTCAAATGCTATCTATGGTTATTATGCTAGAACAACAAAATTAAAGAGAATAGAAGCCACCAGTTTCAGAGATTACATGCAAGCTGGTTACCCACAGAAAATACAATTTGCCAGAAAGAAGAAACATAACCAACACTATAGATAGATATTCACTTACAAGGAATGCAGTAATCATACTGTTTGACCCGCTCTGTTTTCAAAAGTTTCAGTGTAGATCTGTAGAATAAGCCAAAAAAAAAAAATAGATCAGATAGCAAAAAGGAAATACATAGAATAGGAGAAGCCACAATTTCCTATTAAAATAGCCAACAGCCCTCCCCCAGTTGCCCATCATCCACTGATATGAATCAGAGGATCTAAGGGTTTCGTGATTGCATATTCACATGCTGATCCCAAAATAGACTGCAAATTATTAAAAGGACAAACAGAAGTAAAGCCAACAAACAGTTACCTTCTTTGGGTGCAGCCTAGAGTAAATATTTGAGACTTCAGTCCCTCAACCCGACGTAGTCTACAACAGGAATAAAATTAATCAAATCCATCACACCATAACCAGAAAGATATTCTCCAGATAAAGGCAATTTTAAGCTGAGCTCCCAAGACAGGGAAGAAAGGGAAGAAATGGAAATACGGAAACAGAGAGAGGGTTAAACTTCTAATCCCTTAAATTAGAGGTGAACAAGTTTGACGAAAATGAATATGCAAGTCTCCCCGCTAACCCTTTTGCACCTCCTCTCACCTCCTTCGATATCAACTAGGGAGCAAGGCGACCATAGTTTTTTCTCCTCCTCCTCTTCCTCTCTTCCCAACTCGGGAGCACAGCATTAAAGAAAATGGGCATTTTAAATTACTTAAAAGTATAATACCGGTTCTCTAGGGGCACATATGGAATCCAGTCCATTTTCATTTGCTTCATTGGCACAATTTCTTCCTCGACTCTTTGAACAGATTTTATCCCAATCTTGTCAGAAGGTGGAAAAGGACAATCTACCTATAAGTAAAACAGAAGTAAAATAATCACTAATTAAAAGGATTTAGACTACTCAGTTACTACAAGTTCGACAAAATTAAGGCAGGGAGTATTGACCACATCCTTATCTCGAAGAAAAATGACATAATTAGAATAGAAGTCAGTACTTACAGCTACAACAACAGGAATGAGTGTGACCTTGCTCTCGCCATTTACATTTAATAGCTGGGCTGAAGAACAACAAGGAAAAAAGGAACAATCAGCTTCTTCCACAAAGTAGAATAACTTAGGGTGTATAAAAGACCAAAATCTCACTTATTAGGTTTTGATGTTGTCAAGTTGGATTAGATTTAGATTTAAATAAACACAATAACCTAGAGAATACTAGTTGACCAGACAAATACCTTGACAAAACAGCCTGGTTTCAACAATATATCATAAATTATTACTGCATATTTTTAATTCCTTTTATTTGTGACGTAATTTAGAGCTATATATTTCTTCCTCTGAAAAGAGATATTTCCATTACTGAAAACCTCAATTGATTTGGAAGGAAAAATATCGATAAAACATATATACAATTCACTTCTAAGCATCTTATAAGTTACGTCAATTAGAAGAATTTCAATCCTAAATAGATGTTTTTCCCTCCGACACGCGTTAGTCACTGGTTTCTCGAGTCTCTTAGGATGTGCTTCCTAAAATTAAATTTAGCTGTCAGATTGTCTACTTAGTTTCTTTTGTCCTAAGGCTTGTCCTTATTTATTGTTTTCCATATCATTCGTTCTTGTATACAAAATATGTTGTTTGTTAAATTTGCTGGAAGCAATCATTCGAATATAAATTCATTGTAACGTATTTAATTACAGCACCAGCTGATATTTAGGTATAATATGAACCACTGAACATGCATCTACATTAGTATCTTTAGGGCCTGCTCCTCAAAGAGGAAGAGAAGGGGAGGGACCAGTGACTGGCTTGCCCAACTTTGGTTTACTGGCCTCCACTAATTCTATTTTTGGAGGGGGAAAGAAGGGGAAGAAAGTGTAAAATTTGCATAGGCTTCCCCTTCAACTGTTACCCCCCAATTTTGGAGGGTAGACTACCCTTCCACTTTAATTGCAATTTGGAGCATGCCCTTAGGTACAGCTAAATTAACAGGAACTGTCATACATAAGTAGACCAATCAGCAAGAAAACATTGTTATGTTTTATGAGTTCACAGGTGGTCAGATTTACAAATAACAAACCCAGTAGAGTTGCATCCTCAAACAGAAAATCTACAAGATAAAACTCGACAACGGCTACTTGGATATCTGAGCTGTTAAAGGTAGCTACCATTGTACAATATACAAAGCTCTCAGTTCAATAAATGTGTTTATATTTTTGTAGAAAATAGATACAAATTGACTCTACCAAGTAGAAGTGACAAAAATAAAATTCTAGAAGTAAAGGGCAAATGCTATAAACATACGCTCGGTGCTTCCAAACAAGTACACCTTCTTCCCATACAGGACACCACCTTCCTCGAACGCTTCCTGACATAATAGTATATTAATTTATGTCAGTCAAATACAATAAAAACAGAAAATGAGAGAAAAATAGGTAGTAACAAATTGTAAAGTTTACCTCTAAGTTAGAAAATTTCCAATTGATCTCGCGAAGTTTGTCAATATTATCCCACTGTGATACAAACAGATCAAAATTAGTAGCAAATCATCAGTTGTACAGATGTATATCAGACCTATGTGGATAATGCTTGCTTTACACTTTCAAGGTAGATATGCAGGTGTGATTAGTAATATTATTTCTACTTAAAAGAAATTGTCAAAACATCATAAATATAACATGGAACGAAATGCCAAGATGATATACAATTTTCCAAGAATAGTAACAGCATTTACCTCTGTTCCAACTGGAAAAGCTGCTTGCCATAGATCTTCCTGCAAACCAAGCAAAGAAGCAATGTAAAAAATAAAAAAAAAAACAATTTGAAAATTTTCATTAAATAAACAAGAAATTACAAAGATTTCAACCTTTACAAGGGTCAAAATTATAACATAAACTTAAAATTAAATAATCAATTCGCTTTAAAACATATAACAAGATTCTTCTTTATAGCAAAATACACAAGTTGGACTGCTACCAAGTCAAAGCGGATACACCAAAAGGGTAAATCCCCAGATCCCGCAGGTAGCAAAATAAACACAGCTTCCTAAAAACTTTCAAAACGGAAAAAGAAAAAGAAAAAGAAAAAGAGGTAAATGAGCTCACCAGATTCCTCTTATCGTCGAAATATTCGGGCTCAGTTTTGGGTTTAGGTTCAGCCTGTCGAGGCGGCCTCCCTTTAACTTTTTTGCTGGGTCCAGCCTGAGATTTGCTCGCGCGTCCTCCCTCGTTTTCCTTAGGAGCGGCTCGCTTCCTGCCACGCTTCGCCATTGCTAGGGTATCTAGGGTTAGGGTTGGAGGCTCGGAGCAAGAGTGATGGAGAGAGTGTGTGCGCGTAAGGCGCGAAGATGCAAATTGGAAATGGAATTGAGTTTTCGGTCTATTCTATTATTTTCTATAGATTGGTTTCAGACCAGAGTTGTAGTTTGTGCTTGTGCTTGTGCCTCGTCCCTTGTGCGAATGCGTGAAAGGAACGCGGCTTGGGGAAATTTTGAATCGCTCTCTGAGTCAGACAGAGAAAAACCAGCCTTCTGCGGTTTGGTTGGATTAAAGGTGTCAAAATCTGATCGACTTAAAAATCTGTTCGAATTTGAATTTGATCTAATATATTTTTTTTAAAAAATCAAAATGATTTGAACCTGATCCGATCCGATCCGAAATCCGAGATAATCTAAGATTAAAGTGTCTGAGACCCGATCCGATCCAACCTGATCCGAACCCGGACAATCCAAAACCCGAGATAATCCAAATCACACTACCGAAATCCGACCCGAAACCCGAACGACCCAAAACCCGAGACAACCCGAAATTAGACGACTCAAAATCTAACCCGACCCGAAACCCAAGATCAGTCGATCCAGAACCTGATCCGACCCGATTTTAAAAGATTTAAATAAAATTGAACTACAATTATGTATTGTATATTAATTTCATCCATAATTTTTTTAATTTTATTATTTTTATCGTGTATTTTAATTAAATTAACTATTTTTTTCTTTTAAGTCTAACGACTCGAAATTTAACTCGACTCGAAATCGACCCGACCTGAAATAAAACATGACAAAAAAGAACCGATCCGCCCGGTCCAACCCGAAACTCGAGACTACCCGATATCAGATGACACGAAACTCGACCCGACCGGACTCGAATGACCCAAAGCTCGAAATGATCTAAGCTCATAAGAATCTGAAACCCGACCCGACCCAAGCCAAAATGACCCGAGATCCGAAAAAACCCGATAATGTTCGACCTGAAACCCGGACCGAATTGACCCGAACTCGACCCATAATCTGACAAATCTTTTTAGTCAAACTTATCCGATCTAATCCGCCCGACCTCGAACCCGACCCGACCCGCCCGATTGCCAACAAACCAACAAGGACCGCAACCCACCGTCTCATCTTGTTTTATGACCCTTTTTACTCGTCCTCTCTCTTTTTTTTTTCTCAAGCTCCCATTTCACTTCTAACGCCACTGGGCTGCCGGCCCAAGCCCAAAATCAAACATGATAAAATTCAAATTTAAGGCTATAATATCTAATACTTGTGATTCGTTAATGGCTCAATATTAAAGTAAAATATAAATTAATTAATTAATTAATATAATTTAAATATTAAAATATATATATTTATTTATGTTATAATTATATATGATAATGTAAAAATATTAATTATTTTTTATTTTTATTATAAATTTAATAAAGAATTATTATTTTAACTATAATTATTTGTATCTAAATAAAATAAGTATTAAAAACCATTTTTCTTTTATATTTGTATCTACCGTTTGTTCTTTTTTTTTTTTAAATAAAAATATCTCATCTTAGTTCTTATAATCTGAAAGACATTCAGGCCAGTACACAGTAATTAAGAACTAAACACCAAGAGAACAATGTTATTTTCAAGATATTAATTTTTAACGACTCTTGCTAACTATATGTATTAAACTAAAGGAGGGTTCAATTATCTCATATTCTCATTTCTTTCTCTCCATCTTATCTCCATTTTTTTATTTCTAATAACTCAAATTAAAATATCAGAATAAAATCATCATATTTGATCTATATTACATTCTCTTCTTGTACATAAAAATATTCACCATCTCACTTTCGTTCTATATAAATCAATAAGTAAAAATAATTAGTGTCCATAAATTATTCACATCAGCACATCTCTTATAAACTCTTGAGGTTATATGAAATAATATTCAGATGTTGTAAACTTTTTATCTATACAAAAGTAAAATGATATAGATCAAATTTAATAATTTTGTTTTAATATTTTAGTTATGAATTCATAACAAAATTAGCAACAAATATATATTCATTTTTTTAATTTATACCCTATATTAGTCTAGAACTCGTTTCTGACAAATATAATTTAGAAAGATGAATTCGCATGTTTACAAAATATATTCTAATTTTCATCAGACGGCTCACATACGTGAGACACAGCAGCTAAATATTGAAGGAGGCGCGCTGATTATCTAACGCGCTGCATCGTGATGGCACACGCACTGATTCAGAAAATCAAACGGCTCTTCTGAGTGCGGTGATGTGCGGCAAAAAATTAATTTTTTTGGAGGAGGAAGATGTAATTATTTTGACGATCTTAATATTGATTTTTTAAAAAAAAAAAATAAAAAAAAAAGAAGTTTATAATATATTTACAGTAGTACATCGGATGGGAGTCATAAAGGGTGAGTATCCTTTAATAAAATTTTACAATAAAATAATTATTCAAATACAATATTTTACAATAAAATAATTATTCAAATACAATACAATACGGTGTTTACCCCCCAGCCCCCACAATGTCCTCTAGGAATTAGGATGTGAATTCAGTCATGAAAGCATAAACCCCGGTAGGCGGTAAGCTTAACTGGTTATCTCCAGTCCCTCCGTAGTAAGTGCATGGCATTTTCCTTGTTACTCCGGCGGCATTTCGCCACCAAACCGCGCTCCACCATTCCATCCCTCTACCCCTTCGATCCCTCCAGTGCCTCTCCCTCCGACACTCTCCAGCTCCTTTCCTGGGGCCGCGGCGCCTCTGGCCAGTTAGGCGATCCACTGGAGAGGGACCGCCGTCCTTACCCCTCCGCCGTCGCCTCTCTCCCCCTTCCTCTCAACTCTTTCCGCCTCTCTCCGACTCCGGGTCGTCTCCCCTCTCATCCAGCTTCCAACGCAACGGGACAAGTGAAGGCGTCTGTTGAGGTGGGGATCTCGTGTGGCTTGTTTCACTCGGCCATTGTCGTGGATGGGAAGGTATGGATTTGGGGGAAGGGTGATGGAGGGAGGTTGGGGTTTGGGGATGAGGTCTCTCAATTCGTGCCGAGGCTAAACCCTAACTTGGAGGGGATTGCAAGTATTGCACTTGGGGGTATACACTCGACCGCATTGTCACGTTCTGGCGAGGTTTTTACTTGGTAAGCCGATTTTCTATTCTGGTAACACGGCATAAGAAAGTTTGATATTTGTGTGCACCTGCATTAAATTGTTTAAATCTGTGACTTCTAATGTATGTACTGAATGCTATTGACTGTTACATATGACTTCCATTCTTCCAATGTAAACAAATAAAAAGCTTTCTGGTTGAGCATGTATTGAGGACATTCATTGTACCACAGATTGCCAGCCCCCACATGAAAATTTTCACTTTACTTCATGGAACCCCCTGAAGTGATGATAAAAACTCAAATTTGCTGAAGTTTCCAGGGGTTATGGTGGATTTGGAGCTCTTGGCCATTCAGTGTACCACAGAGAGTTATTGCCAAGATGTGTAAGTGGCTCCTGGGACGGAAAAATTGCACACCTGGCAACTAGTGGGGCCCACACAGCTGCTGTCACTGCCTCAGGTGAAGCATAAAATGATTATTCCCGTATCATTTTGTCTATTGGTTATACAACTGATATTCAACAAATCTCATGGTGTTCTCAATTTTCCATAATGGAATAAAATATTACCAGAACCATGAGTCCATGATACCTAAATAAAAGGAAACAATAAAAGAACAAAATATTACCAGAACCATGAGTACATGATACCTAAAGAAAGGAAACAAAACAAACATACATTAAATCAAAGACTGCATCTTCATTTTGATCACTGTCAGGTGCTTGTTGGTACCAATTAATTTGGTGACAGGCAAAACATAATCTGTGATGCATTTCAGGGGAAGTTTACACATGGGGCCGTGATGAAGGAGATGGACGGCTAGGATTAGGTAGCGGTGGTGGCCCTGGTGAAGCTGGTTCTATGAGTGTGCCATCAAAAGTTGATGCACTGCCAGTACCTATCTCAGCTGTTGCTTGTGGTGGTTTCTTTACCATGGCACTTACTCCTGATGGTGAATTGTGGAGCTGGGGAGGTAAAAAGCTAGACTCGCATAAACTATTTCTTCGTATTTAAAACCTTAAATTACAAAATGTTCCTTTTTTGTATAAAATTGTATTCACATAATTCATTTTATTTTCTTTTTCCTGAATTTTTGTAATTGCATGATTGAGGTCAAGATACAGATTTGACCTATTATGGTTGTTGTTCGTAGTTACACAAATGGGAGAGTTAGTACCATAGATAAAACTTTGCAATTTATTTCTTCTGCATATTTACTTGCTGATGCAGTGTCTTGAGCTAATCTTTGACCCTCTTTTTTTATAAAAAAAAATTCAGCTAATTCAAATTTTGAGCTGGGAAGGGGAAATAATTCCAGGGACTGGAGACCAAGACCTGTTTCTAGCTTAAAAAACACTCGAATAATTCAGGTTTCATGTGGTGGCTACCACTCTTTGGCTCTGTCAGGTAATACTTAATTATGCACCCTTATAGTGAGCTCCTTATTAATTCAAAATTTGTCAATGTATATTCTTCTAGGAAAAAGAGAATCGCTTAAAAGGATGTTAACATAATAAATGCTAAGAAATGTTGGTACCAGCCTAATAATCTGCAATTTATTGTAATTATCATTCCACCAAATGGTTATTGACACATCTGTATTCATAAGCTCATTTGGATGAGTTGTGTAATTTTGTTTTAGATAAAGGTGAGGTTTATGCATGGGGCCATGGCGGTCAGGGTCAACTTGGTCAGCCCTCTATACAAAATCAAAGGGTACCAGTGATAATAAAGGCTTTGTCTGATGACAGAATTATATTTGTAGCATGCGGCGGCTCCTCTTCTGCTGCTGTTTCAGGTTTTTTTTTTTGAATATTTAGACACAGTTTGGTGCCAAGCTAGAAGCCGATTGAAATATTGTTCCTCAGTCTTGCAATTTTGGTCGTCTCTAGCCTGATTTATCTTTATTTTGTCTCATCCGACATAATACAAGCCAAGATAGAGGAAGGATCAAAGGAAAAGAAAACTGTAAAACATAATACAGGCTAAGATCATTATGAAAATTCTGTATGCTGGAATTTGTTATATTTTTCTCCATTTCTACTTCTATCCATCTTTTATTCTTTAGTGGGTTTGTATGTAAGATCATGTTTTGATGCTTTCATTTCCTCAAAAATCAGATACAGGCAAATTGTACATGTGGGGAAATGCTAGGGACTCCCAACTTGGAGTACCCGGATTGCAAGACATACAGCCGCTTCCTGTTGAAGTGAGCTTTTTAACTGACAATGACGGGCTGGGCCCACATCAAGTGATCTCTTGTGCAATTGGTGCATCACATGCCATGTGTTTAGTTTCAAGGCAGAACTCGAACGACATTGTTTAGGAAATTTTTTGTAGCTGTATAATTTGTAATCTTTTTTTTTCTTAAAGAAAGAAGGGAATATTCTTTTTATCATTTTTTTTCCTTATAACGAGCTTATCAGTTGTACTCTTTTTGATAGAAGCTTGTCAGCTGTACTAGAAATAAATCCAAAAAAAAAAAGCAACTTGCTCGTATATTTAAAAAGTTTCCTCACTTTCCAGGGATTGTAAACTTCTTTTACCATTGTCTTTTCAAGTTTTAACATTTTGCATCTTCTGTTCGTGTCATTTCTTTCCGTTTTTCATGTATATCTATATATTAATATATATATACCTTCTACTCAGATTTTGATGAATTTTAATGGCAAATTCTTAGCCGTCAAATTGTCTGTGCAAATCTTTATTCTCTACTGTCTAAATCTCAAAGCTATTTTGAATACAATATTTAAAGTGTTAGTGAAGTTAGTTTTTAATTATTCTTTTAATGAAATTTGTGTCATCACGTTCCATTTGTTTTAGTTGGTTGACAGTTGACCGTTTACTTGATGTAAGAAATTATGGTTTACAATTATAAGATTTTTATTATAATGACTTGTCGTAATTGAATATTGATAATTGCGAGTTTCAAAAACATAGACTCGTTATAATTAAATTATGTTGTTTCTTTTTTCTCTTTACTTTATTTAATTTTATTTAATTTTATGTGGTGTGTGAATTTAATACTAAACACCTTAGAAAAAAACATTTGTAAACTTTCAAATACATTCACTACATGGATTTTTTTTGAGCTTCACCAATTTAGTCTTCATTGGTATGAGAGTCCGTGACAATACCAATTTACTTAATTTCAAAATGCAAATATAACAAATGAACATCATTCTTTCAACATACTTTTTCAATTTATGCTTAAAGTTTTATACATTCTCTGTAGGAAGTCAACTCTCCTTCATCCTACAATCTACATAATAGTTAAAGTTGCTCTTGACAAAGATGGGCTTGTGCTTCATCGCACCTACAACGACAATGAACAGATCTCCCTCTCAGTAATGTGGTTTGAAACTCTAATCCCAGCTGGTGCTGAGGAGGAGGCAACCGGTGGCAACAATTCGGATGACTCAATAAATCTTCTTCATGTTTAGGTGTCAAAGGATGGGAGAGAGGAGTATGTCTCTTCATTTTCAACTTACTTTTCTGTGCATTTGATGACCAAATTAGATACTGAGATTGGGTCAAGATCAATGTTCCATTTTGAGATAGGCTCGCTTGAGAAAGTTGAAGTTTGATAATGGAATACTATATTTGCTGCCCATACAACATCTATCGCATAGTTCAAAACCAGTGGCAACAGTTGAGTTTGACATTTTCAATCTCGACAATGGTTAACAAGATTCCTACATAGTAATTTTCATTACCCGAGTGGATGAAATCAAACTTAAACAAGCCATTTTTTGACACAAGGCTCTGGTTTGGATAAACTAACTAGGGACAAGTGTGTCTTTTTCTGAAGAGACATTGGTTAAACACAGAGAACAATTATGTTGTAGAAGAAAAAAAAAAGAACTGAGGGTATTGTATTATTTATTAAAAGATAAGTTAATTTTAAATAATTTATGTAATATTTATGGTATTTGATAATTATATAGGTTTTAGAGTGATATTATAATAAGAATTAATTTTAAGGTGATATTTTGATAAATTAAAAGTTTTGTCGTGGCATTTTGACAAATTCTCCTTATTATTAAGCACTATTATGTATTAAGAAATATGCGAGCGCGTGTAAAATGTAACTCTATTCTATAATGCAGTGAGTATAATGTTAGAATGACGACTCTTTGCCCAGTCCATGTTAGGACTTATATTTAAGCACTTTCATAAATACTTTATGTGATCCTCAAATTTTGAATGACACTTGATGAGACTTTAATGGTCTCATTCTTCCTCCTTGGTTTGGCCTAGAGAAACTTCAAGTTCCAATAACAAGCTCTTCCCTCAATCCATCTAAAAATGCTACAAATTTGATTCAAATTAAAGTTGCTAAACTTTGTGTGGTTTAAATTAGGGGTGTCAATTATTAACTCAGCCCAACGGGTTAACTTAACCCGAATCCGATCCGACCTGACATGATTTGAATATAAATGGATCAGATATGATTTAAATTTTTGACCCGAATCGGATCGGGTCGGGTCGGATCGGATTCGGATCAACCCGACCCGACCTGATTAATTATATTTTTTTAAAGTAATTTTATGATTTAGTACTAATTAAAACTTAAATATACACTAATTAAGATTAATTATAAATTAATTAATATTTTATTACTTAAAATTATATAAAAATAATTAATAAATAATTAATTATTTTATACGGGTTGGGTCAGGTATGAGTCAAGATTTTTTGACCCGAATTTAATTGAGTCGGGCTCGGGTCGGTTCAAGAAAAATAATAAAATAATATGATCTGACCCGAACCCGACCCGATCCGACCCATTGACACCTCTAATTTAAATACATATTTGATTTATTTTTAAAATTAACTTCTTAACACATAAAATGATAGATTCAAAAGGTCAATACATGAGCAAAAGAAGTAGAAGGGGTGGATGCTGACCAAAATGGAGAGAGAGAGAAAAATGAGGGAGAATTTTTATCTAATCAAATCAATGTTCTAGGGAAAGATTTAAATAAGTATGAATTGATCTTATGTACTTTAATCTTATCCATTGATTAAATACACACTCTAAATTAAATGACATCCAATACACATGAGCTTCATATTATCCTCTTAAGTGGTCACACCACCATAAAAATAGAATTATCATCTTACCATGAAAAATCTTTCAGTACCAAAAATCATGCTTCATCTTTATCTTTTCTTGATCAATCTTACTTGGGCCTTGAGCCAAGTGTTACTCCCGTACAATAGGGTTTGTTTGGCAAATTAAGAAATAATTTTGTAAGATTGATAAAATAGTGTCTTTTTGAAAGAGTGGTATTTTTGACTATTCGGAAGAGCGAAAATATTATTTGACAGTTGTTAATCTGAATAGTTAAAATATAGATAATTATGATACTAACGATAGTGATAATAAAAATAATAGTACAATAATAATAATAATAATAATAATAATAATAATATAATAATAATAATAATAAAATAATAATCATAATCATAATCCATAATCATAATAAATAATAATATTCATAGTTATAATCATAATAATATAATAAAAATATAAACATAATCATAATATAATAATATAATAATAATAATTATAACTATAACCATAATCATAATATAATAATAATAATAATAATAATAATAATTTTAATAATATAATCATAATATAATAATATAATATAATATAATCAAATCATAATCATAATCATGATAATAATAATCATAGTCATAATCATAATAATATAATAATATAACCATAATCATAATATAATAATATAATAATAAAATTATAATCATAATAATAATAATAATAATATAATAATAATATAATAAAATAATAATAATAATAATAATAATAATAAGTAATAATAATCATAGTCATAATCATAATAATATAATAATAATATAACCATAATCATAAATATAATATAATAATAATAAAGTAAATTATAATCCTAATCATAATAATAAATAATTATAATCATAATAATATAATAATAAAATAATCATATTTATATTCATAATATAGTACTAAAATCATATTTATTATAATATAATAATAATAAATAATAATATAATAAAATAATATTATAATACTAACAAATGATGATAATGTATAATGATAACAATCATTATAATATCATAATATAATAATACTAATAATAATAATATTAATAATAATATAATAATATAATAATCATCATAATAATATTAAATAATATAATAGTAATAATAAATAATAAGTATAATATTAATATAATAATAAATTATAATCATAATATAATAATATATCATAATGATAATCATAATATAATAATATAATACAACATAATCAAACAATAATCGTTATTCCGACAAGAGCTAATCCGGTATACCACCTATAACTTGATATACCGGATTAGCACTCTTCCACACTCTTCTACTTAGTCTAAAATTCGTTTGGCAAATTAATTCGTCGGAATAGTAATTCTATTTTTATTTTTTGCTATTTCATGCATTGCCAAACAAACCCTAATAGTTTACTTTATCACATAACTCAAATATATTAATTTTATCTCTTGCATCAATTATGAATGATACAAGAAATTATCTATAACGAGATAAAATCAAATTATATTTTATGACACAATTAATATGATATCTAATGTGTATACTATTTTTTTTGAAGAAATTATCCCAAAAAAATATTATTGAACCTATAGCACTCTCTTTCGGTTTTTCGCCAGACGATACATCCATAAATTTAACTTAGTATTATTTGTTTTAGGTAGGGGTGGAGACATGTACAAAAATAGGTAAATGATCTCAGAAAAATTTCTGTGAAATATACTTTGGTATTGGAGAATTTGCACCATAATGAAGAATCTATGTTATTTTTTTTTACAATATTGCCCTACTATATCCAATCAACACCTATATTTTGATATAAAATAGTTATCTTCCAATAAAAAATGAGAACACCGAACACGTTACACGTAGTCGTCTAATTTGTCAATATCATCGTCATAACCTAACTCAAAACTAGACTAACATTTTCTTTTCTTATTTTCTCTCTTCCCTTTCTTTGTTAACAAAATATATTACATGAGTGTTTGACACTCAATGGAATAGAAAAAAGTTGGAATAGAATAGCTATTCCGACGAATTAATTTGTCAAACGAATTTTAGACTAAGTAGAAGAGTGCGAGAATAGTGCTAATCCCAGATACCAACTTATAGGTGGAATACCTGATTAGCTCTCGTCGGAATAGCGATTATTGTTTGATTATATTATGTTATATTATTATATTATGATTATGATTAAGATTTAGTATTATTATATTATATTTATGATTATAATTTATTATTAAATTAATATTATTATTATTATTTATTATTATTATTATCATTATATTATTATTATTAAATTATTATTATTATCATTATTGTTATTATATTATCGTCACCATTAGTATTATTATATTATTTATTATTATTATAAATATAATTTTAATATTATCTTATTATATTATGAATATAAATATAATTATTTTATTATTATATTATTATGATCAAGATTGTTTATTATTATATTATTATATTATGATGATTATGATTATGATTATGATTACTTATTATTATTTTATTATGTTGTATTATATTATTATATGTTGATTATAGTGATGATTAATTTATTATTATATTATTATAATTATAATTAATTATAATTATTTTTATGATTATGATTATATTTTTATTATTATATTATTATGATTATGATTATGGTTATATTATTATGATTATGACTATAATTATTATTATCATGATTATGATTATTATATTATTAAAATTATGATTACTTATTATTATTATATTATTATAATTATGATTGTAATTATAATTTATTATTATTATATTACTATATTATGATTATGTTTATATTTTTATTATATTACTATTATAATATTATTATTTATTATGATTATTTTTTATTACTTTATTATTATTTTATTATGTTGTATTATATTATTATATGTTGATTATAGTTATATTTAATTTATTATTATATTATTATAATTATAATTATTTATAATTATTTTTATGATTATGATTATATTTTTATTATTATATTGTTATGATTATGATTATGGTTATATTATTATGATTATGACTATAATTATTATTATCATGATTATGATTATGATTATGATTATTATATTATGATTATATTATTAAAATTATAATTACTTATTATTATTATATTATTATAATTATGATTGTAATTATAAATTTTTATTATTATATTACTATATTATGATTATGTTTATATTTTTATTATATTACTATTATAATATTATTATTTATTATGATTATTTTTTATTACTTTATTATTATTATTATTATGTTACTATTATGATTATTATTTTACTATTATTATTATTATCATCATCATTATTAGTATCATAATTATTCATATTTTAACTATTCTCGAAAATAACAACGCCAAATGATATTTTCACTCTTCCGAATAGTCAAGAATACCACTCTTCTACCACTCTTCCAAAAAAAATATTATTCTATCACTCTTCCAAAATTACCACTCTTCCAAAGCTATTCCTTAATTTGCCAAACGGACAGAGAATAAAACTAAGCTCCACTCAATTTTCGAACTTCAAGTGCATAAAAAGATTTGTCGACGATAAAGAAAAATAATCATTTTAAAAAGTTTAGTTTCGATTTAGCTAACATGAATTTTGAATCATTTTTCAAGTCACTTGTTTGTATAATTACCGATATCACTTCTGCATTTTCCTTTTATTTTATTTTGATCTTCTTTTTCATTATCATTGTCATGCTATTGTTTAATATCTAGAGCAACTGACTAGATGTGTTTATAAGTAACGTGAAATTAATTTGCTCCAATTGTGAACTCTAATTTCAATATAATTCTAAGGATATTGTTAGCATGCATCTAACTCTCATGGCATATTTTTTTTACAAATGCTATTCAAATTTTAAAAAATAACTAAATTTGTAATTGTGTTTTCAATTATTTGGCTATGGCTTGTATCAAATAATTTAAATTTCTGAAGGGCAAAATTAAAGCTCTAAAGCCAATTATGTCGAATGATAAATCAAATTTCAAATTTTTTGTACTTGATAGCATCTAACCTGATAATGAACTTATCTTCAGAATAAAAATTTATATTTAAAATTTTAAAATTTGAAAACTTTATATCTAATTAAAATATTCACAATTGATCAACAATTATCTTTTTAAAGTTTACATTAAAATTCTTTATTATAAGCAAATAATTTCAGTTTACATTAAAATTCTTTATTATAAGCAAATAAAATTCTTTATTAAAATTCTTTATTATAAGCAAATAATTGGAAGTTTTTCTGGCTTCACCCTGATTCTATGCAAGTTCGTATAATAATATATTTTAATGAATTTCTTAATTTCGAGAAAACCTCCTTAACACCAACCTTAATAATTTCAAGTATTTATAGCATTGTATAATACAAATAAATTGATAAAAGCACATTTCAACAAATTTGGTTAGACATGATAATCAATCAACAACTCTAGCTAGGTCACAATAAGTCAGTAATTCACACTTTGCAAGCTTGACTTATCAGTATCGATCGTCTTCAAAAGAATAACTGTAAACAATTGCATTATAAAAGTATTAATGAATCTTAAACTATGTTTTTGGTCCAAAAACTTTTCAGCCGTGAGATTAAATTATATAGTAATTAATATAAACATTCTCATAGTCATAGATGGATATAGCAGAAAGAAATTGTGAGACTTACGCTCTGCTCCGAGTTTGAGGGGGAAGGGATGGGAGGAGAGGTTAAAGTTTTTAAACTCCAAAATAGGGGGTTTGTTATAAAATTAATGATAGATGTTTCATCTCCTCCATCTCCTCCACCTCCTCCCATAATGATAGAAGTTTTTCATTCTCTTCACCTTCTCCTTAATTCTAGATTTAATTTTGTATTAATTTTCTCTTTTATTACATGATGTTTCTCTAGCCTATAAATAGAGGCTTGTATATTGTTGATGGTGATATAAATCTCTAGATGAGATAATATAGAAATAAGATTTTAGCCTCTCACAACTTTTGTCTTCTATATTTATTTTATAACACGTTATCAGCACGACTTCGCTCTAATCGAGTTGTGACGGTATTTTGTTTTATAGTAGAAGCACGAGATCGACATAATCAGATTATCGTAAGATTGTCTCTAAAAAGATGTACACTTTAGATTATATTTTATCATTTTACCATTAATTATAATATTTATTTTCTTGATGAAATTGTTCTTATATTGGATGAGACTAATATTTTCATTCCCCGAAGAGAATGATAAAATAAGTAAATACTAGAAATATTTTTTTATTTATTAAATAACCAGAAGTTATTGATATTTTTAATGACCAGAAGTCATTGTATTTGATAATTAAAAATTTTATCAAAATGAGTTACAATTGATAACCTGAAGTTATCGATATACTTAATAACCGGAAGTTATTATTTTATTCAACTAAAATAATAACCAGAAGTTATCAAATTAGATAAATAAACAAATAAATATAATGTCTCTAATTTTTTCTCTTAATGACCTGAAGTTATTAATATTCTTTTTCTTTAGTAATTTTCATAAATGGATGTTCGATTAAATTTATTAATATTAGTAGTATTTTTATTTTTCCTTATGGCAAATCTTACTAAACTTGAATTCGTTGTCCTTGATATCGGGCAAGAACTATCTCCCATGGACTCTCGATGCTAAGATTCATCTTACCGCAAATAATCTTGGAGATACAATAAAAGATGAAAATAAGGCCTCCCCGCAGGAGAAAGCCAAAGCAATGATATTCCTCCGTGATCATCTCCATGAGGATTTAAAAACTGAATATTTAACAGTGAAAGATTCGTTAGAATTGTGAAAAATTTTAAAAGAAAGATATGACCATCAAAAACAAGTGCTCCTCCCAAAAGCTCATTATGAATGGATTTATTTAATGTTGCAAGATTTTAAATATGTGGGTGAATATAATTCTGCAATGTTTCGCATAACTTCTGAGTTAAAATTATACGGAGAAAAGATTACTGATGAAGATATGTTAGAAAAATTATTTTCCACATTTCATGCTTCGAATTTGCTCCTGCAGCAGCAATATCGAGAGTATGGTTTTAAAAAATATTCAGAATTGATATCATATCTTTTTATTGCGGAACAAAATAATGAGCTTCTCATAAAAAATCATCAATCACGGCCCACTGGCTCTAGTCCATTTCCTGAAGCAAATGTGACATCATTCCCTGAAGCGAATGCAACATCATTTAAAGGAAATCGTGATCGATGATGTGGTCGCGGCCCCAGAAGAGGTCGTGGACGTGGTCACAATAATGTTTGGCGACATGAATGTCATAATTTCAAATCAAATGACAACAATATGGGGAGAGATATGAAAAGAAAAAGAATTCAACATCTTGGTTTATTTTAGTTCAGTTTTATGTTGTAAGTTTATGTTTTTCATGAATAAAATTAGTTTCTTTAAATTTGATCTTGTATATTTTTTTTGTTCAAAGGAAAAAGAATATGATTGAAGGCTCCAACAGAGCAATGACAAGTATTAGAGATGAATGTCTAGTAGACAGTGGAACAACAAACACAATATTAAAAAGTAAGAAATATTTTTCTCAATTGTCTCATGTAGAGACACATGTTAATACAATTTCTGGTATTAGTAACTTAATTGAAGGCTCTGGAAGAGCTTGTATTTTGTTACCAGAAGGAACAAAATTAATTATAAATGACGCATTATACTCTAGTAAATTCAGAAGAAATTTACTAAGTTTTAAAGATATTCGGTGTAATGGTTATCATATCGAAACCATGACTGAAAATAACATTGAATATCTTCAAATTAAAACGATTAAATATGGTCAGAAGATCATATTGGAAAAGATGAAAGCTTTATCATCTGGACTATATTGTATGAACATAAGTTAAATAGAATCAAATATGGTCAGTAACCAGAAGTTACATGACACGAAAATATTTACTCTGTGGCATGACATGTTAGGTCATCCAGGTAATATTATGATGAGAAGAATAATTAAAAGTGCAAATGAGCATCCTCTAAAGGACCTGAAGATCCTATTATCAAAAGATTTATCATGTGCAGCATGCTCTCTTGGAAAATTGATAATTAGGCCATTTAAAAATAAAATTGAAAATGAATCTCCTTTATTTTTAGAGAGAATTCAAGGAGATATTTGTGAGTCTATTTCTCCTTCATGTGGACCATTTAGATATTTTATGGTTTTAATTGATGCATCATCTCGATGGTCACATGTTTGCCTATTAGCTACAAGAAATGTTACATTTGCTAGGCTATTAGCACAAATAATCCAATTGAGAGCAAATTTTCCGGATTACCAAATTAAGAGTATCCGGCTTGATAATGCGGGAGAATTTACATCCCGCCTTTTAATGATTATTGTATGTCAATTGGGATTAAGGTAGAACATTCGATTGCTCATGTACATACACAAAATGGTTTAGCTTGAATCATTAATTAAAAGATTACAACCGATTGCTAGACCGTTACTTATGAAATGTAATCTACCATCTTCTCGCACGGGGACATACCATATTACATGCCGCTTTGCACTTATTAGATTAAGACCAACTGCATCTCATAAATTTTCTCCATTACAATTGGTCTATGGAAGAGAACCAAACTTGTCCCATCTTAAAATTTTTGGTTGTGCTGTGTATGTTCCAATTTCTCCTCCACAACGCACAAAAATGGGACCACAGAGAAGATTAGGAATTTATATTGGTTTTCACTCTCTATCAATTATTAAATATTTAGAACCATTAATTGGAGATGTTTTTACAGCTCGTTTTGCTGATTGTCAATTTGATGAGATAATATTCCCAATCTTAGGGGGAGAAAAAGAAAAGCTGGAAAAACAAGTAACTTGAAATGCATCATCAATATCTTATCTTGATTCTCGGAGTGATCAATGTGAACTGAAAGTTCAAAAGATTATACATTTGCAAAGAATAGCAAATGAGTTACCAAATGCATTTACAGATACAAAAAGAGTGACTAAATCACATATACCAGTTTTAAATGCACCTGCTCGAATTGAAATAACCCCAGCAGAGGTTACTATACAAAGAAAACGTGGAAGACCAATCGGTTCCAAAGACAAAAATCCACGAAAAATGAAAGAGCGAGAAAAATACAAATTGGTGTAACTCAAAGAAAAGTTACCGATAAAATCCCGAAGAGATTGTCGGTAAAATCCCGAGAAGAGATTGGAAGTAGAACCCCAGAAGAGGTCGTTGATAAAGTTCCAGAAGAAACTCAAGCACCGAATGATTATGAGATCTCAATAAATTATGTACAGAATGGTATAATATGAAACCGAAATGAAACATGTGTTGATGAAATTTTTGCATATGCTATAGCAATTGAAGTGATAAATGAGGAAAATTATGTGCCAAAAACTCCAGAAGAGTGTATGCACAAAAATGATTGGCCAAAATGGAAAGATGCCCTGAAGGCTGAATTAGATTCGCTTGAAAAACGAAATGTTTTTGGACCTGAATAATTCTAACCCCTAAAAATGTTAACCCTGTAGATTACAAGTGGGTTTTTTCAATAAAAAGAAATGAGAAAAATGAGATTGTGAGATATAAAGCAAGGCTGGTGGCACAAAGTTTTACACAAATACCAGGAGTTGATTATGAAGAAACGTATTTACCTGTAGTGGATGCAATAATTCTTCGATTTTTAATCAGTCTCACAATCACTGAGAACCTTCAAATGCGTCTCATGGATGTTATCACAGCCTATTTGTATGGATCACTCGATAATAATATTTATATGAAAGTCCCTGAAGGATTAAAAATGCCTGAAGCATTTAAATCAAAATCTCGAGAAATATATTCTATAAAGTTAAAACGATCATTGTATGGACTAAAACAATCGGGTCGAATGTGGTATAATCGACTCAATGAATATCTCATAAAAGAAGGATATAAATCTAATATAATTAGTCAATGTGATTTTATTAAGCGATCAATCTCGAGTTTTATAATTATTGCAGTATGTTGATGACCTGAATATCATTAGGTCTCCTGAAGAGATCGAAAAGACTGCAAAATTATTAAATAATGAATTTGAAATGAAAGATCTTGGTGTAACAAAGTTGTGTCTCGGCCTGCAGATCGAGCATTTACATAATGATATATTTGTCCATCAATCAAACTACATCCAGAAGATGTTGAAACGTTTTAATATGGACAAATCTCATCCTCTAAGTACACAAATGGTTGTCCGATCACTGGATGTGAAAAAAGATCCTTATTGGCCCCGAGAAAATAATGAAAAAGTTTTTGGTCCTTAAGTACCATACTTAAGTGCAATTGGGGCTTTGATGTATCTTGCTAATAATACGAGACCTGATATTGCTTTTTCTGTAAATGTATTAGCAAGATATAGTTCTGATCCAACACGCCGACATTGGAACGGAATCAAACATGTATTACGTTATCCTTGTGGGACGCGTGATATGGGACTATTTTATCGAAAAAATACAAAGTAGTTGGATATGCAGATGCAAGCTATTTATCAGATCCGCATAAAGCTCGGTCCACAATCCGGATATGTGTTTACATATGGCGGCACTGCAATTTCATGGCGATCGACAAAAGCAAATATTGACAAAACATCATCAAATCATGCTTGAATTAATTGCTCTTTATGATGCTTTGGACGGAATGTGTATGGTTAAGATCCATGATCCAAGACATCCAAGAGGAATGCGATCTCGAGACATCAGAGAAAACCCGACAGATATACGAAGATAATACTGCATGCATTGCTCAAATCAAAGAAGGATATATCAAAGGTGACAGAACCAAACACATCTCGCCGAAGTTCTTCTCAACACATGATTTACAGAAGAATGGTTTGATAAATATTTGTCAAAACAGATCAAGCGATAATTTGGCGGACTTATTCACAAAATCATTGCCAAGAAATATTTTTGAGCAGCTTTCACATAAGATTGGCATTCGTCACTTAAAAGATGTACATTAAAATGAGGGGGAGTATTATACACGTTGCACTCTTTTGTCCCATTGGGTTTTCTTAGTAAGGTTTTTAATGAGGCAACATAACTGATCCAGAAGTATCAGTTAAATCAAGTTGGTCCTGAAGTACCAAAATTTAATATTTGTCCAGTAGTACAATATTAATAGTGTATAATATAAGGCGAAACATCTAAGGGGGAGTGTTATAAAATTAATGATAGATGTTTCACCTCCTCCATCTCTTCCCATAATGATAGAAGTTTTTCATTCTCTTCACCTTCTCCTTAATTCTAGATTTAATTTTGTATTAATTTTCTCTTTTATTACATGATGTTTCTCTAGCCTATAAATAGAGGCTTGTATATTGTTGATGGTGATATAAATCTCTAGATGAGATAATATAGAAATAAGATTTTAGTCTCTCACAACTTTTGTCTTCTATATTTATTTTATAACAGGGTTAAGATTTTTGAAAAAATGAAGAGAGAGAGAGAGATTCACTCCATTCACCTTCATATTCCTTCATTCAATGAGCAAAGTTAAATTTAATTCACTCCAATGAAGCACAACGTTATAGGAAAAAAAAAAAAGCAAATTAAAGATGACAATAATTGGGTCCACACCTCTCTCTAACCCTCAGGTCATATATTAATTTATAATTAAAAAAATATTATTTTCTATTAATGTTGATTAATTTTTTTATTTCTTGAAAATTTGTAGACGTGTCAAAGATACATTTGAATGAACCCATAATATGATCGCTGCTAAGTGCGGACAAAAATATAAAGCAGAATTCTTCCAGTCCAAGCGAAAACATGTTATAAGCATTTAATTTATGGCAGAGACCAGTGAGAACTGATGAAGCCCAAAACCAGGACAAACGGTGCCGTATGAAATTAAAACTACAATATCATCTTTAAATCACCATTAATTACATTATAAACTCTTACAAGCAAAGGCGCAAGTAACAAAATATATGCATTATTTATTTATTATATCAATGTAAAATTTGCACAAAGGCCCTCAACTATATCAAATTACTCCTATAGCATTGCATTGCATTGCACCGCAAATTAACACCCCCTTTCCCAATTAACATGCATTTGATTTGATGCATGCATCCTCTAAACTCCCAATTCTTTTAAACAAAATAAACTAAGATAAATCAAACATCTACATTGCAGTCCGCAACCGGGTTGAAGTGGTATCCATGGCCTTCTGCCCCGCCACCACCGACAGTCAGAAAAGCTGGGCAGTTGACATCAATGTGATAGTTGCCAGAAATCCAGGTGCCGACTTTCCATCTGAGCCGTCCATGGACCCGTACCCCGATCAACACATAACCAGCGGCCTGGTCTTGGTTCAGTGCCATGGTGAGGTATGGTGCAAGGGGCACATTGGTACCGTACATGTATGGAGAATAAACGCTGATGTCGTCATGGCCCTGGTACTGGGTCGGCAGCCCGGTGGGGATGGTGATCTGCTGGCCTTTATAGACGGCATAGACATCGAGCTTGTCGTAGTAGATGCCGATGCGGTCGTTGGGGTTGTGGGACTTGAGGGTGGCCTGGAGGGTGGTGGAGAGGAAGGTGGAGCCGGTGAGGTTGAGGTTGTAGACGATGAGGTCTTGGAGGGAGTAGTGAGGTTTGGTCGGGCGCAGCGTCAGCCATACAATGAGGACTGTGAGGAGAACGAGGATGATGAAGATGCCGAGGGCGATGAGGATCTTTCGGTATTTCTTCTTGATTTTGCAGGAGCACGACCATGAGAAACATGACCATGAGTCGTGGTGGTGGCCGCAATCCTTCGACATGTTCTTCTGCTGTTTGAGAGAGAGGGAGAGAGGGAACTTGGAAGAAAAGGAAAGGAAGAGCTAGCGTTATAAATGAAGTGGAGGGGGGTTTGGTCGTGAATTGTAATGCTTCGCGGTTACTACGTTACTCTTGTCAGCATGATCGTGTCATTAATTTGATGTTAATTATGATGATTAGATTAGGTGATGATTAGAGTTTTATCAGAGTTTTCTTAAATCCTTACACTGTAAGTAAGGATTACAGACAGAACAGTTTAATTATATATGCGATCCTTACGGTTCATAAATTACATTAAACTTGAGTTAATATATTCACAATGACAAAATTATAGCTTAATACTGAAAAAAAAATAGATACAAAACAACGCATTGAATACATTGGACATGTGAGTGCTCTATTTATTGTACACCCAAAGTTTAAGAACAAACTATGTATATAGAAATATATAGAGTAAATTAGGGTGTAGCACAGAGTCTTTTCGTACTTTAAACTTATATATATATATATATATATATATATATATATATATAGAGAGAGAGAGAGAGAGAGAGAGATAGCGTGAGCTTAACTCAAAAAACATATTAAATCATCTCGAAATTTTAATTTATCATTCTCATTAAATTCTTTATATGAAAATCTCATGGGATGCAAAAATTTGGAGCGTTTTGAGCTTTTTAAGTCGCCGTTTTTAATTTTTGAAAATGATGTTCAAGTATTGAATATATTATTATTATTTTTAGAGCTGATTTTCAAAAATTAAAAACGGTGACTTAAAAAGCTCAAAACGCTCCAAATTTTTGCATCCCATGAGATTTTCATATAAAGAATTTAATGAGAATGATAAATTAAAATTTTAAGATAATTTAATATATTTTTTGATATATATATATATATACTTTTAAATTTTAAGTTCTCTTTCTCAATAATTTTTTTATACTAAAATCTTATGAGATATAAAAATTTATTATTTTTTGAGTTTTATAAGTTTTATTTCATATTTTTTAAATGAGGCTAAAATAATAATAAATTAATTAATTTTTATCTATAAAAATAAACCAATTTAAAAATTCTAAAATAAGTAATTAAGAAACTCTATGAATAATTTTTTTTATGTCTCATAAGATTTTGATATAAAAAATTTTAAAGACACATAAATCAAGATTCAAAGATAATTAGATATATTTTTAAATTAGAAATATGGATGGGATCTATACTCCTAGGAGTAAATTAGTTTTACACGAAATGAAATTACAATTATCAAAGTTTTAAACTTCAAATTTTATTGTCAAGTATTTAAAAACTAAAATAACCAAAATGCACGAAATTAATTGTAACTAGCCATGTCCATATTATATTTTGCATATGCCATCATAAACTTATGACCTCACCCGATCGCGTTGGTTTGGATTATATATATTTATGGCCGATTTTTTATGGCAATAGATAATATTCGAAAATTAAGAAAATTACATTGAAAAAGGGATTCGTGAAGTCGAGAATCCATGATTTTATTTTCTCTGTGTCATCTCATTTGGCACGTACGGTTCGAGATGAAAATAACTTTAGTTGATAAGGGCTCATTTTTTTCAAGAATTATTTTTTTATTCCTGAATCTCGAAAATTATTTCCATTAGAACGACAATTGGATCAAGAAGCCAATATTAGTTATTTTTCACTTCTTTAATTTTAGTTATATTGATTAACTGCTGTATAAAAAAATCTCGAAAATGTAGAGCTATACATTGCATTTTCCTGCACAATTTTATACCATTTACGAGTGAGTATGTCAAAGAAAAAAAAATACGGTGCAATTCTATAAGGAAGATTGTGCAGGAAATTTCAAATTTATGAATTTTGTAAAATGCTATTTTGTTTTTTTCTCTCTCTCTCTCGAGTTTCTTCTTACAAGAAAATCTACTATGGACCTTTTTTTGGGGGAAACTTTGTAAGAATTTGGAGAACTAGTAAAAGAAAGAGGGGCCAAATAGTAAACTACTAATCGGTTACTGGGTCAACATCAGAATTAAGAATTAAGGAGATTAGTTAGGAACATGTTGACTATGGTATGACTTAATTTAGCATATTATTAAATCATATGACAAATATAAACTTGAGAGCATATTTAATTGCACGCGCATTGTAGATACAATTGTTCTTCTACTAACTTTTTGAGAGCATATTTAATTGCACGCGCATTGTAGATACAATTGTTCTTCTACTAACTATCTTGCTTTTAAAATCAAATACAGGTCCTGGGGTGAATTAAAGTTTCGAGATAATATTGGGTTTATCTTTTATTGAAAAATATCTCTTGTTGCGTTAATTTCTGTTCTAAATTTAATGTGGAGATAAAGATAAGATCAAGTCTTTTAAACTTTTAAATATTTATATTCAACTAAAATTTGAACATACGTACGGAAGATAAATTCTCAAGTCTAAGGTTTTATTTATCAAATAAAATTTGTATTTGCTATACTTTTAAGCTGTGGTCGTCATCAGCTTGCCATATGTTGTAATTAATTTGTTTGCAAAATAGGTTCTCTCTAGTTATTCTTCATTAGGTATTTAGGTGAGATTAGTTGTTTTGCATATTTTTAGAGTTGTTAGTATTAGGTTGACAAGGGAACAAGTGATTAGGAGTGGGATTGTCATGAAATTATTTTCATTTTAGTTATGATAACAAGACATTGACGGGTTGTTGGACTAATGTTACATAAAATAATTACAACTTGAATATTATTATTTTTACCAAAGTTCAACTAAAATTAAATGCTCGTTAATTTAATTTCAAAAGAATAATTCTAAAATTTTCTAATAATAATAATAATAATAATAATAATAGTTGAAATGGCTGAATGTTTACATTTTTTAAATATAATAATATGTAGTTTACAACAAGAAATTTCGTTGTACAATCTGTTTTGTATTTTCGTTTAAATAAAACGGACATAAGCTTATATACAAATGCAAAAAATTTCCGTCATTTTGGAAAGCTCTTAAGTCTTTCACATTGTAATAATAATAATAATAATAAAATAATAATAATAATAGTAATTAAAATTTTCACAATTGAACAGACATTATAGTGTTTAAAAATATTCCTCCTTTGAACAACATGTGTGGAATTATAAATCCTGGAATTTTCTATTCTTCTATATATACTATGAAATTATTGGGGAAGAAGGTACAAATAAGTATCAATTCCCTATAAACGCGCACTTACTCTGCCTAAATGATTAGCAACAAATATGTTTATTTAAAAATAAAATAGCATGAGCATATTTTAAGTTTTTTATTTTATTTTATTTTCTTTTAAACCGAGAAGTGGCACTTCCTTGTTCCTTCCAGGGCCCATGTGCTCCATGCCTTTTGAAACACTTCACCGATGTACGGCATCCAATCATTTTTCTTAAACAAAACAATATGTTGAAGATGCAAAACCAAAAAAAAAAAAAATTGTATAATGAATAAAAATATGTATTTGCATTTTGCAGCAGTTGGCAATGATTTAGTTTCTTTTTCTTTTTCTTCTCCGCAAGCAAGAGTTGTATTGGTGCCTTCTCAGGAGATGACAAAATAGCAGCCCATCCATTGATTCCACTTTTTCGAAACTTCACGCATGAAAGTTGACCCCGGATTTGCTTTTTCTTTTTTTTTTTTTTTATAGAAAATCTTTGCATATCTTATCGACTTTATCGTGCACTGTATTCCCAAATATTGCAATTCTTTTATTTAAAAAAAAGTAAAATATTTTTAATAAATTCTTTTATCTCGGATCACTCTGTGTTTGTGGTTGATAAGATAAAGAGCCTGAGATAAGAATTTGATTCCTTTTTAATTTGATTTTTTATTATTTTAATATTATAATATTAATTTTGAACTGGGGTGATTAAGAATCTGAGATAAAAACTCCTAATTTTATCCCGGATCTTTTTAGAGCGTCAAAAAAATCATCATGCTAAAATTTGTAAATTATATTTATCTTTTTTTAAAAAGAAATTGCAAATGTTATCTATATTGTTTTTTTTTCTGAAGGAAGTTGCTTCTGTCCTCCCTCCCCTCGGAACAAAAAAGAAGAAGAAGACCATGCATGACTTAGCCACATATTGACACCAGACTAGCAATTAAATAGCAAAGAAAGGGAGAAAAAGGTCATTAAGTACAACAACTCACCAAACATTGTATTTTTTTTTTAGTCCTAACGTATTTTAAGACAAATTAATAAAGTGGTTTTTAAAGTTTAAAGGCGGTCAAGGTCATTAATTTTTATATTATGGCCGCATAACGAAGGTAACAATCGAACAAATTTTATTTCCTTTTTATGTTAGAGATGTGAAACCTCCATTGTACAACTAGGAAATGGGTTATGCAAACACCATGTTTGACTTGATCTATCAAATTCTGACAGCTGCTCTAGCACCTAGCTAGTATTCTAGCTATTATTATTGCTCAACTTAAGGACCAATTATTCACTTGATATATATTTACATTCATTTCTTTCTCAAAAATTTATTACCGTTCTTTGCTTTTACTTGTCATTATCATTGATAAGCAACAGCTCACATTGCTTTGTTCTGTATAATATTTTATAATATATTATGATTTTATGTATATTATTGTACTGTTAATATGTATAACGAAGTTCGTAATTTTTTTTAATTTGTAAAATTTTGACGGGTGTCATTACAAAATATTACTGTTGAAAATATTTTTAAGCATTGCTTTAAAAGAAAAATATGTAATTTTATTTTTTAAAGATATTTAAAAAAATTGTATACTAAATAAAAAAAACAATATAAGTTATCTCAATTTCCTTATATATTTTACTAATTTTAATTTAATGCTGTTTCCTAATAAAATAAATTATTTTAGTGGTAGTGAAAAATGAAATTTTTTGTTGTTGTGATTTTTAGTGTATTCTTATTAATAAAGGTTCAATAATATCATTTATTAAAATAATTAACAAAAATATACATGAAACATTTTTCATTAAACGCAAGTGTGTGACAGGGTAAAATAAAAATACCATAACAATAACTATAAGGGCAGATACATAATATATTTAAATACACAACACGAAATCTGAACCGTTGTTTATAAATTGAAGGTGGATAGAGAAAAAGAGAATCCTACGATTGAGCAACAAAAATAGCAGGCTTGGACCCGCTTCTACACTGATTACACTGTGCACTCTCAATTTCAGAAATTTTACATAATTTTATAAATTGCTGTTACTTTAAACTATCTTGCGTCTATATTTTCTCAACAAATGATCTTGCAAATCTCATTAGTTTCAGTATTATTATTTTATTCTGTTTCAACTATATATAGCTTATTTTGAAGTTCATTTTCATACCCTTTTGAGATTGATATTTACAGTCTTAATTACTAAATTTGCTCCAGACTAGCAATTAAGTATCAAAGAAAGGGAAAAGAAGTCATTAAGTACAACAACTCACCAAACTTTGTATTTTGTAGTCCTAACAATTTTTAAGTAAAAAAAAAAATCAACTGGTTATTAAAGATTAAAGGCGGTCATTGTATATACGACATAACGAAAGTAACACAATTCAGCACATTTTATTTTATTTTCTTATTATATTTCATGTAAAACCTCCATTGTACAACTAGAAAAAGGGTTATGGAGACACCATGTTTGACTTGATCTATCAAATTTTGGTTGTTGCCCTACCAGTACCACCTAGCTAGGCTTCTACACTGGTTATACTGTGCACTTTCAATTTCGGAAATTTTTACATAGTTTTACAAATTGCAGTTACTTTAAAGTTTAAACCACCTTGCATCTATATTTTTTCAACAAATGTTCCTGCAAATCTCATTAGTTTAAGTATTATCATTTTTTCTGTTTCAACTATTGCTTATTTTGAAGTTCATTTTCATACTTTTTTAGTTTGATATTTATAGTCTTAATTACTAAATTTACACCTTTTAAACTGACACTTCGAAAACTATTAAATTTGCGCATTTTATGAATTTTAATATTTTAACATCAACGAGTCTGAAATATGAATTATTAAATTATGTTACTTTGAAGAATTATTGTTGAGATATTGTATGTTTTACGGGTTTCTTGAGGTTTCTAGGGACCTAGAGATAAATAGGTTAAAAGTCTAAGAAGACATGTAAGACTTATATAAGCCCAAAAGATCATTATTCAATGCACAGAAAAATATTTTGCACTTTTCAGTTTTATTCAATATGGTATCAGAGCCAAAAACCCTAGGTTAACCCCCTCTTCCACTGTAGCGTCGCCGCACTGTAGCGCGACACTGTAGCGCCGACACTGTAGACCGACCGGTGCTAGTTGGCTGAAGAGGCCGGCGTGGGGGGCCGATACCTCACGATACCCGAGAAGCGGGATTGATCGGGCTTGCTGACTAGTCGGCTCGAATCTTGATGACATAAATCAAGATTGAGTCAAGAAGGAGATAGGGCGTGAGTTTAAGCTGGAGTTATGGTAGAGGAAGGTAAGAATCCAATGGAGGGGGTGATGGCGAAGCTGAGCGCCACTGAGCTCCAGATGCTGATGCGAGCGTTCAGTGTGGCTGCGAGCGAGAGCACACCTAGACCCGTGCAGAGGATAGATCTTCCAGTGCTTCACAGGAAGCTTGATGGATCAGTTTCGTACTTGAGCTGGTCGTGTCGGGTGATGTACACTCTGGAGGGTAAGGATCTGGAGGGGTACTTGACCGGGGACAAAAATGAGCCAGCTGAGGGATCTCCAGCGAGGGCAGAGTGGAAGTCCACTCACATGACAGTATATATGTGGCTTCTGAGTTCATTGACTCTCTCTATTGCTTTCACAGTGGATGGCATAGAGCGGGTCAAGGATGTTTGGGAGAATCTGAAGAGAACTTATGATGGAGTGGGAAACAATCTGAGAGTGTTCCGGATTGAGAGAGAGATAGAAGCAGTAGTGCAGGGAGATAGATCGATTCAGGAGTATGCCACAGATCTGGAGCGATTGTGGGCAGATTATGATCATTTCTCGCCAGCTGCATGCTGTAGGGATCCTGAGTGCCAGAGAGGGGCACGTGATACTCAGAGGAGGACTATGCATTTCATGAGGGGGTTGAGCCGACATTTGAGTGAGGTGCTCGGGGTTATTAGCACGGAAAGATTCCCTCACCTGGAGGAGACGATCTCGGCCATGATACGGGAGGAGAGCGGGATTGGGCTCCGGTCGGTACGGCGGGACTTCGGGGTGAAGTCGGCACTTGCGATCTCCAAGACGGGTAATACCGGGTACAGGGGCGAGACTCGGGAGTGTTACAACTGCGGTGAGGTAGGCCACCTGAAGCAGTTTTGCACTAAGCCACCGAAGGAGAGGAACTTGGGAGGAAGAGGTCAGTCTGGAGGTCGTGGCCGAGGCAGAGGTGGCCAGAGGGGTGGAAGAGGAGGCTACCAGGCACATCTGACGGTAGCAGAGGAGGAGAGTGAGGAGACTGTAGTCTTTACTGAGGAGGATCAGGAGTTTCTAGAGATATTGAAGAGGAAGCAGAAAGCAGCGGGTGAAGGGAAGCGTGCGCTCGATGATGCATCCACCTCATCTTCCTCAAGGGGTAACATTGCTTCCTATGCTCACTCAGCCTCAGGTATTGGTGATACACTTGCTCTTGCATTCATATCTACCATCAGAGCACCAGATTGGATAGTTGACTCTGGTGCGTTTCGACATGTGACTGGTGCTGCTAGGGAGTTTTATTCCTATTCTCACCTGGCAGTCCCAGAAAGCATCCAGACGGTCGATGGTACGGCTCAACCGGTAATTGGTAAGGGTACCGTGCAATGTACCAACACTTTGACCTTGTCTAATGTTTTGCATGCTCCTTCATTTCCTGTGAATCTTTTGTCCATAAGTGCCATTATATCACAACTAAAATGTGTGGTTTTGTTTGATATTCCAAAGGTGATCTTCCAGGAGAAGGAGACCGGCAGGCGACTTGGGACTGGCACATGGCATAGTGGCTTGTGGTACCTGGATAGGGAGAGTATGGACTCGGCTCTTTCATCCATTGTGGAGGGTACAGGAGGAGTTGGAAGGAGTGTGGAGGACTTACTGCTGCTCCATCATAGGCGCTTAGGTCATCCCTCTTTTTCTGTTTTGGGTAGGTTATATCCGCCTTTGTTTGAAAAGGCTAATAAGGAAAAATTATTTTGTGATGCGTGTGAGTTGGGGAAACACACGATGAGTTCATATTCTAGTTCTGGGAGTAAGAGTTTTTTTGTTTTTGAGTTAGTGCATTCTGATGTATGGGGGGTCTTGTCCCACAACTGTTGTGAATGAATTTAGATACTTTGTTTCTTTCATTGATTGTTTTTTCTCGTGTGACTTGGTTTTATCTGATGAAAAATAAGAGTGATGTGTTTGCTTGTTTCAAAGACTTCTACAAAGGGATTCAGATCCAATATGGTGCAGTTGTGAAGGTATTAAGGTCTGATAATGGGACAGAGTACACCAACAAGGCGTTTGGGGAGTACTTGTCATCTCATGGGATACAACATCAAACCACCTGTCCATACACACCAGAGCAGAATGGGGTAACCGAACGGAAGAACGGACATCTCCTTGAGATTACTCGGAGCATGATGATGTCAATGAAGGTACCAAAATACTTGTGGGGGCAAGCAGTTCTGACAGCGGCCTACTTGATCAATAGGATGCCCTCGCGGGTATTGGATTGGAAATCGCCGATTGAGATGTTGAAAGGCAAGAATGGGGATGTTTTGCCTCTCAAAACCTTTGGTTGTGTGTGTTTTGTACAAGATAACAGACCAAATGTGGGAAAACTAGATTCAAGGGCAGTGAAGTGTGTGTTCGTTGGGTATTCGGCTACTCAGAAAGGGTATGAGGCTGAAGAGCTAGTTGATAGAGAGAGGTACCAAAGGATGGTTGGTCGCTTGATCTATTTGAGCCACACTCGTCCTGACATATCCTTTGTTGTGAGTGTGGTGAGTCGCTATATGCATGATCCCAGAGAGGGTCACATGGATGCGTGTACCAGATTCTGAGGTACTTGAAAAGTGCACCTGGAAAGGGGTTGATCTTCAGGAAGAATGGACATCTGAACATTGAGGGTTATTGTGATTCAGACTGGGCTAGTTGTTCTGATGATAGAAAGTCCACGTCTGGATATTGCATGTTTGTAGGGGGCAATCTGGTCTCCTAGAATAGTAAGAAGCAAACAGTGGTTGCGAGGTCCACAACTGAGGCAGAATACAGGGCCATGACCCTAAGTGTGGCAGAGATGCTGTGGTTGAAAGCTTTGTTGTTGGAGCTCAAGATGGACCAAGGGACCCAAATGAAGTTGTTGTGTGATAACAAGTCAGCCATCGGCATCGCCAACAACCCAAGGGCATGACGAGACCAAGCATATCGAGATCGATAGGTTCTTCATCAAGGAGAAGTTGAACAGTGGACTTCTGGAGTTAGATCATGTTTCAACTAAAGACCAGACAACCGATTGTTTAACGAAAAGACTCAATTCTTTGGATTTAGCGAGAGAATGTGACAAGATGAGACTAGTGGATATCTTTTACCCATCTTGAGGGGGAGTGTTGAGATATTGTATGTTTTACGGGTTTCTTGGTGTTTCTAGGGACCTAGAGATAAATAGATTAAAAGTCAGGGGGTTATTTGTAAGAAGACATGTAAAGCTTATATAAGCTCAAATGATCATTATTCAATACACAGAAAAATATTTTACACTTTTCAGTTTTATTCAATAATTATTAAAAAATATAATTTAAAATTTAGTTTAATGAAAATAGATAATTAAGAAAATATGTAGATAGCAGCACACATTTTAAGTTTAATGTCTTTAGAGGAAGAGAAATGTTTGGCGTAGAACTTGATTAGGGCTTTAGTTGATAGTGCTTTTAAGTAGATGTTAAAAAACAATTCTCTTCCGTTTTGCTTTCTCTCTGTCTTTTTTGTTTTGTGTTCAATTGATACAGCAAAATATAACCCTCTGGAGGTGAAGAGAAATTGTCAATTTAGTTCGCGGAGGAGAATAACCAATCTTAGACATTTTTAATTGTTGTGGTTTCAGCATGTTGATGTTGATGTTGATGTTGATGTTGTGATTGCATTGCTACACTTGTTAGCTGATGTAATTCAAAACAGTCCATGTTGATTGACTTTAGTAATTGTAGTTTGTATTGCGTTTAACTAGTAATATCCTACGGTACCGGGATGTGGTAATAATCAAACCTACATTTCTTCAATGAAAATGAAACTCATGGTATATTTCACTTTTATCAAATATAGTAGTCAGTGTAGTTAGGGACTTATTAAGAGCGTTAGGTAAAATATGAATAAACACATATCATATATAGTCACTTTGTATTTTTTTTTTTATTATTGTAAACAGTAGTTGCAACTACAATTGACTTTGTTGAACAACAACAAAGTCTTTAATCCCAAATAAATTGGGGGAGGCTACAAAAAAAGAAAAAACAGTTGAAGCTGCCATAATTTTGTAAACTAAAATTCTACTGGTAACATGATTTGTCGATTTGAATGTGTATGTTTATAAGTTATAACTTAGAAATTCAGCTTTGTTCAAGTTGGTTGTTCTTAGAGCTACAGTGAACTCTATCGCTGTACGCTGTTTGTCTAATTTGAATTTACCTAGCTAGATTCACAAGAGAAATGATACCTGTTATCTGAAAAAAAAAAAAAAAATAAGAAAATGAAATACTTGTTTATTTTTTCAATTTATCAAATAACAGAATCTGTCACCATTAAAGTCACAAATTAAATTATATTTACACAACCCTTTTCTCGGATTATTTCCAATAAATTCAGATAATTCGAAACACAATTAATTTTTTTTCTTTTTTTAAATTTGCAGGCTCCAAAAAGTAAAAAGGTGCCACAAAGTCTTCATATTTTGTGTCAAAAGAGTAAAACATTAAGAAGTAACATAAAGTACGTTCAATATTAATTAAAAAATTATGACGACAACATACAATATGTTCGCATTGTCTCATTCAAAATTCAATTAAAGAAACATTTTGAAAAAAAAATTACCCAATAAGATTTTGTAAATAAAGAAAATGATACGCTCCTTTGAATTCTTTGATCTATTTTTATCTCATTTTCCCCTGCTTTTTAGTAACTAAATCTTATGTTTTTTTTTTCCTTGGAAAAATAAAGAGCAGGAAGGAGCGTCGATGAGTTTTCTTCTTTGTTTCGATCCACCTGATAAAAAAATATATCTGATGCCACCATATCGGACGTTACTGAAAAAAAAAATCCTTGGACTCTTATAAAAAGGATTTCAATTTATTTATTTAAATTTTTAATTGGTTTTAGAATCTCTTTTCTAAATGGTATGGAGACATATTTTGTATGTAATAAATAAAAACGTTTTGAACAATTGATCTAGTTGTTATTTAGGCGTGCCAGCTCGAGCACCTTCCATCAAATAGCATAAATGACAGTAAGAAAAATGGCAGGAGATCGGAAAAGAGGAAATACTATAACGAAGAACATTCCAACATAAAAAGTATACTGCTCATTAAAATGAAATCAGATTAATTAAAATGTCAAAAACCATTTTACCATGATAGGACTGTTGAGAATATTCCAATAAAATTATGAGCAATAACAACATCAAGAAAGCCAACCTACAATCTAAATGAACGGCTCGGATGCTCTCTTTGAGACTATGACTATCCAACAGTACAAAATCAGACCCCCATGGCTCCAATGTGAGGTAGCTATGTACCATACACAACACGCTTCAGTTTGTGCGTTGTGTGCTCTCAGCCTCTCCGTGTTTCCAATGTCTTTTGACTTGATTTAAGCAACAACTAATTAGTTGCCATCCCAATTTCCAATAGTCAACTCAACCAACCACCATTTACCAGTTCAAACCAAACAAACTTGGCACTCACAAGCATTAATCAATTTACACTCTACAACATAACTAAGGAATTATTTTATTTATTTATTTTTACAATCAACGGTACTATAAATATAATAACTAAGCTAAACATCATCACGCCAGAATATTAGTATAGTACAGCGGAAAAAGCATAGTCAACTACAAGAAAGCTTGCTTTAGAAAAAAAAAACAACAACAAAAAGCTTTTAATCCTAATAGAAATGAAACCCATTATGAAAGCATAAAATCAGAGATCTCAAATATCAATGATAATAATAATGATGATGAAAAAATAATAATCATAAATAAAAAAAGAAACCAAAATTTAGCGCCTTACTTCACCAGCAGCCTTTCCTTCAAAGAACTCACCAAGCATTTTTTCCAGATCCTCCGGCATGTATCTTATGTACTTTTGAGGGATCTTGCTGTTTTCTACCAAAGGCCTACATTTACATTCCACGTCTTATTAATGTCACTTCAAAGAGCAAATGGATTGTTGCAATGTAGAGAAATGAATGGTATACACAATTAATTGTACGAAATACTCCCTTTTTTGTTTTGGAAAAGGATAAAAAAATATCTTAACAAAGCACGTCTCATATGTTTATATCACAAAACATGTCTCATATGTTTATATCACCGGTGCCTATCATTCTGAAATAAACACAGATGCATACAGAACCGCTTTTTTTTTTTTCTGCAGCATTCTTGCAAGCAACCTTCGAGTCAGGCATGACAAATTGACAATCCATTCATAACATAAAAGCAAATCTTAATTATAAATACAGATAGATAATTACCCAAAACGCTTTATGAAAGATCGGTATGCAGGGAGAAGAACTTCTGCCACAGCAAGCCGCAAGGATTCTCGCAACTCTGGATCAGGGACTGTCCACTGACACTGTTTCTGGTAGAGCTCCTCTATTTGGATGTTAAATGATCTAAACCTGCATATTTTAATTTAATAAAATAAATTAAATTAAAGATAGGAGCAAGTTGGTTGGAGGCAACATCCTGTCCGTACATTAAATAACTTATCAGCTACCATAAATTAATAGTTTTCCGTGTAACCAGACCAAAATATTGACACTTTGACAATATTGTCAGGTTTGAACCTTTCCTCTCCCTCTTGGAAAAAAAAAAGAACTGATCCATTCTCAGTCATTTGTTTAATATACTCCTTTTTTTCTGAAGGCGAGGGTGGTGGTTTTAAAATCCTGCCACTCTATTCGCACAACAAGAATGACATGTATTTGTCTCTCCGTTGTTTCATAGGAATAAATAGTCTGTGGATAATTTTGGGAAAAAAATTGAAACTGCTAATTTAGTAGAAATATAGGAACCTGTCCTTGATGAGAGCTCGAGAGGCACCGCCACTACCACTTTCACCAGCACCAGTACCTCCTGATGATGTCAGTCCCTGTGCTGATATGCTCTGCAATACCTACATTAATGTTTTAAATGTCACCAAATGATACTTTACTATAATAGAATATATTCAGTCCATTCAAACTATAAAAATTCAGGTTCTCGTCTTTGAATTAAAAACGAGATGTGGATGTTGCGTTGGATATGTGATCACATAAGAAGAGATCAAATCAGAAATGACGATGTACGGGACAAATTTGGGGTAGCACCAAATCAAGATAAGCCAATCCAACACTTTTTGCGATGGTTTAGTCATATCCAACGAAGACATCCTGAAACACCAGTACGCGGGGGTATTCTAAGTTGTCTCAAAAACACAAGAAGAGGTAGGGGTCGACTAAGACTGACATGAGAGGAAATAATAGTAATAAAAAAAAAAGATTTAAAGGAATGAAGTATATCAAAGAGCTTGATTTGGATAGGAGTGCCTGAAATATGACGATCTATGTATCAGAATCATGATTTAGGAGTTAAGAGTTTAGTAATAGAGTTATAGACTTCAGATTCTTAGATTTTCAGTTTTTAGATTCTATGATTTTAGAGTTTAGAATTTAGAATTTAGGTGTATGTTTTATAGTATAAGTTTACTATGAATATTATTATTATCATGGATGTCTATATTAATATTATATTATTATTATGGATATCTACATTATTGTTAGTACTATTATTATTATTATCATCATCATTATTACCACTATCATTCTCATTATCATTTTTTATTATTAGTATTATCATTATTATTCTCATCAACATCATTATCACTATCATTGATTTTTTATATTTGAGATCTTTGATCTCTATGCTTTTGGATTGGATTTCATTTCTAGCCTACCCTAATTTATTTGGGATTAAAGATTTTGTTGTAGTTGTTGTAGCTTAACTCCAACCTGATGATGTCGTGTTTTTTTTTAAGAAGAATGGCAGGAGCTGCCATGGGACAAGGTTTCTTTTCCCTTCTTCCAAATTTTTTCTACCTACAAATTGAAGCAACAATTCGGTGCAAATGGATGTTCAGGAACTGAATTTATTATTTGCAAAATTTTAAAACCCAAGAAATGTAATTTTCAATTCATGTTGAAATAACATACTTACCTTGGCCCAAGCAACCCTTCGGTACTGATTAGCATGTTGTTGCACTATTCTTCTGTGTCTCTGTATCCAATCATCTCCTAGCAGGTTCTTTGCTTCTGATCTAGAAAAAGTTTTCAAAGAACAAAAAAAAATGATGAATTCTTTATCTTAAGAAACCCAGAGATCAGCTGCAGTAAGTTGTTGCATTTTGTACAATCAAGCCCCTAAAGTTTTTGGTGTTTTGTTCAAATAGTCCTTATAGCTGAATTTGTCACTAATAAAGATTGCATCAGAAGGTCGAATTGTAAGTGCCAGGACCCACACTGCAAGGCTGAGAATATATAGGTTTGATTCAACAAAGACCAAAATATCATTGCCAGACTGAACAATGAAAAGAAACACAAATGATCTACAGCATATGAAGAAAAATGGGGCATATACCTTCGAACAGACCTGACCACATAGTGAATATTGTTCATGAGGAAAAGATACGTCAGAGCCTGATCCTTGTATTGTTTTGATTTTGCATCTAGATTGGTTTGAAGGGCTTGCATTATCCGCATGGTCACTGTTGCCAATTGTGGGTGCGACTCATCTCCACTGCTTCCAAATTCTTGAAATAGTTGCTTCAGTGTAGATTGGTAGCTGCACATTGTCCCAACCTTTTTAATAATGAACTCAAAGAAACAAATATAAACGTTACATGTTAGCAACCATCTTCCTGTTATTATTTTTGGGGACTTTTTTTTTCTGGTTGGATGGGGGGTAGGAACCTTGATCTCTTTCTTGTACATTTATACCACTATGAGATACTCCCCTCTAAACATTTCACATGAACGTACTGACTCAAACAGGAACATAACATAGTTTATGAGAAAAAGGAAAAGAAAGAACTAGCATATATTTCTCACACTTTTTAGAGGAAAATTTGATCTCTGGGACACTCATACTATGACCAGAAAACAAATTGCAAAACCTCCCCTTAGACGTTCCACGTGAAAGTGCACTTACTCAAAGAGAAATTTCACGTAGTTTATGACGTAGCTAGTCAAGGGGTGAACAGTGCCATCAGTTACAGTGGTCTTGGTTGCATCTTTCTCGACAGCATCCACAAAATCAGAGAAAGTCTCTTGCGCTGTCTCAGCCAACCACTTTGCTAGGGTTAGTGCTGACTCCCGCATTTCTGCACATGCCTTCCCCTCAAATATCATCTCAATCTGAGCAAGCAACACTGTTTAATTAATGTTCACTCTTTGAATATAAATTAATATGAATTAGAAGGCGATCCTTTTGATGTTGCCTTTTTCACCCTCGGAAGGCAGCGGAGCAGCTAAGGAAAGAACAGATAGGGTTGTAAAGGGTATTTTGAGGTTAACTACATCTCACCACTTGGATATACAATTCTCTATATGTACATATCCCAGCAATAAGGACCATTTTGCATCTGTGTCCACAAAATTTGTTTTCAATAGAATCGACTTTTAAACTAACTGCTGATAGTGTTTTGTAATCGCAAGCAACAAAATAGGCCTATTGCAACATAAAAAAAAATATATAAAAACCTTATGAATTATAAAAAGCTAACAAGAAAGTGAACTTATGGAGATATTATGGAACAGACTACACATACGTCTGGTTGAAGCTCACGCATTATTTCATACATATCAAGTAGTACAAAAAGCTTCTCAGGTGATCTTTTGCTCTTAGCAACAGCCTCACCAAAACTCATAAGCACTGACAGACTGTTTGAGGTCACCTCAGCAAAGCACTTGTCTTTTAATGAATCAACCCCTTCAAATATTTTACTGCATAACTGTCTCTCTGCCGCAAAAAGCAGCTTAACCTGTAATCCATTAATATAATTTCAATTTTCGTCTTCTTTAGTAATTCTAAAAGTTATGAACAAAACAAGGCCCTTTTAGAAAGCTTAGTTATTTAATAGATGAGAAGATTCTTATGCTCGTATTTGTAACAACAAGATTCCATATCTTTTGAAATCTCAAAAATATATTAAAAGATCTCCCATGCTGACATAAAAAGGCGTAATATGTCCAATGTATCCCTTATATAACAGTTCCTTCAGAAAGTAGGAAAAATACCCGTCCTTATTTATACTGAAAGAACTGACAAAGGATACTTTAGAAGTGTGTAAATGAAGTAAAGGATGTGTAACATTTTCTTGTATGCATATAATATACCAATACAAGATCTTCCCACATGTTCCAGAAACAAAACATTGAGATTCTCACAACAGTACACATATATGACCTTTCAAACCGTTGCTATTAGAGAGGCATGTGTTTTTCAGTTCAGTTGAAAGCCAAGGATATTTCTAGAAGGACAGAGCAAACTTACAGCAATGCGCATGAAGTGAATCCAGTTTACTATTTTGGCCTCAAGACTCTCCCATTGCATCTTTTGAACCTCCTCTTTGCTTAATTTTTCTACTCCTAGCTTTTTCAGGCTCATCTCCAATGCTGATGCACGTGCATCTCTATTCTCCATCAAAAAGATTTCAAAAAAACTTCAAGTTAGCAAAAAATGTGTGCAGATCAAACTTATGCCCCTAATTTATTTACCCAGTTTAAGCCTAAAGAGTCCAAAATGAATCCTCATTCCACCTCCATTTTAGAGAGAATAACGAAAGGGTACAGGAAGCATCCTGTAGATTTTACTTATTGCAATATTCTGCACTATATTTTATAGTTTGCAGAAGCCGAACATAAACTATTATTAACTTCCATTCTTGTTGATACCTTAATTTCCTTATACACACACATGCACACATATACATATATATGAAAGAGAGAGAGAGAGAGACCTATAAAGTTTCAAACATTGAACATGGTGGCCAGCCTGAACCAACTGTTGAGCCAGCTTGGAGAGGAGAGGTACAAATCTAGGATCAATAAGGGTTGGAGGTGTGTAAACTGCTGTTTCCTGCTTATCTGACTGGTTGCCATTGATCGAGTTCTTACCCATTTCAGGCAGGTGACTCGGTGATTCTGATGATGGCCTGAGAGAGCTTGGCAAACAGTCAAAGAGTCTGTCAGGCTCCACTGGCTTGCTATTGATTTGATAAATTGAACAAAAGAAAAATAAAGAATCAAGCTCCTCATAGTGTTTAATAGGATTTGGTTGAAAGCCTGTAATTATTCTTTGATAGTTAGGTATATTACTGACATTGTATTGATAAATGGCCACATCCAGAGATGAGGCAAGATGGGACAAAAGAGATTTGGGTAAGGCATAATTTAAATTTTATTTTAAAAAATGTCTTTCTTTTGTACTTCATTGTGAGATGTATAGCTTTCAAAGATATTATAAAATATTTTGGGCATGAAGCATATATTTTTACAGGCATACCATGAAAAAATATTTTAGCAGAGGGCACTTTCTCATCAATACCCCCCCCCCCCAAAAAAAAAAAACCTTTCCCTCCTCCCTACCTACACATGATTCTGCCCCTGGTACTGGTAAGTTGATGGCATTTATTCATACAATACTTGAATCATTCTGATTTCACTGAAAACTCGAAATTTAGATTATCAGAACTAGAAGTTTAAGCCTAATTTAATCATAAATCATACAATAAATACAAATAGAAGTCAAAATTTAATTGAAAGAACCTTCGAGAAGTGATCTGCTTTTGGAATTCGTTCTCCATTTTTGAGATCGCCTTTGCCAGTAGAGAGTTCACCTGACTAAGCACACCATCACTCCTTTTGTAACTTTTATTGGAACTGAAGAATCTTGCCACACTCCGAAGTCGGTCAACTGCCTCCAAGTACCCTTTCAAATCATCATTTGGTCCCCTCATTATAATCTTCTCTGCCTAAAAGATGCAATATTGCAGACCAATACCATACATGTAAAACATAACTTCTTTCTTTGGTTTATTTGTTGTTGTGTTTCCAACTTTCCATATATTTAGTTCGTCCGTCATTGCTCGTAACAAGGTAGTATTTGCAAAAAGGCAAAAAAAATTGTAAGTAAAGATTAGAGAAAACTACCTCATAGGTTTTATCAAACTGGTTAAGAATAACATCAGCCGACCTAAGAGTCTTGTCGATGTTTTCATGAGCCATCCGTACTGCATGTGTTCTTGCCTAGAAATCAATATAAAAAATAGGAAAATCAAGTGCTGATAGTCAACATAGCTTATCTTGATTCAGATGGCGATCAAGTCATGGCAGGTCTACAGGTGAACAATTACGATTAAGGAAGCATGTTTTGGACCAGTTCTCAATTTGAAAATTCAGGCCCAAGTCAGATTTGCAATTAATTCCTGAAACAGCTCTCTGGATAGATTCGTACCGGGCCAGTATTTTGACATAACTTTCTCATACATACTCCAAATTAAGTGATTTAAAATACCGTGGAAAGCTGGCTAAATGAGCTACAACTTTTATGTTTTGAGTTTCTTCAGATTCCATACGCTTCTATGTCATAAATGTGCATCAAGTGAATGTGATCATTGAGAAGTTATCCAGTCAGCAGCTTTAATGGTTCTCTTGAGTCTTGTGATAACTTTTGGAGTTTCTAGGAGAGTCTTTTGAGTATTTCTAGATATTATTTATTATGTTTTGGTAGCAGCAATAATAGTTAATGTTATTTTAATTATCTAAGATCTTTCTAGAGTTGTAAGATAGTTATATAAAGCCTCATAGTTGAATGTAATGGGGTAGTTGAGTTATTATGAAAAAGTTTATCTTGAATTGAGTTTCTCCTCTTTTATCCAGTTGTGAGTTGAGAGTATCCTCCAATTGTGATTTTTATCGTTCAACGTGTGCGTGTCCTTGAGCAATTCATAGCTCGAACGCTATCAGTTGGTATCAGAGCAGCAGGCGAATGATGGTGCGACGTAGTGCTCGTGTCAATCCTCCTGAAGGAAACCAACAAGCTGATTGAGATATTGAGTTGAACGAGTTGAGGCAGCATGTGCAACAACTCCAAGAGCGTCTAACGCGCGTGGAGGCCACAGGGAACAACCGCGATGATTCCTATCGTGGTTCAGATGGCGAAACTTATGGTGACGATGATGCGGAGTTCAACCCCTTCCACAACAACCACACCTTGGTGTCCAGTGATGAAGAGGCTCTCCATCAAAATCACACCCGAAGGAACCAACAATTCCGATGGGTTTTTGATCTAAAGGCGGATATTCCGGTGTACGAAGGGCACATACAACCCGATGAGTTCATAGATTGGCTCAACACGGTTGAACGTGTCTTTGAGTACCAAGATGTCCCTGAGGAAGAGAAGGTGAAAATTGTTGCCATCAAATTGAAGAAACATGCATCTATTTGGTGGGAGCAGTTGAAAATGAAGCGAGCCCGTGAAGGTAAGCAAAAAATCAGAACTTGGAAGAAAATGGTGAAAGAGTTGCGAAAGAAATTTCGGCCTGAAGGGCACTTGCAAGAGGCATTTCTTCAACTTCATGGCTTTGTTCAAGGTGATAAAACTGTGCCAGATTACACCGAAAAACTTGATCACCTCATGCTGAAGTGTGGCGTTGTTGAGCCCGAAGAACAAACCATTGCACGATATCTCTGTGGCCTTCGCAAGGAGATTCATGATATGGTAACTTTACAGCTCTTTATCTCTTATCATGATGTGTTCAAACTTGCCACAAAAGTTGAAAAGTGTTGAGATATATGTTTTTAGGGTTTAAGTGATTATAGATATTGTTAGGGGGTTATTTGTAAGAAGTATTGTAAGGCTTATATAAGCCCAACCCATCTTTAATCAAAATCACTTTTTGGTTGCTCATTCACTTTTTTGGCTGTTCATTCAATATGGTATCAAAGCCAAAACCCTAGCCGCCTCTGCCGCCGCCGCCGCTGCAAAGGAAGGTAAGAATCCAATGGAGGGGGTGATAGCGAAGCTGAGCACCACTGAACTCCAGATGCTGATGCGAGCATTCAGTGTGGCTGCGAGCGAGACACACCTAGACCCGTGCAGAGGATGGATCTTCCACTGCTTGACAGGAAGCTTGATGGACCAGCTTCGTACTTGAGCTGGTCGTGTCGGGTAAGGTACACTCTGGAGGGTAAAGACCTGGAGGGGTACTTGACCGGGGACAAAAAGGAGCCAGCTGAGGGATCTCCAGAGAGGGCAGAGTGGAAGTCCACTCACATGACGATATACATGTGGCTCCTGAGTTCATTGACTCCTTCTATCGCATCCACAGTGGATGGCATAGATCGAGTCAAGGATGTCTGGGAAAAGCTGAAAAGAACTTACGATGGAGTGGGAAACAATCTGAGAGTGTTCCAGATTGAGAGAGAGATTGAGGCTATAGTGCAGGGAGATATATCGATTTAGGAGTATACCACAGATCTGGAGCGACTGTGGGCAGATTATGATCATTTCTCGACAGCCGCATGCTGCAAAGATCCTGAGTGCAAGAGAGGGGCGCGCGATACTCAGAGGAGGACTATGCACTTCATGAGGGGGTTGAACCCGGCATTTGAGCCAAGGTGTGCAGTGTTGCTAGCTCAGCCAAAGATTCCCTCCCTGGAGGAGACGATCTCGGCTATGGTACAGGAGGAGAGCAGGATTAGACTCTGGTCGGTGCGGTGGGCTTCCGGGTGTGAAGTCGGCACTTGCGATCTCTAAGCCGGGTAATACAAGAGTACGGGGGCGAGACCGGGAGTGTTACAACCGTGGTGAGGTAGGCCGTCTAAAGCGATTTTGTACTAAGCCACCGAAGGAGAGGAACTTGGGTGGAAGAGAGCGATCTGGGCGGTGGTCGAGGCGAGGTGGTCGGAGGGGTGGTATAGGAGGCTACCAGGCACATCTGACGGTAGCAGAGGGAGAAGGTGAGGAGACTGTGGTCTTTACTGAGGAGGATCACGAGTTCCTGGAGATGTTGAAGAGGAAGCAGAAAGTAGCAGGTGAGGGGAAGTGGGTGCTAGATGATGCGTCCACCTCAGCTTCAACAAGGGGTAACATTGCTTCCTTTGCTCACTCAGCCACAGGTACTTGTAATACACTTGCTCTTGCATCTATATCTACCTCCAGATCACCAGATTGGATAGTGGACTCTGGTGCGTCCCGACATGTGACTGGTGTTGCTAGGGAGTTTTCGTCTTATACTCACCTAGCAGTCCCAGAGAGCATCCAGACGGCCGATGGTATGGCTCAACCAGTGATTGGTAAGGGTACCGTGCAATGTACCGACACCTTGACCTTGTCCAATGTTTTGCATGCTCCTTCCTTTCCTGTGAATCTTTTATCCATAAGTGTCATTATATCACAACTAAAATGTGTCGTTTTGTTTGATATTCCAAAGGTGATCTTCTAAGAGAAGGAGACTGGCAGGAGGCTTGGGACTGACACATGGCATAGTGGTTTATGGTACCTGGATAGAGAGAGTGTGGACTCGGCACTCTCATCATTTCTAGAGAGTTCAGGGGTTGTTGGGAGGAGTGTAAAGGACTTGTTGCTGTTTCATCATAGGCGCTTAGGTCATCCCTTTTTTTCTGCATTGAGTAGGTTGTATCCGCCTTTGTTTGAAAAGGCTAATAAAGAAAAACTGGTTTGTGATGCGTGTGAGTTTGGGAAACACACTAGGAGCTCGTATTCTAGTTCTGGGAGTAGGAGTTCTCTTGCTTTTGACTTAGTGCATTCTGATGTATGGGGACCTTGTCCCACAACTGCTGTGAATGGATATAAATATTTTGTTTCTTTCATTGATTGTTTTTCTCGTGTGACCTGGCTTTATCTGATGAAAAATAAAAGTGATATTTTTGTTTGCTTTAAAGACTTCCATAAAGGGATTCAGACCCAATACGGTACAGTTGTGAAGGTATTAAGGTCTGACAATGGGACAAAGTACACCAACAGGGCGTTTGGGGAGTACCTGTCATCCCAGGGAATACAACATCAAACCACATGTCCATACACACCGAGCGAATGGGGTGGGCCGAACGAAAGAACGTACACCTCCTCGAGGTTACCGGAGTATGATGATGTCGATGAATGTACCAAAACACTTGTGGGGTCAAGCGGTCCTGACAGCGACCTACTTGATTAATAGGATGCCCTCGCGGGTATTGGATTGGAAGTCTCCAATCGAAATGCTGAAAGGTAAGAATGAAGACGTTATACCTCTTAAAATATTTGGTTGTGTGTGCTTCGTACAGGACAACAGACCAAATGTGGGAAAACTGGATCCAAAGACTGTGAAGTGTGTGTTTGTTGGGTATTCGGCTACCTAGAAGGGATATGTTTGCTGGAGTCCGATAGAGAGGAGATTGTTTGTTAGTATGAATGTCACATTCCGAGAGCTTGAGCCATACTACTCCACTCAGGTCGCGTCGCCCTTTGGTGACTCGCTCGATACAGGAGGTATGAGGCGAGAGGGGGAGTATGATAGTAGCAGCGAGAGAAGGATGGTGAGTGATGATGATAGTAGCAGTGAGAGGAGGATGGTGAGTGTGGGGGATATTCCCTGTCCACTTGTGGAGTCGGCCGAGGTGCTCGACCATGGGGGGACCAAACCGGAGAATGGTGGGACTCAGTCTCAGGGGGAGCTAAGGGTGTACACGAGAAGAAGAAAGCAGAATGAGGAAGCAGTACCTACAGTGTCACTTGTGCCAAGTCTCTTATCCCTGCCTCCTCTGACTTCTGAGACATCTACACCATCCACCTCAGATTCAGAATATACAGGTGATATGATTCCTCTCTCTCCTCCTCCTACGCCCTTATCGATCAGGAGGACTTCTCGCAGCAATGCAGGAGTTCCCCATGATCGATATGGCTTTCCACATGATATTGCCCAGTTTGTCTCTTACTCTAACATATCACCTGTACATGGAGCATTCATTGCATCTTTGGACATTGTCTCTATCCCTAAGTGTTGGCAGGTTGCTAAGGATAATCCGAAGTGGAAAGCTGTCATGCTAGAGGAACTTGGGGCTCGGACAAGAACAAAACACAGGAGCTCGTGTCACCGCCACTGCGCAAGAAGGCGATTGGTTGCAAATGAGTCTTCACGGTGAAGCAAAACCGGAAGGTCGGGTGGAGCGCTACAAAGCCGATTGGTAGCAAAGGGATACGGTCGGACTTATGGCATCGACTATGATGAGACCTTTGCACCGTGGCAAAGATGAGCACGGTACGAACACTGATTTCCTTAGCAGCTAATGGAGGCTGGAAGCTACATCAGCTTGATATGAAGAATGTCTTTCTCCACGGTGACTTATTGGAGAAGGTGTACATGGAGGTACCACCAGGTTTTGGCACGAAACAAACAGTTGGTAAGGTGTGTAAGCTCAAGAAGTCACTTTACGGGTTGAAGCAGTCCCCTCGAGCCTGGTTTAATAGATTCAGGAAAGCTATGGTAGGCATGGGGTATCAACAAACCAATGCAGACCATACGGTGTTTTTTAAGCGACATGGAGCTCACATTACAGTGCTAGCTGTTTATGTAGATGATATGATTATTTCGGGAAATGATGAAGGGGAAATTGCGTGGCTAAAAAGGAAATTGGGAAAGGAGTTCGAGGTGAAGGACTTGGGACAGTTAAGGTACTTCCTTGGGATTGAGATAGCTTGTGGTGCAGAGGAAATTGTTTTGTCCCAGAGGAAGTATGTGCTAGATTTGCTTGCGAGAGACGGATATCTTTGGGGTGCGGACCGCATTGCTCCCATGACCGAAGTTCAAACGAGTCTTTGAGCGCGGAGAGCCGATTGATAGAGAAAGGTACCGAGAGGTTGGTTGGTCGCTTGATCTGTTTGAGCCACACTCGTCCCGACATATCCTTTCTTTGTGAGTGTGGTGAGTCGCTATATGCATGATCCCAGAGAGTGTCACATAGATGTTGTGTACCAGATTCTGAGGTATTTGAAAAATGCACCAGGAAAGGGGTTGATCTTCAAGAAGAATGGACATTTGAACATTGAGGGTTATTGTGATTCAGACTGGGCTAGTTGCTCTGATGACAGGAAGTCCACGTCTGGATACTGCATGTTTATAGGGGCGATACGGTCTCTGAAAGAGCAAGAAACGACGGTGGTTGCGAGATCCACAAAGGTGAGAGCGAGTACGGGGCCATGGCACTTAGGCGTGTGAGAGATGTTGTGGTTGAGAGCTCGTTAGTGGAGCTCGAAAGGTAGATCAAAGGGCCCAAATGAAGTTGTGGTGCGATAACAAGTCTGCTATCAGTATCGCCAACAATCCTGTGCAGCATGACAGAACCAAGCATATTGAGATTAATAGGTTCTTCATCAGGGAGAAGTTGAACAGTGGGCTCTTGGAGTTAGGTCACGTTTCAACTAGAGACCAAGCAGCAGATTGTCTGACGAAAGGACTGAACCCATTGGACTTAGCAAGAGGGTGTGACAAAATGGGCTTAGTGGATATCTTTCGCCCATCTTGAGGGGGAATGTTGAGATATATGTTTTTAGGGTTTAGGTTATTATAGATATTGTTAGGAGGTTATTTGTAAGAAGTATTGTAAGGCTTATATAAGCCCAACCCATCTTTAATCAAAATCACTTTTTGGCTGCTCATTCACTTTTTTGGCTGTTCATTCAATAAAAAGCAACTCAAGGAGAAAGAAGTCAGAAAAACAACGAATTTTGGTGGTAGTCGAATTCACAACCGAGGCTATTCAACAAGCCGTGGGAGCAGTTCATAATTAGCCAGGCTGGCATCAAGTGCAGTGACCAAACCTCCAGCAAAAATCATAACCATAGGACCCTCTAAACCACCCTAAAACTATTCAATGCTATCGGTGCAAAGGTACGGTCACATGATGTCGAGTGCCCAAACCAATGGTATTTACCATTGTTGAAGAACCCCTTGAGGAGGAGCAAGCAGATTTTGATTCTCCACCCATTTTTGATGAGGCAGCAGATGATGAAGATGTCATTTATGGAGATACGGATGAGATATTGGTGATTAGGAGTGTCTGAATTACAGTCCCGTTCAAGATGATGTGTGGCTCCGTAACAATATCTTCCATACACGATGCACATTTCATGAGAAGGTATGCGATGTTATCATTGATAGTGGAAGTTGTGAAAATGTTGTTTCTGAAATTATGGTGCAAAAGCTGCCGCTTAAAACTGAAAAGCACCCAAAATCGTACAAACTCTCTTAGTTGGAATAGGGTAAATGTGTGCAAGTTTGATCAGCGTTGTTTGGTAAATTTTTCTATAAGTGAGAAGTACCGAGATGAGGTATGGTGTGATGTAGTTCCTATGGATGCTTGTCATTTACTTTTGGGGAGGCCTTGGCAGTTTGATAGAAAGGTACACCATGACGATTTTAAAAACACTTATTATTTTAAGCTGAATGGTGTTAAGATTATTTAGGTCCTAGAATGGAAATGAAATCTAAACCAACCCTCAAGGATAGCAATTTCGTTCTCTCAAAATCTGAATTTACTGAAATTTTTTAAGAATCCCAAATAGCCTTTGCATTGATGGTGAAAGAAGTTAAGGGTGATAGAAGTACTCTAATACCAGGACCAGTGGTACATTTACTTGAACAATTTCAGAACCTTGTTCCAGATGAAATTCCAACAGGTTTACCTCCAATGAGAAGTGTACAACACTGCATAGATTTTGTTCCTGGTGCAGTTTTGCCAAACAATGCATCCTACCGAATGAATCCAACAGAAAATGTCAAGTTGCAGCATCAAGTAGATGAGTTGTTGAGCAAGGGTTTGGTGCGTGAAAGCATGAGTCCTTGTGCGGTTCCGCCTTGCTTGTCTTGAAAGAAATATGGTTCTTTTCGCATGTGTGTGGATAGTAGAGCGGTCAACAATATTACTATCAAGTATCGCTTCCCTATTCCTCGTCTTGATGACATGCTAGATCAGCTCCATGGTGCTAGTGTGTTTTCAAAAATTGATCTTAGAAGTGGGTACCATCAGATTCGTATGAGGCCTGGTGATGAATGGAAGACGACATTTAAGACCCGTGATGGATTGTTTGAGTGGTTGGTGATGCCATTCGGACTCTCTAATGCTCCTAGTATTTTTATGAGGCTAATGAATTTGATGTTTAAGTCTTTTATTGGCAGATTTGTGGTTGTCTATTTTGATGACATACTCATGTATAGTACGGGTGAGTCAGGGCATTTGGAGCACCTTCGCCAAGTCTTTGAAGTGCTAGCTGAACAAAAACTCTACATCAACCTCAAGAAGTGCGAGTTCCTAACCAGCAGCTTGGTGTTTCTAGGCTATGTGGTTTCAGCTGAGGGTATTCATGTTGATCCTTCTAAGGTGGATGTAATTGTTTCATAGCCAACACCAATCAACATTCACGATGTGAGGAGTTTTTATGGACTGTCCTCATTCTATCGCCGGTTTATTCGAGATTTCAACACTCGTCTCTCCAATCACCGAGTGCTTGAAAGGAAAAGTGTTCAAATGGACGATTTTGTTCAAATGACAACAACCCTATTCTTGCTTTGCCCAACTTTGAGAAGATTTTTGAGCTTGAATGTGATGAATCTGGTGTAGGCATTGGTGTGGTTCTCAATCAAGAAGGTCGACCTATTGCCTTCTTTAGTGAAAAGCTTTCAGATTCGCGCAAGAACTACACTACATATGACAAAGAGTTCTATGCAATTGTACGAGCTCTTGGGTATTGGAGGCACTACCTCATTTCAAGGAGTTCATTCTCTACTCCGACCATGAGGCGCTGAAGTTCATAAATGGGCAGCACAAGCTTTGAATGTGCAAAATGGTCATATAAAGAATTTGTGGTGAATGATGGATATATTTTCTATGGCAACCGTTTGTGCATACCGAATTGTTCTTTGAGGTGACAAATCATTAAGGAGGTTCATGATGGTGGGTTAAGTGGTCATTTTGGACGAGATAAAACTGGTGCATTACTCCAAGATCGTTTCTATTGGCCTAAGATGATGAAGGATCTTTCTCCATACCATGGCGAAAATGAGCCGAACTCGTGGACGAGTTCTTTTCAACCGGGGGAGAATGATGCCGATCAAGTCATGGCAGGTCTACAGGTGAACAATCATGATCAAGGAAGCATGTTCTGGACCAGTTCTCAGTTTGAAGATCCAGGGCCCAAGTCAGATTTGCAATTAATTCCCGAAACAGCTCTCTGGACAGATTCGTACTGGGCCAGTATTTTGGTCATAACTTCTCATACAGACTCCAAATTAAGTGATTTAAAATGCCGTGGAAAGCTGACTAAATGTGCTACAACTTTTATTTTTTGAGTTTCTTCAGATTCCATACGCTTCTATGTCATAAATGTGCATCAAGTGAATGTGGTCATTGAGAAGTTATCCAGTTAGTAGCTTTAATGATTATCTTGAGTCTTGTGATAACTTTTGGAGTTTCTACGAGAGTCTTTTGAGTATTTCTAGATATTATTTATTATGTTTTGGTAACAACAATAGTAGTTATGTTATTTTAATTATCTAAAATCTTTCTAGAGTTGTATGATAGCTATATAAGCCTCATAGTTGAATGTAATGGGGGTAGTTGAGTTATTATGAAAAAGTTTATCTTGAGTTGAGTTATTATGAAAAAGTTTATCTTGAGTTGAGTTTATCTCCTCTTTTATCCAGTTGTGAGTTAAGAGTATCCTCCAATTGTGATTTTTATCGTTGAACGTGTGCGTGTCCTTAAGCAATTCATAGCTCGAACGCTATCAGATTCTCATTGATTCACTATTTACATGATCATTTTTCTCAAATTTTATTTCATAAAACCCAACAAAATTACCCTCAGAAATCATGAATTTACATTTATTTATTTGTTTGCATCTTGCAGTTGTTTTATACATGAGAAGTACCCATGTGTTTATTTGGTACATACTGAAATTGGTAATCACCGAAAGAAGGATCCTGAATTTCCTCAGGGATGCATCTGTACAAACAGTTTTGGATTTCGTCTTACAGTCAAATAGGTTCAATTTTTAAGTTTGATTAGGTACAATCGACAGACCTACAAAGTTCAGTTCCTTAAAAGAGGAAATCAAACGCCATACCTGAATTGGGCGCATGGAGGAATCGAGAGTGGAGAGCCTACTATCAAAAGAACCGAGTATAGTCACCATGCTCTCCGTTATAACGTTGCTCTTCTCTAGAGATTCTCTCAAGAGGTTCGTGTTCTGTACCATAACCTCCATCGCTAAGCGAAAGCCCCCCAAGCCGTGAACTCTAATTCGTAGAATTTCTCCAATTCCGTGATTCCGTGAAGTCCAAACCGCAAGCTTCACTTGGAGCAGACGCCAGAAGGGAGAGGAAAGAGAGGGGGTGAAAAGGAAGTACTGGATCTATCTCAGGAGAAAGAGAGAGACGGAGCCCGGAGGGAAGAGCAAACGGGTTACTGGCTTTGCTTTACTTAAAGCTACTTTGAACCTTAAACTTTCATTTACACCCTTATAAGTTATAATCAACACTTACAGAATGATACATAAGTAGTTAAAGGTTGGATCAGGTTGGATAAGATCGATCCATCTAATGGAACAAGAACTGGCTCTTGAGGAACAAATCAAAGTTTAAGAATCAAATTACTAGTTCTCTTTCACAATTTCAATGACTTATTAATGTAGTTCAAAGTTTCAAGACGAATTTGTTTTTTTTTTTAAAGAAGATTCAATTTGGCGTGCTCCAGCAGATTCTCTGGCATGTCAACGGCTATGGTAAAGTACGCTGGACGTATTTTTATATCTATATTCATTACAAAAAATTACTCATACTTTATTTATATTTATTAAAAAAATATTTATATTCTATTTTTATTTATTAAAAATTTTGAGTAAGGAACAAATAATAGTAGATAACGGAAAAATAAAAATAAAAATTATATGATTTAGACAAATAAATAACATTAAATAAATATACTAATAAAGTATAATAATCATTAATATTTTAGATATAATAAAAATCATATAATTTTTTCATGTCAATTATCATAAAAAATAATATATAATAATTACTATATATATTTATATAATATAATTATATATATTTATTAAAAATATATAATATTTATATTTATATATATATAATTTACCAAATGGATAACGGGTAATGAAAACCCTTGTCTATATCCATATCCGATAAGTAACGAAATTTTTTTCTTACTCATACTCATACCCAATGACTTAACGATAATAAAATCTTACCCATACACATCTTATCGGATACGATACGGATCGGATGAACGGTCAAAAGGTATCATTGTCAGCCCTAGGCAATATTCTCTGGAGATAGTTTTTCTGTGGAGAGTTTTTAAAGATTAATCTAAACGGTTCGTTTTAATCACAACGGCCGTGGTGAAGTCTAAACATGAATTTTGATGCACAGGGGGTTTATTGCTGTTAAATCAGAACTGTTGATCTCTGATCGAACAAATCATATCAAAAGTACTTTACCTGAAGAGCTTTTTTTTGTTCTCCAGAGGATGTTGTTCCGGCTCAGAGTAGAGTAGATGTAACAGGTACTAGACCATCATCAATGATTTCGTACTGGAGGAGAAACAATGTAATGTTAGTTAGGCTGAGTGCATAGTACGGATGGCTGGTATACTATGCAAAATTTCTTCTTTCGCTCAAAATAATTTTCATATTAAAATTTAGTTATAGATTAAATTTTATATTTTTTAAAAAGTTTTACCATTCTTTAAATAGAAAAATTATTTGATTTAATTATTATAAACTATCTAAAAAGAAGTAATTCAAATATCTAAAAAATATATAATTTATTTTATAATTAGATTTTGAATCGATTATTTGAATTTTAAAAATGAAGAAACGATTTATAACAGACAAGCATCTGTACTATCAATGGCGAAGATAAGGTGCCCCCATGATTTATGAAAATGTACGGAGAGATTAGGAAATTTGATTATTTTTGTATACGAATTATCGATTGGTTCTCCTTATAATTTATCTCAATCATTTAATATTTTGGATCTCGCCAACTCATCCCTCTATATTCAAATTTTGATTCTATCCATGCGTGCTATGTATAGCACCGTAGTCAAACTTCATATAATATTACATTAGAATCTCGGTGTTATTTATACTTTTTCAAATATATTATATTTCCCTATTTTAAAGAACGTATTAGAACCGCAATTTACTTGTACAGAGCTAGAGGTGACAGAACCCGACCCGACCCGAGAAACCCGCTCGACCCGTCCGGATCTGAACCCGATCCGAACCCGACCCGATCCAATTTTTTAAGAAAGTCAACGTATTCAAATGGCCTTTAATCCAATCAAAATCTATCAACGATCGAAAAAACACAACATATATATTAACTCACCCGACCCGCCCAACCCGATTTCTTCTAAAAAGTTAAACAGAACCCGAACTTGAAAAAGTATAAATAATGTAGTCAAACCTTTAGCTCTGTATAAAGGTTTGACTACATTATTGAAATCGTTTCTAAGAGTAATTAATCACAGGCAACTATTTTATTTCAGGGGTTTCAATGGTTCTATAATAATTATTTTTTTATTAGGTCAATATTTCCCTCATATTTATTTAATTGTCAATGCTTTTCTTTAGATATATTATCCCCTTTTGTCAGAGAAGAAAAAAAATATTCTCGTTATTATATGCTGTGTTTGTACTTGTTAATCGTTAATTAAGTTCAAGAATCTCACAATTAAGTGAAGTGAATCCTATGAAATGTTAGATAAAAAAAGAATTATATTAAATTCACCAATATATAATTCTCTACTCCATGTGAGGATTTTCGTAAAATCAAAGAAAACATGATAATATATACAAATCCCAATACAAGGAGTATGCACCATTTTTTAAACTAATGGGAGAAGTGAAAAGTTAAAAGTACAAAAGTACAAGTCCATGCTGGCAAAACAACATAATTAGGCGTGATGTTCAATAATCAATACGATATAGATATGGAAGTGGATAGGGTGAGAGGCTGATAATTCCGTACTTTTTTTTTTCCCAATTTCATACTTCTGATTATTGTGCTGAATGTGAACAAAAGTTGTTGAACGTGGGATCAGTATGATATGTATTTTTAGTTATCGAATTGATTTAAACGGTTTAAATTAGATTCACAGAAAAAAAATTATCATTGAATGAGTTTCACTATTAGTGACTCAATAATATTTTTCCATTGAATGTACATTCCGGGTGTGCACGAAAATTTGGAGTCACCACTCACATGTATTGTATTATTGTGTCTCCGCGTATTCTTATTTTTTTATGAGATGTGTACTCTTCACTAATAAGGTTATTTTTGAAAAAAATAGTTTTATTAAAAGCAGTGTCTATTCTTATCTTTAGCGTCAGCTCTCTCATTTGATAAAGAGCTTCAGTTTACTAAATTCACTAGTGCAAAAAAAATGAGGCAAAACTCAAAAATGGCAATGATAAACAGAAAGTTCCCTAGTCATTTCCATACATAAAGAAAAACTTCAACAAATATCAATTTTGGTCAATGAAAAATCACGCTAAAGACATGCTTTGTTAGAGAACTTCAGCTAATGTTATATTCTTGCTGGTATTAAAACTAAAATCATAGCAGACTGTCTGCTGGTAGGCCGGTTCCACTTATCAGCCGATGCTGAAAAAATATGCACTGAGATTGACCAAATCAACTAGAAATACATAGCAATATGATTTTAAAGAGAATACAGAAGGTGAAAGAGCATCGCCCAAGTGAGGATGGATAAGATTCCTACAGGAAATAAGGGTTTTCTGGCTTCTATATTGTACCAGTCCAGTCAGGGTAAATACTGGCATCAACCAGCTAGTACCAGGCACTACTATTTCCTGTTTTCTCCTTTTTTTCTCATCATTGTATGTTTTAATTGGACAAATGTTGTTAATTTGAGCAATCATCTAGTCCAAGAAAAGACTTGAAAAAGCACATTTATATCATTATATGCATTAATATATACAAAACCAAGGTATTTATAGGGTGCTTGTGTTCTCTTCATTTCAGAAAAAAATATGTACACATCCCAAACAAATAAATCTTTCAGTTATCTATTTACAGGATTGTGAGGTGGAGGTGAAATGGAGAGGATTACACTTAACAGGGAGGTTTGCCTACAAAGAGTTCTCCAAGCATCCTTTCTATATCTTCTGGGCTATACTTTATGCACTTGCTCTTGGAATTCTCTACCATAAGCCTATATATATATGTTTATATATATAAAATAAATATTATAGCCAATATAACATTAGAAGTGTGTTGTGTATGAATATTATAGAAATCTGAGACACCAAAGGATTGAAATATTGTCAGATAATACTTTATACACTTGAACTAATTGAGCACAATAAATGAAAATAGATTTTTTGAAGAACTTTGTAGATGAGCTTCTAATGACATAATTTCCTATTTAATGATGTCTGTGCCTTTTTTTTTGTCTTTTCCCTTTGATAAGGAGAAAAAAAATATCAAGCAGTGAGTTCAGATTAAACTATTCCAACCCCCTCCCCCCCCCCCCCCCAAAAAAAAAATAAAATAAAATAAAGAAAGAAAGAAAATCCAAATTCTGCCAAAAATTTTGTTTCCATACCCGAATCGTGCCGTGAATGACCTGTAAGCAGGAAGTAATAGTTCGGCAACAGCGAGGCAGAGAGATTCCCTTAATTCACGATCATGCACTTTCCATAGGCACTGCTTGTGATACTGCTCTTCAAATTGGGCGTTGAAGTTTTTGAACCTACCAAACGATCAAATTAAACTCCCTTGATTGAATGATGATGAGTTTTTTTAATATTTTGAAGCATAATCCAGGTGACCCGATAATGACTGTGTCCTCAGGCAATGCCGAAGCAAGAACTTACCATTACATTTTGATGAAAAAAGTGAATTGCATATACAGGATATACAAGTTCATAAGAGTATGTATATACTCAAGTCAACAATCAATGGTATTCAGAAAATTAAATTTTGGTTAATTTACAGTTACCTTTCTTTTATTACATCCTTTGAAGCACTAGTGCTTAGCGTATTTTCCATCGGATTGCCTGATCCTCCAGAGGAAGATAATAGGCCTTTGCTTGCTATGCTCTCCAGCACCTACATGTACAATTTATGTGTTTCTTAGTGGTCATTAAATATCTTTTTGTCAAAATTATATTGTATGTCCAAGAACAAAAGTGCAGTCTTTTAAGTTTATGAATCAGAGCATAACCATGTCACATTATAAGGTTTAATTTATTGTACCCACGAACAGCCAGTTCATACATTATTATCCCTCTACACGCCTCAAATATCATGTAAAGTATATGTCCGTAAAAACTGTGCAAATTTGCATTTCTTTTTTCTTCCCTTTTCCATTTTTCTTCCAAATATGTCAATAGAAAACTTGCACAGTATTCTCTCAAAGACAAAAGCACAATAATTTGAATATTCTTCCTAGTTTCAATATAATCAATGAGGTATGTCAAATTCCTCTGTGCAAATATAATCTTTGAATTTTTGGAGTACGTAGTTTGCTTTCCTCAAAGGAGGTACTTGTAAAGAAGAGAAAGACCTTAGCCCAAGAAACCCTTCTATATTGGTTTGCATTCACTTGCACAACTTTTCTTTGTCTCTGTATCCAATCATCTCCAAGCAATTTCTTTGCTGCCTCAGTTCTAAAGAAGTTATACAAAAATAATAATGCAAAAAGAGGAAATAATAAAATGCATGATTAACTGGACATGGATGTTTCAGTTAAATATAGCTGTGTGCTCACTTTCTGCCCCCATTTACCAGAACAATAAAAATTGTCTCACATAGAAATTGGTTCATTGAATTTTATAAAAGAATATATACTTGCGCACTGAAGTGACCATGTAGTGGATGTTGTTCATCAGGAAAATGTAGGATTGCTCCGGATCTCTACAGTGTTTTGATTTAGTTTCCAAGTTATTTTGAAGAGCCTGCAATATCTGCAATAAGGAGGGTGCAAACTGCAAACTTTCCTCCTGATCTGCTGACTTGTATTCTTCAAAAAGCTGCATCAAAATTGCCTGATAACTGCCAATAAATTATTTTTATGCAGGTCAATGTTAGTTACAACTAAACAATCACTCTCAGGCCATCAAAACCTCAATATTTTCATAATTGTCCACATGAATATTATTAGGACTGATAATGACAATTCACAACTAGCATTCTTATTTTCAATAGCAGTAAGGACAAATACCTTGCCAAATGTGACTCCAATATTGTTTTATAAGCACACGAAAGTTATAAAATGTGAGACCTGTTTTGTTAAGTGATAAATGGCGGAGGAAAAAATATAAACAAAAATTTCTGAAATAAGGAAACTTGAGAGGATTATAATAAGCATATTTCTGTTATGAATTACACTTAAACATTTTTAAGACAACATGCTTAAGCAGTTTATTAAAGTGTAAATTTTCATAAAATTCTTGCTCTTTCAATAATTCTCACTCACTCAAGCAAAAACTTGAGATAATTCATAACGTAGCTAGAGATGGGATGGACAGCTCCATCGGGCTGGGGTTTAGAGTTGTCCTTCACTACCATCTCCTGAAATCCTAAAAATGTCTCGGTTGTAGTTGCAACGAGCTGTTTCCTCAGGCTCACCATTGACTGCAATATGTCACCGCATTCTTTATTTGCAAACATTGCCTCCATCTGAATATGTCATGGATTTCTTTCCATCAATTACATTTTTTTAAGTATATAGTCCCAATAAATATGTAGAGTGAGCATTTGGTTTGAATTTCATTTTTGGTTAATATTGTAAATTTATATGTTTCTTTCTTAATTCTAACTCCAACATGCAGTGTATTAGTTGATCTCATTATCCAAGTAGTTTATTTTTATCAAATTGTGTCATTGTTTCCCATGTTAAACATGAAGTAATGATGAAGTAATGAGCCTCCAAATTTTATTCAAGAATGTGTTGATTAACTTTACCTCTGGTTCAAGTTCGCATGTCATCTCGTACATATCAAGGAGCATAAATAATTTCTCAGGAGACTTTTTTATCTTCACAACAGCCTTCCCAAAGCTTAGAAGCCTTGCAAAACTACTTGAGGTAACTTGCACAAAACATTCATCCAAGAAAGATTCCTCAATTCCTTCAAGGACCTGATCGCATAATTTGCGCTCTCCAGCAAATAGCAACTTAACCTTTTATTTTGTGAATATGAAGATGTCATATGTACAGTGCAAAAAGAATATGATACTGAAGTGTCTTTGAAGAACTCTCAGTTACATGTGTACCCACACAACCTTCAAATATTTTTTGTACCCCTAGAGTATAATTTGTGTCCGGAATAGTATTCAATACTTTTTTAAGTGTGCACTTCGTGACCCTCATTATAAAGTCTTCTATCAATCACTAGTCTTTGGATTCAAGAAGTGTCAAAACAGAAATAACACGTGAATTTATTATTAACTCATTGAGCCACATCCATAAATGCAACTTGCATGCTAATTAAGTAATTTGGTAGAAAATTAATTTCAGAGAACTTACACTAATCCGCATCAGGTCAATCCACATAGGAATTTCGGTCTCTATATTCTCCCATTCAGTCTTTTGCAGTTCACCCTTTCCTATCTTTTGCACTCCCAAGTAATTCAGACTCTGTTGTAGAGCATTTGCACGTGCATCTCTGTTCAAATTGCAAACCAGAGCTAAAGCAAAATCATACAATTCACAAAGATTTGTGTGCAAACAACACAATAACTTGAATAGAAATTGTCCCTGGCGATTGATTGGCTTTGTTGGAATTTGAAAACGGTACCTATATATGTTTAAGCACTGCATGTGGTGCCCAACAAGAACCAATCTGATGGCCAGACTGTGCAGTAGAGGTATATATCGGGGGCTGATCAGTGTCGGCAATTTGTATGCAAGTGTTTCTGGCTTAATCTCGGTCTCTGATTCATCTTTGCTGTGTGGATTACTTGGGTCATCATGATCTGCTGTTGATAATGATGTTGCTTTGCTCGGTAGACATTCAAACAGCTTCATTGGATCCACTGGTTTACTGACAAAAAGAAATTTTAAAATTCCAAGCTATATTGACAGTCGCCTAAAATAGAATGACAAGCTTGATTAAATTTATATATTGATTCTGCCCATCTAAAATGCCAGGAGACCCGTTAGGAAGATCTAAATTGGTGGTGACCATTGGGGATGAGTCATTTGTCTTGGTCAACCTGTTCGTCAGTTTAATAATTAGGGTGTTTTTGTCATTCAAAAATAAACAAAATAAAATAAACCTGAGAGCAGTCAACATCTTGTTGAATTCGATTTCTGCCATTTTAGTTGCTTTACTAAGCAAACTGTTAACAAGCAAAAGTGTGCTTTCAGTTGCTGCATAATTCTCGCGGGAATTGAAGAACCGTGAAATCCGTAGCAATCGGTCCATTGCCTCAATAAATCCATCCAAGTCCTCACTGGGCCCCTTAGATATTACTACCTCTGTCTGATTCAACATGAATTAATGACAACATAAGCTACAAGTTTAGATTCTTTTTGAGACTCATGAATGATTGATATTTAAAAAAAAAAAAAAAAAAAAAAAAACCTTGTAGATGCCTCCTAGATATCTTATTTGATAATTGTAGATAAAAGATACATAAACCACCACTTTCCAGTTCTATGTGCCATGCACAATTGGAGAATTTGAGAAATATTCTGATTAAATTGAGGGGGCCAGTGATGAGGTGCCAATTTCTTGTGTTCTATAACAGTATATCAGATCAAGATTTCTCACATTTTTGGCGTATAATATATTCTCATATCTTATAGGGTAACATAATTTTGTTGGCCCCATAATAATTAATCAAGAAAATATTAATTACCTCTCGAATTTGATCAAATTGGCTGACTATGACTTCTGTCTTCCTCAAAGACTTGTTTACATTCTCATGACATGTCGTAATCCCAGGCATTATTTCCTTCCATTTAAAAGGTTTCGAAAATTTAGTTAAAACTTGTAAAGTAATAAATTGAAGCAAGGACAAATAGGATGTGACTTTTACAGGTCCATAGCTACAAAATCAGTGGAAAAAAATATTCTAGAATTTCAGGTCTGATTTGAAACTTTCCTGTGAATCCAGGAGATCTTTATTATTTTTTTCTCCAGTGTGAAAACACTAGAAATAAACAAACGAAAATGTTGGTATGGTGCTTAAATGGATTATTAAAACCCATAGAACAGAGCACGAAAGAAAATTATAGTACCCAATTGAGGTGATGCTTTCAGTTGCGACCGTAAAGTATTTATTCAATTTGAAATAAAAAGAAAAGAAGAATATATTTTCACGTTTTGTATTCCTTTTACCTGGAAGGGACGAAGAGCAGCATCAATGGTTGAAAGACGGCGATCAAAGGTAGTGAGTACCTCTATCATTTTCTCGGTTGTAGCCTGGCTCTTCTCCAGCGATCGTCTCAATAGGTTTGCTTTCTCTCTTAAGCCCCCCTCCATTTTTCACCAACAGATGAAAAAGAAAGAGAAAGAAAGAAAGAAAGAACGGAAGGGAGGAGGAGAAATGTCATTCTTCATCTTATACTACTACTACTACTTGGTCTATAGCTTCTATGGATTTCACCTACAAGTTCCTTTCTTTAATTCATTGTTTCACTTTTCGTTTCCCTCGAAAAGATTTATTTCGAGTTTTTTGTTGAACAGGTCAACTCCACACCCCTCCATTTTTAAGTCAACAGCAGAAGAAATTCCCGAATTTTGTTTATTAATGGACGACTCCATTAAAAATAAAAGGAGAATATATACAAATACTCCTCGAATCACTTTCAAACCAGCGTGCAAAGAAAGAGTCCCGCTCGGAAAGGTCATACATCAATTAATTTTTCAAATTACAGTCTAGCTGGATCTCCTGTGGCAGTAACATCACAAAATTTAGTTGTGGGGTCTCTGACAATAAATGATATGTGCCTCAGGCGATTGAAGTGTATATATAATAGTAGCTGATGTCAAAATTCCTTCAAAATCAAAATAATATATTATTGAAAATTATATATTCTATTTACCATGGGGATAAATCAACTCATTTTTTTTTTCAATTTATGAATTATTCGTTGACATATCTTGTGTCAATAAAACTAAAACCTTAGGGTTTGTTTGGCACACCATGGAATAGCAAAAAGTAGGAATATAATTGTTATTCCGACGAAATAATTTACCAAACAAATTTTAGACTAAGTAGAAGAGTGCGGAATAGTGCTAATCCGGTATATCAACTTATAGGTGGAATATCATATTAGCTCTCATCGGAATAGCGATTATTGTTTGATTATATTATATTATATTATATTATATTATATTATTATGATTATGATTATGATTTAGTATTATTATATTATTATATTATATTTATGATTATAATTTATTATTATATTAATATTATGATTGTTATTTACTATTATTATTATTATCATTATATTATTATTATTAAATTATTATTATCATTATTGTTATTATATTATCGTTACTATTAGTATTATTATATATTTATTATATTAATAAATATAATTTTAATATTATATTATTATATTATGAATATAAATATAATTATTTTATTATTATATTATTATGATCAAGATTATTTATTATTATATTATTATAATTATGATTATAATTATAATTTTTTATTATTATATTATATATTATGATTTATTTTTATTTTTATTATATTATTATTATAATATTATTATTTATTATGATTATTTTTTATTACTTTATTATTATTATTATTATTATCTTACTATTATGACTATTATTTTACTATTATTATTATTATCATCATCATTTATTAGTATCATAATTATTCATATTTTAACTATTCTGAGTAACAACTGCCAAACGATATTTTCGCTCTTCCGAATAGTCAAGAATATCACTCTTCTATCACTCTTCCAAAAAAACACTATTCTATCACTCTTCCAAAAAAACATTATTCTATCACTCTTCCAAAATTACCACTCTTCCAAATTTATTCCTTATTTGCCAAAACGAACCCTTAATTATTTGTGATTGACTTCATAATGATCTAAACTTAATGAGTTTTGATGAAATATAAAATTATCATTGACTTGTATGAAATTGTCAAATTATCGTCGTCCGTCAATGGAGACTCATAAGAAAAATAAAATAACTATGAAAAAAAAAGAGAGAACTAAATGCGGAATTCAGAAGGGTATTTTGTGATTGTCTTTTTTTTTATAGAAAAAGCCCCATAGACATGCATTAAATATGTTGTGATTGTCAGCTCTCATGTCAATTACAGAAAATTCTGCTGAAGGCTGAAGCTTCAGAATCTCTCTCTGCGTGACCCTGATCCGCGTGTCCGTGTCCGTGTCTATATTCAAAGCAGTCGGGTTGTCTGCACTGCAAATGTACCTGAAATCTACCAAGTACTGAAGTACCCCGTACCAACATTAGTACAACCCACGATGATAATGCTACCAATGAATAACAAGAGAATCAACTAACTACCCATTCAATAATCAATCCTTTTCGTATTCACATAATCACATTCACATTACAGGACCAACCCTATGCTTTCCATTTCAGAGCATTTTGATTTTTTATTCTACTCGACACTTGACACTCGACACACCTAATAATAACTACCCAAATACCCAATCCACCAGCTCCGGATTCTCTAACTAACAGTCACAGCATCACTTTTTTTCTAAGACCAAACAAAAATATCAATCCCAAAAAATTCTTCCCGTAATACTTCCATCCCAAACTGCACGCGTATCTCAAGACAGTCTCCTATCTCCTCTATCTTAAATTATTAAAAACTTAACCGAGGCTATTCAAAAAAAAAAAATAGGAGGTGAAAAATGAAAAAAATTCCTCGTTAGCCACGCGGCACTGAGCCAGCGACTCGCGGGCTTCCTTCGCTTCTACGCACAGCCCTCCACGCGCTTTTCAGATGGCCTCTCAATGGGCCCCACACGAGATCTCACAAAGGACCCGACTTCGAGGATCTCGTCCCGGACACAACAATGAAACGCCGCATCCACCCCCAGACACGCCGCGGCCTCACAAACAGCGCACGCCGCCTTAGCAGGCTCTGGTGCCTGCCACGTGCCTCGCCACAGCCACAGCTTCTCTGAGCTGCTGCAGCAGGCCTCGCTCTCTGTTTGATCGACATCGCGGATCTGAGGCGGGTAGAACTGGCCCCACATGGGCGTCATAGCCACCGGTCCATACATTAAATCGTACACCACGGGAGCGTTGCTAGCGTCGTTTCGTCTGAGAATTATCTTCTCCGGCTGGGGCTTACGATCCTCTGCGAAGGCTCTGGAGCTGCCCTTGGTGCGGCGACCTCGGCGACTCCTGCCATTTCTCGGCCGCCGCACGACGACCAGAAGCTTCCACTCACCCCCCTCGCGTGACACGATGCTCAGGTCAATCTTCTCGTCGATTGGAATCCGGTCGTAGGTCGATCGTTCAAGGAATGACGTCATCTGGTACGGAGGCACGCCGATCATCCTGGAGGCCTCCATTTGGAGTTTCCTGAATCCAACAGATGGATGTACGGTCATGGTGCCTACGTGGAGCCTCTCACTGCCTTCCGATAAGACAACCGGAATGAAGAGAGCGCCGCCATCCTTTGGCGGCGATGAAGAAACCAGCTGCTCCGCCATTGATGGGGTTGACGAAGCTCTATCCCTTTTCGTTTCTAGACTGATCTGATCTGTGGGTTTTGACCAAAGACTGCACGGAAAAAGACAGTCGGTTCAGGATTCAGTTTGTATAAGCATTAAGCAGGGGGTTTGATGCGATGGTGGGGGGGGGCAATTTCGGAAAAGGCTAAGTTCGTTGCTTGCAATCCAAGTTTGGGAAATTCTCCCAGCTCCACTGTTTGGGTCACCCGGGCCCCGGCGTGAAGAAACCGTTCGAATGAGTTGAATGAGTTGGGTTCGTTTTAGCAGCTGCGGGCCCAATGATCAGTTGCAGAGGGGGAAGGGATTATGTGGTGCGCCGTGTTTTCGTGGAAACCTCGAAGCAACGCCCCTCAAGAATCAAGATTCGCTGTCGTTTTGTATTTTCTGATTTAATGCTCTCCGCTTTCCAGCTTCTGCTTTCCTTTTGCAGCTAAGCTTTCATTTCCCAAATCCCAATTATACTAACCGGGGTTGTTCCTCTGTCGAATTGAATGCAATTATGACACAATCAATCCCTCACGAACTTAAAAGATATATTGAAAACTAATTATATTTATATAGGAGTTATTGATTCAGTCTTTTTATAATTTATTTTAATTTAATTATTTGATGTTTTAGATCCCGTCAATCCTACTTGTTTATTATGTGTTTTCTCTATAATTTGGTGAATTTATAATTTAATATTAGATAAATGTAAATTTTTTTTATCAAATCCCGACTTTGCACGTGACGCCTCCTATTCAAATTTTGTGCTTTGAATCATAACTTGCAAATTTAAAGTATCATGATCCGAGATGCGCGAAATGCCTAGCAACTTCATAAATTCAAAACCTGGGTTAAAACCATAAATTTGCATGTATAATTTAATGGGAAACAAATCAAACAATAACCCCAGGGGTGGTCCATGAACACAAGAAAACAGTCATAAAAACACCAAGTGCCCTGCCCCTCAGAGCAAGTCTTTTGATAGGGTCCTAAATATCTCCAAAGTTTTTCTCTACACAGATTCAAATAATGAAGATAGACCTGTCAATTGATACTCTTTTATTTATATAAATAATCCGGATGGCATTGGATAAGTTATGTAGAGGTAAAAAAAATTATTTATTTTATTCAATATGGGTGGATAAATTCTTTTGTGTTGAGTAAATGAGTATAGATACGAGTATTCAATGCACTCCACATGAGAATCGCACAAGATTTATTAATGCAAAATAGATAAAAACTATACTTCACAAGATTTATTAATTTCGTATTAATATGGATCACTCTCGTGTTACAAATCGTTTCTTTAAAAAATATATATATATAATTATAAAACAAATTTTATATTTTAAATTTTTTATTATTTTTAAACAGTTAAAAATTATTTAGTTTAATTATTATAAATTATTCAAAATAAGTGATTTTTTAATTTTTAAGGATTTAAAAAAAATAGTCGTCGTGGTATCCGGACCTTTAAGCAAGACCAAAATAAGTTATATTAATTGTTTTTGTAAGTAACTTTAATCAATCAACATCCCCGAAACCACATCACCTGTGGAATTCTTTGCGGTTCTTTGATTTATATGGTCAGATCATCTATCAACAGTTTTGATTTAACAATAATAAACAGCTCCGTGCATCAAAATTCGTGTTTAGACTTCCCACAGCCATTGTAATTTTTCTGAGTCGTCGTGATTTCCCTACGGAGATCTCTACACGAAAAATCTCCGCAGAAAATACGGATTGATGGCTGGCCCAACTCAAGAGCAATGGCCCATGATCTACGAAGATTAGTTGGGCTGAATTTGGTTGCATCATTGGCCCAATTATTCTCTCTTTTTATTTAAATACGGACTTTTGTCGACCTCCATTGAAAATCTCTACACATCTATTTTCACGTGCATTTTTTGTGAAGTACTGAAGACGCTAATTAATTCATGTTTACAACATCGTCGATTAATTTAATCCAAACTAATTAATAAAGCCAATATAACATTATTTGTGACAGATACATCTCGATTATTTTATAAAGCCAATAATAAACCACAAGCTTTCATAGGTGCACGCAATATCATTAATTACAACACATGCAGTTAACACCAAGTATAATATCCCCTGCGCGGCGTTTAACTAATTAAGTGAATTTATTTTGGTAGTTAACACACATATATAATAATAACTTTCAAAGGCTCCGTGAAAGTCCAAAAAAGCAGTTTTTCTTTGGTCAAAACGAGGTGATTTTATTTTCATAGTTAACACATACATCTCTCTCGATGTATTCATGAAAGTCCAAAAGAAACAACCAAAATACAGCTAATTAAGTTGCACAATTAATTCATGTTACGTTTTGTCCTTAACCCAACCTATACGCCATGTATGCATTTGTTTTATTTTTTTCTTTTTGGAAGAAAAATATATACATGTTGTTTTTAACATTTATGTATGCTAGCTTTTAATGAGAAATTTTAATTTGGAGTGCTCTCAAGAAACAATTATTGCCAGCACTGTCTAAGTTAAAAATGGAACAAATTTTAAACAAACTTATATGCATTTTTTGTTGTTGTAAAATTGAAGTGGAGAAAAATGGAACAAATTTCAAACAATTGACACGCTGGAAAGGAGAAAAAGAGATTCTCAAATCTCAAGTCCACTGTAATTTCAATTACAGACACACCCATGTTTAGAATGACACCGAACAATATAATTTTATACTCGACCACTACTCTTATACCATACTCATTTAATAAGTAATAATAGCATGGTTCCATTAACATCATCTACCAAAAAAAAAAAAAAAAATTAGAGCTAAATTTCCGACTTTTTGCTTAAAAAAAAAGAAAAGAAAAGAAAAAGGAAGTTTCCCTGTTTAGACTTGGGAACCGCTTGCTTTTAAACCATAGTAGTCATTTCTTTTTCTTTTTCTTTTTCTTATTCCTCCAATCAGAAAGCAATTTCTTTTTATCTTTGACAGTAGACCCACATGCAGTGAGACCAGTCAACAATATATATTTTATCTTCTTTTTTTTTCCTTTCTGGCTGCTCTCCAGCTGGACTTTCTCTAGTGGGTCTGTATTTGCAAGAAATTGTCACCTTTTTTTTTCTACTTCTCCAGGGAAAATTTTATCGCCAAGTTCAGAATATAAAAATCTGGTAGACTATAATTGTATCAGACAAATGGGCATGATTAGAAAGGATAACCTCCAATATGGCCCCTTTTTATATCGCCTACTGCCTACGTCACAAAATGGCAATGCCACGGGGGTGCATCTTGCAACTGGATATATATATATATATATATATATATATATATATATATATATAGTGGAGTGGAGTGGAGACCGCCACTTGCTGCTGATTATTTTTTAAATATTGGCAGTGGCTGTCAATGTGAAGAAAATAAAACGCATCACAACTAGCAATCGTTACATATTATATACATGCAGTCCCTTGACAATGTTATATATATAGACCCCCCCCCCCCCGTCCTGAATTAGTTCTATATTCAGAGGCGGAGCTAAGTACAAAATGGTGTCAATTTTTTTTTTCAAAAATCATGTTGTTGGGTTTAATTTATCATATTATTTTGATCTAAAATATTTTTGGATACTTTAATCTGACTCGTTCTTTTTGTAAAATTTCATAAAGTTGACCCCATATATTCTTCTGAGAAAAAATGAACAAAAAATTAACTATGATAATATGAAATACTATATCTTTATAATATCATTTAACTGTCCTTCATTCTATTCGGAGAAAAAAAAAAAAACTTCTTTCTTACCCTCTCCTTCCACTCCCTTACTGATCTCCTATCAATTTTTGCTTTTTCTTTTTTTTTTAAAAAAAAACTGCATGTATTGGCTGATAATGTTGATATATTAATGATCTAATATAGCTCATTATTTTTCAAGCATAAAAGAGAAGTAATTGTCTGAAATGAGGATTTCAAAATGGGATCACTCCCAAATCAGAATTTTCAAAAAAAAAAAATAAAACACTTACATTTTGAAATCTTTGTATTATTTTTGGAAGACTGGTATTATGAAAAATATCTATGATTAATATATTATTTTTATTAATTTGAAATTTGAAAAACATGTTATATTTGGTAATTCTTTGCAAGATGACCTGAACTGGTCGCTCTTTGCCAGTAAAACATTTTGCATTTCTCTCTCGCCAAATTTCCCAAGTCACCAAGATAAAATGAGTCAAACAGTTTTTGAACTGCTGCTTATTCTGGCTCAGAAGTAACATAATTGGTGCTCATTACCGCGTGAGACAATTATGACAACCTGAGCTCGGACAAATATGTTCTGTTAATTTTAAATATTTAATTCAAAATTAATTAGGGATATTAGAAAGCACTGGTCTAACGCGCTATAGTCATGACTGGGCGGATTAACACTTTTAATGAAAGCTTATAATTTATCTCAACATTTAATAACTTTTTGGTACTTTATTAATACAACGTTTTCAAAAAAAAAGTTTGAATTTTATTAAAAGAAAAATTACAACCTGATCGTCACACTTCTAAATAATAATGTATTGAAAGTGGAATTACGACATAAATTTTACAGAATTGTACCTCATACCCCTATTGAAAAAAAATAGCGCCAATTGGAATTTTTTTTATCAGTTTCCCCATCAGACATGAGTACGGTAAAAAAAACTATTTAGCTTATCAAATAAGAATGCATGAGAAAAAAAATGTTTAATTAGCTTATTAAATGACGATAAAATTAAAGTAAACAAATAAGCGCTATTTTATATTTTATTAGAAAATATGAAATCACAGATTGTATTTTTTTCTATTGGTGCATTATTATGACGGGATTGATTTATGTACAACATTGTACAATTTTTTAATTAGTAAATTATCATTTTAAAAAAATGGAACCAAAAATTTATATATTTCTTATATTTTTACAATGTTATGCATCCATTAATGGATAGGGAAAAGTTATATATAAGATTTATACTATGCGAGTAAGGATACAGTGCGCCAATGCGCTCATAGTTAATTCTAAATGTATACGGACGCAAAAGAGAGAAAATACCCATTTGCCGTCTATTGTGATTCCAGTAGTATTTCGGTGAAAATTAAATTTTAATTTAAATAGTCAATAATTTTATATTATAAATAGTTCAATAAAAGATCAAAATTTTTATATCATAATCTTATTTGGGGCTTAAAAAATGCCTACATCTCCGGGACTCTCAACCTCCAACAATTGAGGTTGAGCCGAAGTACTAAAAATAGTTTTACACTTGTAGAACTTGGTCTCTTACACAAAAATGGGCAGTCAAGCCTATCGGTAACAAGAGTGACAACACACTCAAAAATGTGAGTAACAACACACTCAAAAAGGTGAGCACTACAACTCAAAAAGGGTGAGCACTACAACTCAAGAAAATATTTATAAGAAGATCACGAAAGATTAAGTTGGGAGAATGGAGAGAAGTTAGATTGAGCATAAACAAGAATTTGGCTAATTGAGTGTTTCAATCTCTTGAATTATCTTTCTCACTTTGTATATGGCTAGTAATCTCTCCGGAGTAATGATTTAGCTAGATGGATCTTGTTCATCAATCAGTGAGAGAGGTGATCCTTTTAAAATAGATCTTCTTAAACAGCTGAAGAAACTATTTTCGGCCTGAACCGTTATAACCATTTGGGAATCGTTATAACGGCTTAATTTATCTTGACCAATTCAACCCGAGTTTGAGTCTAATTAAACCTAAACCTAATGCAGTCTTAATTAAGCTCTTGTATCCCATCATTAGTCGTGGTTCTTGTGCACTAATTCATTTGCATGTTAATCCCTACACAAAACTCAAACAAGCTAAATTATAAAATTCAAGATTAGTTTGTAAATCGATAAATCAAAAAATATATTTAGTGTAACACTTATAGAATACTAATTTTTATTGTGTTTGAAATTAATTTACTATACTTAATGATTTTTGAAAGATAGCCCTAAAATAATAAAATAATAATAAAATTTGTATGTCAAAAATATTTACTTTCTAAAAATTATTAAGTATAGTAAACTAATTTCAAACACAATAAAAATTAGTATTCTACAAGATTATGATATAAAATTTTATTGAACTACTTAAATTGAAATTTCGAGCATGAAAAATTAAAATTTAGACTGATAACGCATTTTAGTCGAAATGCTACTGAAAGCACAATAGACAAACTATTTGGCACTCCTATAAATTCTAGATTTTTCTTAATATTCATAACTTGTTTATACATTTTTACAGCTTCTAAATTTTCGTACTATGTATCTATATTAATAGAAATAATTCTCAGATTAATAATCTTTATAATTCAAAACAACACAAATTTAACAGTAAAAGAAAAATATTCAAAATTTTGACAGCTGAAAATTAATATTTTTGTTTGCAATTTGTGAAAGTCATCCAAAGAACATTGTATTTTTTTTAAAAAAAATATAGTACTTCAAGTATTGTTTTAAAACATATATAAATCTGGGTTTTCTAAATACGAAATGTTGAAGATTACAAAACTTACAAATGAAAATAAAATATATAGACAGATTAAAAGTAATTGATTGGCTGGGAAAAAAACACCAAAAAGGAAAAGATAATAGAATTCACATACATGGGATTATAAGAATATGATGTATTGATTGGAAATAATCTTTTTAACCACTTTATTGTTTTTTAAGATAAAAATGGGATTAATTCATCCAACTTTAAATATTCGGAGGATATCCAGTCGGGTTAATTTTATAAATTAGGACCAATCGATAAACGCTAAACTCTTCTGTAATAAGGGACTAAAAATTTGAATAATTTTCCCTTTTGGAACTGGCAGATATCATTGTTGATACTACAATCGATACCAACTTTATTATTTATGTGAAATGGATTGTTATTAATAGTAATGATTTTATTATATAATTTATTTTGTATAGTACTTTATTATTCAAATTAGATGAGTTATTATTCAGATTAATAATATTTAAGTTGAATAATAAAAGACATTGTACAAACTAAATTGCACACTAATAATAAAGTTGATATCAATGACAGTAATAACGGTATATATAGTATGTTCCAAACATTTTCCTTCTTATAAATATTTAAAGGTGAATACGAATTGGAATTAGAAGTATCAAGGATCGAAATTATGATTTTTTTTTGCATCATACTACCAATTCATACACTCATAAAAAAAATTTCGGCCTTTTTAAATTATAAGAGCATTTGGTGTTATGAGTTAATTCCTGTGGAGAACAGACAGCATTTAAGTTTAAACAGTGTCACGTTGCCTAGTTAGTTGATAACTTTTATATCATAGAAGAGGCCAAGGGGGTGGCCATGTACCCTTTTTTCTTCTTCTGTAAATGTAACATGCCACATACGCACAAGGCCGGATGATATATATATATATATATGGAATAAATTAATTTAGCAGAGTTTAACTTAAAAATATATTAAATTATTTGTAAATTTTGATTTATCATGCTCATTAAATTCTTCATATGAAAATCTTATGGGATGCAACAATTTAAGGTGTTTCGAGTTTTAAGTCATCATTTTCAATTTTCAATTATTATTTTTATATGAAAATAATGTACAAATATTAAATATTTGATTATTATTTTTAGAGCTAATTTTTAAAAATTAAAAATGAAGACTTAGAAAACTCAAAACATCTCAAATGTTTGTATCCCACAAGATTTTTATATGAAGAATTTTATGAGCATGATAAATCAAAATTTGGATATGATTTGATATACTTTTTGAGTTAACATCATGAAAGACCTCCATAAGTTTAAGAGTATGCTAGATTTATTATATATATATAGAGAGAGAATAAAGATATCGTATGTTTAACTCAAAAAGTATATCAAATCACCTCTAATTTTTAATTTATCATGCTCATTAAATTCTTTATATGAAAATCTTGTAGGATGCAAAAATTTAAAGTGTTTTGAGATTTTTAAGTCATTATTTTTAATTTTTAAAAATAATGTTCAAATATTAAATATTTTATTATTATTTTTAAAGTCGATTTTCAAAAATTAAAAATCATGACTTAAAAACCTCAAAACACTCCAATTTTTTTTTTTTGCATCCCATAAGATTTTCATATAAAGAATTTAATGAGGATGATAAATTAAAATTTCAAGATGATTTGATGTACTTTTTGAGTTAATCTCATGGTAAGTTTATTCTCTCTCTCTATATATATATATAGAGAGAGAGATATATATATATATAGAGAGAGAGAGAGCTATGCTACGGTTAGTCGTGAAGTACAAAATATTTTTATATTTCACGTCGTATCTCTCATTTTTGAATTTAAAACATCAATCTGAACATTAAAAGTATTCTCCATATTGAAATATATTTGGAAATCAGATTTTACATTTTTTAGAAAAAAAATTCTATTTTTTTAGGGGATAAAAATACATTGAGTTTATGATTTTTAATAAGAACGGTTTTCTAATCCTCAAAAAATATAAATTTTTTTTTAAAAATATAATTTTTTTCTAAAAATATAAAATTTGATGTTCAAATATATTTTCATATAGAGAACACTTTGAACGGTTGGATCAGTGTTTTGAATTTGAAAATGAAAGATACGACGTGAAGTACAAAAATATTTTGTACTTCACAACTAACCGTAGCATAACTCTCTCTATATATTGAGAGTGTGAGATAAAAAAATATATCAATTTATTCCTTAAAATTCAGTTGTAGTTTAAATAAGCTCTAGCATTCAAATACAATTTATTTAAAGATTAAAATTTCTTCTTTAAAATTGACTTAAAATTTTCAATTTATATTCAGCCATCTAGAGCAATATATATACAGCCTAAATCAATTTCGATTGATTGCTCTTATTATTTTTGTAACCTGGCCCAACACTTCTTTTCCCCAGCGATTTGTGATGCATTTAATGATTTAATAATATATTTATATATCATTTATATCCAAGATCCAACACATGTTAATGAACAATTAGTATTGCTTGTAAATTCTCCAACAAGGGAACTAATAATTAATTAAAGACGATGCTGTATTACATAGGAAAAAAACAATGAGCAATTATAATTCATATAGGTTGTATTTTTGCGAAGAGTTTAATACCCTTTTTGCCTGGGGTGGTTATTGCTCGTAGGAGAAAAATATGGAATCTAATGAAGCTTGAGTCGGACCCAAATTGAACTCAAATTCTTGTAGTGGTTGCTTATGTGTGTGCTGTTGTTTTCACAGACACTAAATCTTTGTCTTCTTATCATGACAAGCGAGAATTATGAAATACTTACAGGCAGAAATAACAAAGGAAAACGTTGCTTTCGGGCACTCAATCATGGATAATACATTGTCATTTCAACAGAGAAAAAAAAATGCATGGTTAATATTTTGATATGTTTTTGGTAGGCCATGCATTGGAGGGTCTGGAGCAGGTCATGACATGGAAATTTAAACACCTGATTTGGGACCATATTTAAGGTCAGTTCATTAAAAAAAATGATAATAAAAGAATTAGGGACCATATATAAGCAAGTGGTTGCACTAGCATACAAAGAAGGAGTAGCATTTCTTTTCTACATAACTAATTGCTTTCAGTTGGAGTTGGAGTTGGAGTTGGAGGTAAAATTAAAATCAATGCAGCAACCACTTGCTTATATATGGTCCCTAATTAAAAAATATTAAAATATTAAAATGATTTCATATAAAATGATTCTCTATTAGGTTGCTTTGATTAATCTAGTGAGGCTACGGCCTAATGTCCTATAAAGTTCTCCTTTTTGCAATTTGCACACACAAAGAGCTATCTGAGTCAGATTTGATAACGTACGTGATGCTTATAATTTTCTTCTTTCTTTATATTTTATATTCTATATAAGGTAGGGGTTTCAATGATACATTTCTTTATATTTTATATTCTATATAAGGTAGGGGTTTCAATGATACAATATAGATAAGGTGGAGATATTTTCATTATCATAATCATTTAAAATTACTTTTATTCATATTCTATCTTTATCTATTAAAATTAGTCTTACTCATATTTTATCTTTATCTATTAAAATAAACAGATAACAAAATAGATAACAAAATAGTACGGATGCTAACGAATAATACTAATATATTAATTAATTTATCATCATTTATTAAAAGAAGCATCCAAACTCATTTATTTCATACAAATACATCAAAAATTTTATTAGATGAAATTAAAATATAATGATGCAATTAATACATACTTGAGTTATTTCAAAATAGAGAAATTAAAAAAAATACAAGAGATCAATTTTTTAACTAGAAAAAATATTAAAAAAAATAAAAATAGCATCTTGTCTAAAATAAAATTTTATATTGTCTCATCCTATCATTTTAAGAAATATTATTCAAACATTATAATTTATCATATGGTGAAATCTAAAGACGACAATAATTATAATTCATAATCCATAGAATTAACTCATACTACTCGAGACCATAAACAGGGGGAAAAATATTACATGAGATAATTATGTTAGAAATAATTATTTTTTAATAATTTATCCTATGGAACAAACGAGTAGGAAATTATCTTTATCCATATCGTTATCCATTTACTTAATGATTTTGTTTACCTCTACTCATATTAAATAAGTTAACAAAAAAATATTTATCCATATTCATCTTATCGAATAAGATATTGATCAAATAAATGGATAAAAGAGTATCATTGACACCCCTAATATAAGATTCCAATGTCATCACTTTTCACCTTTTGTTGTACATGACAAGATGAAAATTTAACACTTTAAGTTGTGAATCTAAAGTGTTTATCTTGTGAATTTTGTAGTAGATCTATGCTTGTAAAATTTAATATTTTTTGAAAATCATTTTATATGAAATCAATAAATAACAAAATGAATGCATACAATTAATAAATCATAGTTAACTTGATTCATTAATTCGCTCTTATAGAAACTTTTCTCATTCATCCTAATCGGAAAACAAAAGATTATTTTTTTAAATTGAATTCTCAATGAGTATTCTACAAATAAAGGTATCAAGCATAAATACCAATTATGGAAGATATCATATTCTTGTAAATTCTTAGTTATTTAAAAGGTGGGGAGGTGAAATAAATGTTGATCGTTATATATTGTTATTGGGGCAATGGGAATGAGAGAAATCAAAGATATAACAATCATGAAAATTTTATAATATTTTAATTTGAGCTTTTATTATTAAATGAGACTATTAGGAGGCTTTAGATATATTTGATATATTATAATTTTATTGATAAATATGAAAGTTCTAATAGTTTGGAAGGGTAAATATGATATTATTATTTGAATATCGGAATATGTAATTCCAAGATTTTAGAAAGGTCTATAAAATCCTGCCAAATTTTAAGGTCTCCTCTTCATTGTTGAAATTGGAACTTTTAAACTGCAGATTGAGTAGGCGATTTTTTTTAACATTTCTCATCCCATGCCCTCAACATTTTCCGTATAAATTATAAAGTTGTCACGTTTATAATTCCTTCACTCTAATAGAAATTAATATCTTTGGTGTAAAATTTTGTAGGCAAAACTCATGTTATGACATTTATGGTGTTTGTTTTTCCCCCCTTCTTAATGTTGAAAACTGCACTCACTAATCTTAACTAATGAAATTAAAAATGTTAATTAATCAAATTGGGGCGTTTCTCCAACCTATTGCGCGTTACAATTGATAGCGAGATAGGGAGGTAATATATTATGATGATGCAATTGTAATAGTTCAGATCTGATAATTAATATTTCTGCAAACATGAATCAAAATCGGGCAATCGTTTTTTAACGTAATTTACGTGTTGGATGGTGATTCAAATATATTCAAATATTCTTACAAAAATCTTACATTAAAAAAATATGAACTGAATTGAACACCTCAAGTAGAATTTTTATTTTTCTACCTTTTAAATTAACATGAATAATTCTAGTGTACATTCAATTTTTATGATACATCCAACGCCCATGATACATCTTTTTGAAAAAATAATGCTCAAATGAAAAATCTAACGTGTTTCTAATGGTTTAGATAGACCACAGATTAAATTTGAAATAATTTAGAAATCAGATCATTGATAATAATGTCATTGAAACTTCATTGTTAAAATTTTAAAATTATACAATAAGAGCCAAATTCTCTTCTAAATTGACTAAAATTTGTTACACATTTTATTTGAATCATTAAAAAGTAAAACACATCTATGATTTTGATTTTTTTTATTTTTCAAAAAGATATATCGTAAGCATTGGATATACCATAAAAGATGGATATACACTAGAATTACTCAATTAACTTGAAACAAATGCAGTGAATATATTCAAATAATGAAATTGCCGTGAAATTTCACTTGTAAAATAAATTAATAAGAAATGAAATCATATACGGTAAAAAAATTTAATGAGCTGTATTAATTCCAGGAACCATTGGCCCAGTCCCACCATTAATTTCATATATACTAATTAATTTACTGGGGAAGTTGCGAAAGTAATTGGGGCGTGAAATGTGGGTAACCAATAAATAATAATGCAAGAAGCGAGAAGCAGAGCACACAACAAAATAGAATAAATGGAGCACAACACAATCATCAAACATGCACTGTCTGTGTGTGAGGGGCAATGAATAAAATACAAAGCGTAGGCGTAGCCATCCATCAACCATCATCCATCATCCATGGCCCCACCAATAAATACCAGCTCATTTTAATGGGGCAAAATTTATTCCATGTGAATTACGCGTAAAATACAACCAGACGTATGGCCTGCTGTCCTTCTTCCAATTCAAATTTTTGAAATATCGTTCATGTTGTTTAGAAAAACCTGTGGGTTGTCATTTATCAGTTTATCACTTGCTTTATATATATTTTCTCCTCTTTTTTTAATCTGCAGGAACAAAGCTCCCCTACTGCAAAAGCTGTTAAAACATAGATCTCTCTTCCAATAATAATTAAATCATCTATAGATATAGATATATATTATATATATTTCGAAAGTAACCCAAAGAATGTGCCCTCTGTGTGCAATTTAGGAGACCAAGAATCAAATCTACCTTTTGACTTGTCCCTTTCCTCTTTACTGTTCCCTCTCTGACATGCGGACCATATCATTGTCCCCACACCAACACCCCAGGTGTCAGATGAGGGTTCATATCAATGCTACTATACTAAATTTGCTACAGACTACAGACTGGTAGATCCAGACGGTCCAAATTATTAATAATTTTAAATGCTAAAAATTACAAATTAATGCTTTTATTAATGCATGGCAAAACCATTATTTTAAATCGAATTAAGACAATATGTCAAGGGCAATATCACATCAAATTAGTTACAGAATATCTTTCATTTTTTTTTTTTGGCAAAACCTACTATCTGCCCGGGGCATTTAAATGAATGACATATTCAGATATAATGCCTTCCAGAATTTTGAAAAATAGAAGATACAATCTTACAAAAAAAATTTAAAAAAATATTGACAAATAAAATATGGGAATATATCTGGCAGCAGATAATAATTTCGTAAGAGACACACATGTGTTTTACTCAGGGTGCCATCTGACATGACTGAAATATATTAGTGAAGGTTGATTATTGTATGATTTATTGCCTCAATCACCGTGCCGAGCAGTTGTATTTGTGTAGTATACGGAGTTTATTCAGCACCACGCCGCTATACTTTCTTAATTTAATTAATTAATTAATGGAGAGGATTTATAGGAAGAGCATACTGGCTGGAGCCTTTTTTGTTTTATTTAGGATCAATTATCCTGATCTTTTGTGACCATAACATAAAAGCATACTATACAAACATGAGGCGGGGCAGTAAGTAAACAACTAAATAAGCAGCCCATGCCTCTCAACATTCAACATTGTTTCGGCCACACCCCAGTGAGTCCACAGGAACAGAACAGACCACACCTCTCCCTCCCTCTCTCTCTCTCTTTCTTCTTTTTCTCTCTTTTGGACAGTCTCTTCTCTCTCCCCTCTCCTCCCCTCTCATGAGCTGCGAGTGCGAGCTTCTCTTTCACTCCACACACACAGCCCGAGATCTCTATCTCTATCTGTAATTTGTAAATTCTCTCCTCTGCTCTTCTCTAGAAAGAAAATACTCCAGTTTTCCCATCGTTTCTTTCTTCTCAAGACTTCTCTCCCCAACCTTCATCGCCTCTCCCATTAGAGAAAGAAACTCCTTTACTCCAAGGAACGATATTTTCATTTTCTTCCGACTTTTTCATGCTTAAATCCAAGAAATTCCATCCTCTCTACCCCCAAAGATGCCTCATTTACTCCTCTTCTCTCTCCTACTCTCGCTCATGCCCATCCTCTCCGTATCCATTACCGACCCGGGCGACTACGCGATCCTTCTATCCTTTCAATCCAGCTTAGACAACCCAGAGATCCTCAAATGGCCTTCTGACAACAAAGACCCGTGCGGCCCACTCAAGTGGCCCCACGTGTTCTGCGAGGGGAGTCGGGTCTCGCAAATCCAGATACAAAATCTTGGCGTATCGGGTACACTACCCGCTAACTTCACCAAACTGTCAATGCTATCCAATTTGGGGTTTCAGAACAACAAATTTAGGGGCACATTGCCATCTTTTCGGGGCCTTGCGAACTTGAAGTATGCATTTTTGAATGGAAATCAGTTCGACACGATTCCCTCAGATTTCTTCGGCGGATTGACGAGCCTTCTTGATCTCTCTCTAGATTGTAATGCAAATGTTTTTCATCATCGTATTTTCTTTTTTCACGTTTATTACTGTCAGTTTTGTTTATCTTTATGTTGCTTTGCCTAATTTAGTACCACATTGTCAAGTGGCCGCTTAAAACTGGTAGCCTGGTACCTGATATGGTGCATTGAACCGTACCAGTACAAAAAGAGAGAACTGAAACTCTTATACAGCTAGGGAAACTCAAAACAGGAAAACAGAGAAAACGAAGTAACAGTACCACATCAGTGCTCTGTTCTCAGTACTGCTGTGGTAAAGGTTACTGGAATCTGATGCTTCAATATCTATTTATAGAAAAGTTATATAATTTGTTTGACAAGTGACAACTCACTCTGTACCTCTCTCTGTAACAGATAATCCGTTAAACCATTCCACTGGCGGGTGGGCCCTACCATCAGATCTAGCCGATTCAAGTGCCTTGATCAACCTTACTCTTACAAATTGTGGTTTGGTTGGTCCTATACCTGATTTCCTTGGGAAGTTTTCCAATCTTAATGTGCTTCAGCTCTCCTATAACAACCTAACCGGCATGATCCCATCAAGCTTTGCCGGGTCAAACATAAAAGTTCTCTGGCTTAACAACCAAGGGGGATCTGGATTAACGGGTCCAATTGATGTGATCACCCAAATGTTATTTCTCACTGATGTATGGTTACATGGTAATACCTTCACTGGGCCCATACCTGAGTCGATCGGTGCTTTGACTGCACTGACTCGAATCTGGTTAAATAGTAACCAGCTTGTTGGGTTGATACCCTCTAATTTGACTTCTCTACCTGACTTGCAAGACCTCCAATTGGATAATAATCTTTTGATGGGTCCAATTCCTCAAGTGAAGTACAATTTTACTTACAGTGGTAACCCATTTTGTGCTTCCAACCCTGGGGAGTCATGCACAACAGATGTCACCGCCTTATTGGATTTCTTGCATCGATTGAATTACCCAACCCAGCTTGACTCATCTTGGTCTGGTAATGACCCATGTGTAGGTGATTGGATGGGTATAGTATGTTCCAGTGGTAAGGTGGCTGCAATAAATCTCCCAAATTTGAGATTAAATGGGACAATTAGCCCCAGTTTGGGGAACTTGGACAGTTTGATTAATATTAAGCTTGGAGGGAATAACTTGACGGGTCAAATTCCCTCAAATTTGGTTAATTTGAAATCACTAAAGCTTGTGAATCTCTCTTCAAATAACTTGGCTCCTCCCGTTCCCTCATTTCCAAATGGCGTGACTCTCCTTTTAGCGAATAATCCGTTAATAGATAAAACTGCCTCTCCTTCCCCAAGCACTGATTCTTCATCTATACCAGGGTCCAACAATTCCTCTCCTAGCAATGACAATGGAGCCGGGAGTGGAAATGGAGGGACTTCAAAGAAGTCAAATGTTTCAGCTATAATCGTCCCAACCGTTGCTGCTGGCTTGATTGCAATTTCACTCGCCGGGTTTCTTTTATATTACAGGGGGAAAAGGAGAAAATCTAGTATCCTTATGCCGGAGACCTCAGTTGTTGTACACCCGCGTGACTCGTCCGACCCGGGCAGCAACTCCCTCAAGATCGTTGTGGCGAATGGGTCCAACTCCACCATGCCACACCATGAGCCGAATAGCAGCAGCAACGGTAATATTCATGTCATTGAGGCAGGCAATTTTATAATTTCCGTTCAAGTTCTGCTTAATGCCACAAAGAACTTCTCCGAAAAGAATATTCTTGGCCGAGGCGGGTTTGGCACTGTTTACCAGGGTGAATTACATGATGGTACAATGATTGCAGTCAAGCGCATGGAGGCATCCGTTGTCACCAACAAAGCCCTGGATGAGTTCCAGGCTGAAATTGCGATGCTTACTAAGGTTCGACACCGCAACCTGGTCTCGATTCTGGGGTTCTCCATGGAGGGTCAAGAGAGATTGTTGGTGTATGAATACATGCCTCAAGGGGCGCTGAGCAAGCACCTGTTTCACTGGAAACCATCTGGGTTGAACCCATTGTCCTGGAAAAGGAGGCTGAATATAGCACTTGATGTGGCAAGAGGGATGGAGTATTTGCATAATTTGGGACAGCATACATTTATTCATAGGGATTTGAAGTCATCGAACATTTTATTAGGAGATGATTTCAGGGCTAAGGTGTCTGATTTTGGCTTGGTAAAATTGGCACCTGACGGCAAGTATTCAGTTGCGACCCGCCTCGCTGGAACCTTTGGGTACTTGGCTCCAGAATATGCTGGTAAGGCCTTCTTTGCAATTGTCAAATTTATTAATAATTTTTTTTCTCATTGTTCGTCTTACAAAACTATAAATCCTTCTGAACTGCTATGTTGTGTTTGCAGTGACTGGCAAAATCACAACCAAGGCAGATGTTTTCAGCTATGGAGTTGTGCTAATGGAGCTGCTAACGGGTCTGACTGCTCTGGATGAAAGCAGGGCTGAGGAGACCCGCTACCTTGCATCATGGTTCACACAGATCCGGACCGATAAGCAAAAACTCAGGGAAGCTATTGATTCCAGTCTTGACATCTCTGACGAGGAAACATTTGCAAGTATCTGCACAGTTGCTGAGCTGGCCGGTCATTGTGCAGCTCGAGAGCCATATCAGCGTCCTGACATGAGCCATGCAGTGACAGTTCTGGTGCCACTGGTTGAGAAATGGAAGCCAGCTAAGGATGAAAGTGAGGAATATATGGGTATTGATTTGCACTTACCGCTCTTACAGATGGTTAAGGGGTGGCAGGATGCAGATGTAACTGGAACCACCGCAAGTTCCAATATGAGTGGTACATGCAGCATCATCAGTCTGGCAGATAGTAAGGGGAGCATCCCGAGCCGGCCAGCCGGTTTTGCAGAGTCTTTCACCTCAGCTGATGGACGATAAATGTTTTTGAGGTATTGGTGACAATTTTAGGTTTTCAAAATGTGAATTTGGATGGCTTGTGGTTAAAAAGTGTTTGTAGATAATGGTTAAGAGAATCCGAACCTCTTGTTAGTTTCTTCTTCTTCTTTTTTTACCCTTTTCTTTTATTGTTTGTCTTATTTCTGTGAGGTTTAATAAATTGTAAACCTTTTGTCTGGTTCTCTGGTTTGAATGTATTTTTTAATCCATCCGTAAACTTTCTAAAAGAGGTATCGGAAACCTTTCTGTGGTGAAATTTGGGATGCAGAGCAGAGCAATATAAAAGATCTTTAGAGATTTCAGAAGAACATCGGAAGGAGAGCAAAACACTGAGTGAGTCATGTTGCAAATTTGCAGTGGAGATTTAATGTTTAAAAATATCGGGTGGGACGGTGTGGTACCGACAAAGGTGATATGCTTGGAGCAGCGACCACGTAGGAACAAATGAGCTGAAAGCAACTGGTACATGCAGACGAGACACTGGATTTCTGACTTGGTACATGAAAGGTCGCCTAGGGAAGAAAATAGAAAGCAAAATCTCGGTGCTGTTGAAGCAAGCTATCATGAGGAAGACGTGGATGAAAGCGATTGAAAACCACGCTAACAACGTAGCTATCTGCGCCACTTGCATAATTATTCTACAAATTTTCCAATATATCCTTCATGATTCAGAATTTTAACTAGAAGCTGGTTGAGTTCTGAGGGATCTAATACAATAAATAAAACTAACTTGAAGAAGAGTGATGATTAACCACATGGCCGTTGAGTATTTTTCAAATTAATAATATATTCTAAGAAGTCAGTTGCAAGCGCATAATTTACCGTGTATTAAATAGATATTATTTTTTTAGAGACTAATTTAAATCATCAATATTAATAAAATATCTAAATTAGACAATAAAAATCTAGAATTATATCTAAAACATAAACTGAAGATTATTCAGATAAAATTTAGGGTTTAATTAAGATAAAGAAAATTTAGGATTTCAGCATTACCATTGTGCATCAACCGTACTATATATAGATTTAGTTAACATCCGAATTAAAATTTAACACCGTACTATAATTAGATCAAAATTTATGATTTAGTACTTAATTTTTTCTAATTAAAATCCATTACATTTTGGTAATTCTAAACTATTCAAAAGCCAATTGTTCACGATTAGATTCTTTCAATTAATTGCTCCAAAAGTTCAAAAATTCTTATCTAGCCTAGATTTCATGGTTAGGTTATTCACCTAGGTCAAAATATTATTTTTAGATCCAAGTAGTATCACGTTTAGGTTAGAAATCTAATAAATTCTCTCAAAACATGTACCAATATAAGGATTGTTTGCATGTTATGAAACTACGCTATCTAGGGTTTTTAATCCTAGACGGATTACTAATATAAATATAAGAATTAAATCTAAACATAATTAATTCAATCACAAAAGTAATTCATAAAAATTAAGAACAAATTAACAAATAAGTACAATTAAAATGTAATAAGTTTTAAATTTACATATCTAAATCTTAAAACAGTATTTACTTTTCCATAAAAGAGAGAAAATCACAAATAAAAATAATACAAACCGAGAAAAAGATTATAATGAGAATAAGAAATACAACCAATTTAATCTTCTTATTGTGCTTTTTTCTCTCTCCTCAAATATCTATTTCTCTCTCCTAGAATCTTGCCTAAATCAGTTCAGAATAATCCAACCTCCTGCTCTGGAGAAAAAAAAAACCCTAATATATCAAAAAAACCCAAAAATAACCCAAAAAACATTCAAAATACTCAAAAACACATCGATTGGATCGGACTGAACTAGGGTCTGTCTGAAGCTGGTTGAGTTCTGAGGGATCTAATGACAATAAATAAAACTAATTTGAAGAAGAGTGATGATTAACCACATGGCTGTTGAGTATTTTTCAATTTAATAATATATTCTAAGAAGTCAGTTAAGCGTATAATTTACCGTATAGTAAATAGATATTATTTTCTTAGAGATTAATTTAAATCATCAATATTAATAAATTTTCTAAATTAGACAATAAAAATCTAGAATTATATCTAAAACATAAACTGAAGATTATTCAGATAAAATTTAGGGTTTAATTAAGGTAAAGAGAATCTAGGATTTCAGCATTACCATCCATATGTGCATCAACCGTACTATTTATAGATTTATTCTTAATTTAGTGAGTGTTGTCATCTATTTTAATATCAAGATCCGAATTAAAATTTAACACCGTACTATAATTAGATCAAAATTTATGATTTAGTACTTCATTTTTTCTAATTAAAATCCATTACATTTTGGTAATTCTAAACTATTCAAAAGCCAACTGTTCACAATTAGATTCTTTCAATTAATTGCTCCAAAAGTTCAAAAATTCTCATCTAGCCTAGATTTCACGATTAGGTTGTTCACCTAGGTCAAAATATTATTTTTAGATCCAAGTAGCATCACGTTTAGGTTAAAAATATAATCAATTCTCTTAAAACATGTACCAATGTAAGGGTTGTTTGCAGGTTATGAAACTACGCTATCTAGGGTTTTTAATCCTAGACAGATTACTAATATAAATATAAGAATTAAATCCAAACATAATTAATTCAATCACAAAAGTAATTCATAAAAATTAAGAATAAATTAACAAATAAGTACAATTAAAATGTAATAAGTTTTAAATTTACATATCTAAATCTTAAAATAGTGTTTACTCTTCCATAAAAGAGAGAAAATCACAAATAAAAACAATACAAACCGAGAAAAAGATTATAATGAGAATAAGAAATACAACCAATTTAATCTTCTTATTGTGCTCTTTTCTCTCTCCTCAAATATCTATTTCTCTCTTCTAGAATCTTGCCTAAATCAATTCAGAATAATCCAACCTCCTGCTCTGGAGAAAAAAAAACCCTAATATATCAAAAAAACCCAAAAATAACCCAAAAAAACATTCAAAATACTCAAAAACACATCGATTGGATCAGACTGAACTAGGGTCAGTCTGAAGCTGGTTGAGTTCCGAGGGATCTAATGACAATAAATAAAACTAATTTGAAGAAGAGTGATGATTAACCACATGGCTGTTGAGTATTTTTCAATTTAATAATATATTCTAAGAAGTCAGTTAAGCGTATAATTTACCGTGTAGTAAATAGATATTATTTTCTTAGAGATTAATTTAAATCATCAATATTAATAAATTTTCTAAATTAGACAATAAAAATCTAGAATTATATCTAAAACATAAACTGAAGATTATTCAGATAAAATTTAGGGTTTAATTAAGGTAAAGAGAATCTAGGATTTCAGCATTACCATCCATATGTGCATCAACCGTACTATATATAGATTTATTCTTAATTTAGTGAGTGTTGTCATCTATTTTAATATTAACATCTGAATTAAAATTTAACACCGTACTATAATTAGATCAAAATTTATGATTTAGTACTTCATTTTTTCTAATTAAAATTCATTACATTTTGGTAATTCTAAACTATTCAAAAGCCAAATGTTCACGATTAGATTCTTTCAATTAATTGCTCCAAAAGTTCAAAAATTCTCATCTACCCTAAATTTCACGGTTAGGTTGTTCACCTAGGTCAAAATATTATTTTTAGATCCAAGTAGTATCATGTTTAGGTTAGAAATCTAATCAATTCTCTCAAAACATGTACCAATATAAGGGTTGTTTGCAGGTTATGAAACTACGCTATCTAGGGTTTTTAATCCTAAACGGATTACTAATATAAATATAAGAATTAAATCTAAACATAATTAATTCAATCACAAAAGTAATTCATAAAAATTAAGAACAAATTAACAAATAAGTACAATTAAAATGTAATAAGTTTTAAATTTACATGTCTAAATCTTAGAACAGTGTTTACTCTTCCATAAAAAAAAGAAAATCACAAATAAAAACAATACAAACCGAGAAAAAGATTATAATGAAAATAAGAAATACAACCAATTTGATCTTCTTATTGTGCTCTTTTCTCTCTCCTCAAATATCTATTTCTCTCTCCTAGAATCTTGCCTAAATCAGTTCAGAATAATCCAACCTCCTGCTCTGGAGAAAAAACAACCCTAATATATCAAAAAAACCCAAAAAAACCCAAAAAACATTCAAAATACTCAAAAACACATCGATTGGATCGGACTGAACTAGGGTCTGTCTGAAGAGGTCTTCTATCTGGGCTGGAGATCGGATCGATCCAAATTGGGGCTGAAAATTGTTTTGCTTGTAATTTGCTCGTCCGTCGTGCGTTTCACCTCCGATTTGCATCATTCTTCTTCATTTTCATTGAGCTTTCATCTGAATCTTAAAAATCAATAAAATCTACACATACACCTTAAACTTGATAATTTAAACCCTAAATTAAACCTAAATAAAACCAAAAACTAGTTTTTAAGACAAAATCCTAATCAACTATATATCTATTTGATATTTATCAATGACCGCATCTCTTATTTTCACATCTTATTTGTACGCCGAAGCACGATTGTTTTTAGGAGATTCTTCGTACGTTGCTGTTTTGATCTTTTGAATTTCATATATACATGTATACTGAATAGTGATGGAAACATGAAAGAAAACCACGACCTTTTATTTTCTTGAAGACAAAATCACTACAAGGCTTAAAAATTCAGTAAACGTAAATATGAATTTAGTTTGCTTTTTATTCTAGCTATACATGTCACTACCACAAAAAATATTTTAGAACCGGTTATATAAAGAATTTAGCACCGGTTATACAACCGGTTCTAAAACTATGCGGTGCTAAATGTTTTAAAAATTGGCGCTAAGAGGAGGTGCTAAATGGGGTATTTAAAGCCGATTATTTCAAATAACCGATTCTAAATTTTAACATTTAGAACCGGTTATTTGAAATAACCGGTTCTAAACTCTAACCTTTAGAACCAGTTATTTCAAATAATCGGTTCTAAACTATTATACACATTGAATATTGCAACGTGCCCCAGGAAGAAAGTCAAATAATTTGAGTTCGCCAATTTCTCTCAAATATCTCCACTACACTGCCTGGATAATACATTATTATCTTGGAAACTTTGTTTCTTAATATTTTGTGATGGTACTATTTACTAAAAAATAGTTTTTTTTCTTAATATTCTCTAGTTCCGATTTCTTTAAATTTTGATTAAATAATTTAATTTTATCATTAACTAATAAAGTATATTTCATTAACAAAATAATTATATATAATTTATATATTAAAGAAAATCTGACAAATTTTCTATCTTTACAATTTCTAAAGAAAAAATAAAAAAAACTAAACTAAAAACTTCAAATAAACATCAAATCCATTTTTGAGATTCAAGACGAGCTTCAAATCCGTCTTTCTCTTTCCCTTTCTTTTTTCTTTCTTCAAGACGACCTTTGCTCTTTCTCTTTCTCTATCTCTCAATATCTCTTTTATATATGAAATAGGAGGATGAAGAGTGATAATCCGTGGAATATAGATTTTTGATTTTTGGTTTTTAGATCGTCGGATAAGCATGAACCAACGGTTAGATTTAAAAACATAGCAATCCGTGGGAGCAAAAAACTGAAATTCTATTGGTTGATGCAAATAATTTTTTTAGAGCCGGTTTTTATTAAAAAGCGGTTCTAATTCATATTAATTAGAACCGGTTTTTATTAAAAAACGGTTCTAATTCATATTAATTAGAACCGGTTTTTATTAAAAAACGGTTCTAATTCATAAAATTGAATTAGAACCGGTTTTTATAAAACCGGTTCTAAAACAAAATTTTAGAACCGGTTTTGTTAAAACCGGTTTTAATTAAATCAAATAGAACCGGTTATTATAAAACCGGTTTTAATAAAAAAACTTATAACCGTTGTTATACAAAACTGGTTCTAATAATTTTAATAAAAATTATAAATATGCCACTCTCACCTTTTAACACCTGTTTTTTAAAAAATCGATTCTAAATAGGCGGTTCTAAATCAATTTTTTCTGGTAGTGTGTGTATTTGAAAACCCTGCACTTCTACAAAACAAATATACCTAATATATAATAGACTGCCAAATAATGGTAATTTTAGTTCATATGTAAAAACTATGTGAAAGTAGAATTTTACTTGGAACATCGTACATGCTCCTCATATATATTCCCTATGATTAAAGTATTGATATGAACATAAAATTTCTGTTTCTAGAAGTAAACTGCCCTGTTAGAAATATGTTTTATTGTGTTCTTTTAATAATATGCATCCAAATATGCATTGGGGAGTAAATGAATTGTTTGAAACAGTTGGTGAAACTTTGAAAACTAGAATATTTATTTATATTATTTGCAAGCATGTCTTATTTTGTATACAAATTCGACAATCTAGTTTCTTCTAAATAATGTGTGTTTGGAGAAATTGCGGACATTTATGAAGTTCATATTTTCAATCTTCAGTAGATTCAGAACTGTTAAACTCAGATTTAATATTATTCTACTAAAAAAATAGTTTGCAAATGTCTTTTAATTTAGTACTGTTATTGGCCAATCCTTTCTTGATATGAGTGTGCTTAAGAGTGATGGTGAAAGTGGCATTAGTCTGCTTCACTATAGAATTAAAGAAGATGAATAGAGAATTATTTCAAAGAGAAATTTCTTGATTCAAAGTTGATGGTAACAGGAATTTGCTATCGACAGTTTGCATGGTCTTGGCGTCTAGTACTTACATGGACCATGGAGGCATGGACATTTAAAAGACACGGTAACATTATGATCCATTAATATAAAGCCCGGCTCAAAAAGATACAATAAATATAGGCTCACGTCAAATCATGATATTTGGGCCGAACCCTAATGTTATTTTCTCATGTCAATTGATTAACAAAAAGTGTATTTGTATTAGACTGTTAGGCATGCCGTTGGTAAGTCATTATGACCGTTTTGCTTGTAAGAGGAAAATTGAACATTTTTTATGTCACGGTAAAGAAACTTGTTTTTTTTTTTTTGGTTTTTCCTACGGAGGGATGGTTTTATAAAATGACCTTTCCTTACAAAACATTTCAATTCAGGCCCTTGGGCCTTTGCACGAAAAAAATAAAGGATTTGTGTACATATTGTGCGTATTTATTTATTTATGAGAAAGGATTACTTGGCAATGGTCATTTGCACATTTAAAAAATTATTTTTCCAATAAAATCGGAATTAAATTTTATAGAAATATTCTTAAACATAAAAAATTGATTGGATTTTAAATATCATGTAATATAATTTTCATATTCTAGTATAGACCATTAAATTGCCTGAAATTTGCACAGTTTAGAATTAATAATTGAACACAATGTCAAATGGCATATGAATTAAATATAATTTAAAACAATTTATCTTATGTTGTGTTGTATATGGATTGAATTCCAAACAAGAGTAAGAAAGCTAGATATACAAAATATTGGGCTTTTATGGGCCAGATACAGGCCCAACCTTAGAAGTTAGAAGAGAGAAATGAGCAGAGAGGACAAAAAGAAAAATAAATGTCTACTTTTATGAGAACAAATTAACAATAGGAAAAAGAAGGATTCATGAATAATCGTGAATCTTAGGCTTGTCATGTCAACTTTTTTGTTTGTTTGTTTGAGTTTAGAACTTTAGATTTAGTTGAGGTGGGACACAGGGTTGGTTGGTGGTGTAAAGTGTAAACACGCTTAATTGCACCAAAGCCTTTGTCGCTTGCACGATCTCTATTTTCATTTCTCGACTCTCCTGTCTGCTGTGCTGTCTCAAGTTTCAACCCCTTTTCTTTCTTTCCACCTACAAATTAAAAATATGACCTCTCCACGTGATGAGTTCTCTCTCAAATTATTTATGCAATTAAAATGCACTCATTAGTTTCATTCTAATTATTTATGCTACGAGACTATATAACTATCATCCGACCAAATGTGAATGTGGTACGTACCTAACTCTAACCGGAGTGGTACACAAATTGAAGGCATGCAAGCATGTTAGCCAGCACTGTAGCGCCTATCCAATAATCTAATATAGGGGCAAAAAGGACGCCTACAGTAGAGGAAGAACTGGAGACTTGACATCACACATATCACTATATCAGAGAAGAAATGAATCAAATCAAATTAAGGTCAGCCTCCAAGAGAGTTGATGAGCTGATGTCTCCGTGCATTAAGTCCTTGTTAGCTGCTTCCTTGATTTTTTATTGCAAATAATTATATTATAATTAATTAAAGAAGCCTTAAGTGTTGTTTAAAAAATCTGACTAGTCAAACCCGGTCTGTGAAACCCAAAGCCACGACCTAACTAGCCCCAAACCGGAGCAAAGTTTGTGCGGATCCAGAGAAAAAACTCATGGTCCTACCGCGGGCTGCGACCGGCCTTCCCAAAAAAAGAATGTTGTAGACATGCCCTGAATAATACCCAGCTCATGGAACAAACTAGCTAGTTTTCAACTATTTCCATTTTACACTCATGTGAATTGAGTTCCCACAAATTAATTTTCGGCTTCCCACATCCATATAATCTCATCCGATCGGCGTAATCCCGCAATAAGCAAACACATCCTAATAGAAAAATAACATCCCAATATAATTGGGATCACCTATCCAGCTATTCTCTTCTCTATCGTGTTGTATGGTGCAGCTCTAGGGACTGATAATAAAACTCTTTTATCTATATATCACATTTTCCCGTATTTTTTAATATATATGGATATTGATAAGATTTTTTTTCACGGGGATGAGTGTGGATGAGATTTTTTTTGCTAATTTATCGGATAAGAGATATTTCGTTCCTATTATCCATATAAAGTAAGTAATATATAAAATAATATAATAATAATATTTATTCTATTTTAAGTATATAATATTATTATTATTATTAATTGTTACTATTGTTATTGTTATTAGATGTTATTAGATTGATTAATATACAAGATGTTGTTGCGAAGCCACACATCATCTTGAGCCGGGCTGGAATTCAGCACACGCCTAAACACTAATAGTTCACCCGTATCCCCAAAAATGATATCTTCATCATTTGTTGGCTCATCAAAAATGGGTGGAGAATCAAAATCTGCTTGCTCCTCCTCCAGGGATTCTTCAACGATGGTAAATACCCGTTGGTTTGGGCACTCAGACATCATGTGATCGTACCCTTTGCACCGATAGCATTGAACAACTTTTGGGGCTGGTTTAGAGGGTCCTGCGTTTGCGGTTTTTGTTGGAGGTTTGGTCACTGCACTTGATGCCGGCTTGGCTAATTACGAACTGCTCCCACGGCTTGTTGAATAGCCTCGGTTGTGAACTCGGCTACCACAAAAACTCGCTGTTTTTCTGACTTCTTTTTCCTTGAGTTGCTTTTTAACTTTTATGGCAAGTTTGAACACATCATGATAAGAGATAAAGGGCTGTAAAGTTACCACATCATGAATCTTCTTGCGAATGCCACAGAGATATCGTGCAATGATTTGTTCTTCGGACTCAACAACGCCACACTTCAGCATGAGGTGATCAAGTTCTTCGGTGTAATCTGCCACAATTTTATCACCTTGAATAAAACCATGAAGTTGAAGAAAGACATCTTGCAAGTACCCTTTCGGCAAAAATTTCTTTCGCAACTCTTTCACCATTTTCTCCCAAGTTACGATTTTTTGCTTACCTTCACGGGCTCGCTTCATCTTCAACTGCTCCCACCAAATAGATGCATGTTTCTTCAATTTGATGACAATAATTTTCACCTTCTCTTCCTCAAGGACATCTTGGTACTCAAAGACACGTTCAACCGTGTTGAGCCAATCTATGAACTCATCGGGTTGTATGCGCCCTTCGTACACCGAAATATCTGCCTTCAGATCAATAGCCCTTCAGAATTGCTGGTTCCTTCGGGTGTGATTTTGATGGAGAGCCTCTTCATCACTGGATACCAAGGTGTGGTTGTCGTGGAAGGGGTTGAACTCCTCATCATCGTCACCATAAGTTTCACCATCTGAGCCACGATAGGAATCATCGCGGTTGTTCCCAGTGGCCTCCACACGCGCTAGACGCTCTTGGAGTTGTTGCACATGCTGCATCAACTCATTCAACTCAATATCTCGATCGGCTTGCTAGTTTCCTTCAGGAGGATTGACACAAGCACTACGTCGCACCATCCTTCACCTGCTGCTCTGATACCAACTGATAGCGTTCGAGCTATGAATTGCTCGAGGACACGTACACGTTCAACGATAAAAATCATAATTGGAGGATACTCTTCAACTCACGACATGATAAAAGAGGAGATAAACTCAACTCAAGATAAACTTTTTCATAATAACTCAACTACTCCATTACATTCAACTATGAGGCTTTATATAGCTATCTTATAAATCTAGAAAGATCTTAGATAATTAAAATAATATTAACTACTATTGCTGCTATCAAAACATAATAAATAATATCTATAAATACTCAAAAGACTCTCCTAGAAACTCCAAAAGTTATCACAAGACTCAAGAGAACCATTAAAGCTGCTGACCAGATAACTTCTCAATGACCACATTCACTTGATGCACATTTATGACATAGAAGCATATTTAATATGAAGAAACTAAAAACATACAAGTTGTAGCCCATTTAGTCAGCTTTCTACGAAATTTTAAATCATTCAATTTTGAGTCCGTATGAGAAAGTTATGACCAAAATACTGGCCCATTTCAATATGTTCACAAAGCTATTTTGAAAATTGATTACAAATCAGACTTGGGTCTGGTTCTTCTAAGGGTGACCTGATCTAGAATATGCTTTCTTGATCATGGTTGTTCAATTCTAGATCTCTGATGTCTTTGTTTACTCTTGAAAAATCTCAAGGATAGAACAGCTGAATAATCTGAAATAAGTAAGAGACATGAAGGGAGTGGGGACCATCAGCCAGAAGAGGTCGCTGCCAAATTCCGGAGCAATTCTATTTGTCCCACAAGGAAATCTTGGGCACAAAATAAAGGGTATAAATATCCCACCATCCGCTATCCACTCGGCGTGAGTGACAGCCGAGAGGATCAAGAGAGAAGAGAGATCTCTCGGGTGTCACAATGTGATCATACTTTTTCTGATAAGTGGGACCCACATGGCAATCCCTCATAAGCAACAGCCTGAATCTAGCTTATCCACTCAATCTAACCAAGCCGAAACAAGGATTAAACATTAATCCCACATGAAAATCCTAGACAGAAGGCTGAAGGTATAAATACCATGTCGCCTCCTATTCATTTGAAATGGATAACTCTCAAGAGATCCAGGAGAGGAAATCTCCTGATGGGTCATCCATTTAAACCATTTTTACTGACAGGTGGATCCCACACCTCAATGATGGACATTAAGAAAGTCAAGATCAAACCCTAGTGTGCGACGCGCGCTCCGCACCGCCGCCGGGCGATGGGTTCTGCGGAAGAAGGACACGGAGATCCCTCCCGAGCGTGCATCTGGCAGGTGTCGGCCGATCTGCCGTTTAGAGATTATTTGGATGCACATTCGGGGGTTTTAGTGATTGTGAGTTCTTATAGATTCGGTGGGCGCAAGCCCCACCGTTAATTACCCCGGGCTACGAACCTCGAGGCACCTCTGGATCTTTGAAAGAGAGAAGCAAATAGTATAGTTAAAAGATGGTCAAGTGGTCGTCTAATTTCATGAAAAGGGGTCTACGGAAGATGAACCTACAAACGGATCGGTTCAATCTATGGAAGACAAACCTACAAACAGATCGGTTTTGTCCTATGGAAGACGAACCTACAAACGGATCGGTTCGATCTATGCCACCTCGAGATGTAACCTTACCTACGGACCGGGTTAATCTCTTTAGAGGGCTTGAGGTGAGTCTACATACGATCGACTCGACCTCCGTTGATCTAGAAGATAAACCTACAAACGGATCGGTTCAATCTTAACTAGTCAACAACCAATCACACAAAATACAACTCGAAGCGGGCTAGGTTGATCTTGAGGTTGGTGAATCGGGAGAAGGGTGGATATGGCCCACGTGTTTCTTCTCACTGATTTTCTAGATCATGAATTCGAAGCACTAAGCCGATTCATAAACCTAGGAAACACAATTGCACAAAATGTCAAACCTGAAGCGCTGAGCCAGTTCAACATTGAGGCGTGTGTTAGTGAAGGAACCTACTACGAGACGGTTCACATTCACATTTTGTGGATGAATCTACCTACGGACCGATTCAATCTCACGGTCTCGGGAAATGAACCGGGAGACGAACTTATCGACGGATGAGTTCGGTCTTGCCCGACTCAAATGGTCATGAATTACTTGTTCATAACAGGAGTCATTAAGATGTCACTTCTCTCGGACATCGTAATGTTCTTCTTCTTCAAAGTCGACATATCTCTCCATGCGATGTCGTAGCTTTGGTCATTCTTCGACGAGCGTCAAGATGTTCTTGTCTCGACTAATCATTCTATATGTTGCATTACTTGTGCAAAATTACTATGTTGCCCTACACCCCTTGTGTGAGCGTATTCAATCATGAGTTACTTGCTCATGGCGTGCGAGTCATTAAGATGTCACCTATCTAGGACATCATAATGTTCTTCTTCTTGAGTCGACATATATTTCCATGTTAGTATCGTAGCTCGGTTATTCTTCATCAAACGTCAAGATGTTCTTGTCTCGACATATTCACTCATGTTGCTATCAAAGCCTTATTCATTCTACGTCAAGATGTTCTTGTCTCAACGTATCTTATTATTCTTTATCAAGTGTCAAGATGTTCTTGTCTCGACATATCTTCTCGTATTGTTATTAAAGCCTTAATCATCTCACGTCAAGATGTTCTTGTCTCAACGTATCTTCTTCATATTGCTATCAAAGCCTAAATCATCCTACGTCAAGATGTTCTCGTCTTGACTAATCATTCTAAATGTTATATCATGTGTGCAAATATTCATATGTGGCTCTACACTCCTTATGTGAGCATATTTATTTATTTCTAAAATGCACAAAATCTATTATATAATATCTTCCATTATCATTCTTTATTATAAAGATGCATTTATTATTATTATTATTATTATTATTATTATTATTATTATTATTATTATTATTATTTTTATTTTTAAACTCTATTTATCTATGTAGAAAATTATTTACAAAAATAATAGGAAAAAGGGGTTAACTATTTAACTAGATTTTCATTTATATTTTTGGGATTTTTTTTTTTTATAATAGCTAAAATAGTAGAATTTTTATTTTTATTATTTCTAAACTCTATTTATTTTGTAGAAAATCACTTACAAAAATAATAGAAAATAAAATGGCTTTTTTTTTATTTGTATTTTTAAAATGTTTATAATAGCCAAAGTAATAGAATTTTATTATTATGTTCTATTATATTGAAATACTATTCATTATGTAAGAATTATTTACAAAATCAAAAGATGGTTAGCTATATTATTTTTGTATTATTATTATTATCTTTTTTATTTTTAAAATCTATAGTAGCTAAAAAGAAATCATTATTAATATCCTATCCTATTTATTATACTATTTATTATATACATATTTTTATTACTTCTATTTATTATCTATGGAAAAATATAAGAGATTTTTTTTTTATTATTACTATTATTAGTTGAAAATAGCTATAAGAGATGAAATTCATTGTATTTTTATTACAACTATTATTTTGTTGCATTTTATTCATCAAAATATTTTTATTGTATATTTGTATAGAAATAAAAGAAATGCAATTCATTTTATTATAAAGCTATATTATCATTCTTTATTATAAAAAAAAAATGTATTTACTATCTATTATCATGGTAGTATATATTTTTATATTTTTCTTTTGTGTTATTTATTTTTATTATTCTTTTACAGAAAATATCAACATAATATCTATTATTATTTATATTTTTTTATTTAAAGAATATAGCTAATCTCATCATTTATTACGGCATATTACTATTGTCATTATTATTTCATGAAAAATCACTTGAAAAATCAGTAAAATATATCTAGTTATTATTCATGATTTTTATTTAAATTTTTGGGATTTTTATAGTATTTAAAATGACAAGTCAAAGCTAAGTCAAATATATCAATATATGTAATATCTTTTGCTTTTAAATTGTTTTGACATGATTATATTTTTAAAACTAGAATATTATTATATAGAAAAATAGTATAAAAAATAAGAAAATTTTAGAAACAAATTTGAGTCAATTTGGAGTTCAGGAGCATTTTCAAATGATTTATTTATTATATATAATTAATATTCTGTTATCAATTAACTAATGGGCTTAATCTGGGCCTTCGGATTTGTATCAAGATTAGCACAACTCTTTATTTAACTTTCATGTTTACTTGGGCCGCCGGATTAAATTAAGATTTGCACCAAATGGATTAAAGGCCCAGATTGAATCTGGCCTTAATTTTCTAAAAACCCGATAGCCTGGCTCCCTTGGATTTGTATCAATATTCGTGCGTCTCTTTGAGATTAGTGTGACAACAGTCTCTCTCCGTATCCCATCCCTTATGCCTTGAGATCCGTGCCGTGGAGGTGATCTTGATACTCCGGCGGCCTGATCGGAAATCAGCCACCACTATTGGCATCGCCTGGACGTGGGTAGTCTTATCATGACCTCAGATCATGTGTCAAGGTGATGGATCACCGGCGCCACCACCGCCGATTAATGTATGTACCGGAATTCGGTACTGAGCAAAACTTAATCGAAATTGAAGCTTATACAAACCTTGATTCCTCTAATTTCTTGCTTAATCTTATAATTTTGAGTCTTAGCTGATGTAATTCAACAGATTATCCTTGCAATTTCTCTCTATGTGCATAGGCCATTGTGTTCTTGAGTGAGCGACCGGTACCAATCGTTGAGACTGGATCAGTTCTTGCGTTTCCAATCAATTGACAAGTTATTTTCTCACATAACCTCATCGTCAACCGTCGTTATACTCAAGCTGAATGATTAATCATCTCAATTGTGAGAAGAGACGATGATAAAACTCATTCAATCTCAAGTTTCTTTAATCTTACTCGATTTCCGCGTTTCTAACCGATGAATTGATCAGAAATCGGATTACTTGAACAATTAATTGGAAACGCAAGAGACTAAGAGATCAATTGATCTTCAATTAGTGCGATTGCATGACGTGGTGAGAGATCACTTGGTCTTCGACCGACCGATCGATTACTACGTACCGATTGCTCCTTTGCGTCAATTACTCGAAATGCAAGAAGAGAAATAGGAGATAAAAGGTAGAAACAACAAGGCGATGGTCAAGAAAACAGATTCATCATAAATTTCAAGAAATTCAATCAATTGCATCAAAAGAGATTGAGGAAAACAGAAAAGCAATAATGAAATTCAATCAATTGCTTTTAAATAATTGCAATTGCATCACAAGCTCTCATCTTTATCATTGCACTCACCTTTCTTCTCCTCTAGCTCTAAGCTCCTTCAATTGACTGTAGATAGTGGAATGGATTAAGTGTATATTAAGCTCTCAAGCACTTGCGAGATCACTTAATTGAATAGGCTTGTCTCTTGCTCTCTACAATTCTTGAATGGTCTTTTAGGAGTTGTAAGCACACCGTCCTTTCTTCTCATTGTCGAGTTGGAGTTTATATAGGGATTGCATTCATTTGACCGGACTTGATCTCATGATTCATTTGCACTTGGTGCAATGCACCACTCTTTGAGTTGTTCTCTTGTGCTTCGGCTCACTAGACCGAGCACCAACTACTTGGCTCATATGTAATGCCTAGATGCGATTCTGACTTCTTCCCTATTCTTGATTTGCCATCAGTCGATCTTCACCTTCTCACAAGTCCTTCTAGTTCTTTCTAGATCTTTCTAGGCATCGTACTATGCCTATATAAACCGCTCACATGCTCTCTTAGCTCCATTTTACAGCAGTTGATCAAATTTCCTTTCTTCTTCCTTTACAAGTTCATAACTAAGTCTCAGCCCTTCTCTTTGATCCTTTGCTTATTTTTTACAATTCAAAGCTTAAACATCATCCTCTTAGTGCCAGGCAACTCCCTGTGTACTCCCTTGTTGATTTGATATCTCTAACACAGTGTTCAACCAACTCGTTTTTAAGCCGAATTGTGAATCAGTACATCTCCTCCTTTCAGCATTCAATTCTTTCCAAATTTTGTTCTAACATCATCGCCTTGAACCTAGGAAGCCTTTCCATCCCTCAATTGCAGGTTTCAAACTCTAATTTGCAAGTTCCATGTTTTGACTCGAGGTATTCCTTTTTGCTATATCTCTCTTCATGCTGTATTATTTCAAAATCTAGCCTTGTACATCTTCTCTCCTTTATGTAATACAGCCAAGGTTAGAAGCAATTAGCTCTAAGTAAAGCCCTTTGCTTGATCTCCATTAATGGCGCCATCGGCGTGGAGACGATCGGGAAGAAGAAGAGAAGAAGAGGAAGAAGGGTGAAGCGTCTACAAGCGTGCTGCGCATCCGGCGTTCATGCGCGAAGGCAAAGGAAAAGGAGAGTGCGAGAGAGAGAGTCTTCGACGCCAGTGCATGGACCCCTTTCTTCTTTTATTTAAATTCCAGCCAATAGATCTGTGTAGACTTGGTTTGTTATCTTCTTGTATGCCATGAGGCTCATGAACTGACTAGTGGGCTCCACTTTGTAAGCTCTCTGCGAGCTTAGGCTCACATGTATCATTAGTGCATAGATTAAAGGTTAATTGAGATGAGTTGGCAATATCTGATTGGTTGTTGAGTTAAACACTCCCTTCTTAACCTTAATGACATGTTAATAAATGCTGAAGTGGCTGAACCAGAGCTTGCCATGTAGGCACAATTTGAATGAGATGGCTTGATGTAGTTGTGCCATGTGGCATAGGGTTGTGTGAGGTGGCCTTCTCTGGTTGTGCTTAGTGTGGCATGCATTGAGGTGAGGTGGACCACCGGTGATCGCCACGTGGCACCGAGGTGGGGCCCACATCGTCGTGACGTGTGCCGGTGGGGCGGGGCCCACTGGCGACATGGACCATGAGAGGCTGCCACGCGTGGCACTACGCTTGAGTTGGTCCGGTCTGGTCTTTGCGCGTGCCACGTGCACACCCTCTCTCTTCATCTATTTTCTATCTTCTCGTGTTTATTACACCCAATTTGTACCCGTAGCTGCCATCATCTCCAAGTTGTACCCCGAGAATTGCCTTGATCAAATCTCGGCCTTTGATTAATCCATTTATTCTCGCTTTTATCTTCCCCGAATTTATTTTAATAGCTCCACTTATCCAAAAATCATGAAAATTTCACCAAAAATCCCTAAAATCATGATGATCATCCCTGTAATTTTTAATTCCATTTTTACCCCTGTCTCTCTGAATTAAAAATTCTTTTGTCAAATAAACCCTATTATTTCTTCCGAATTAATCCCGATTTCATTTGTAGCTCAATGTCTCTGCCAATTATCTCTCTCTTGCAGAAACCACCCTAACTAAATACCAATTAGACTTATATTGATATTCATTAGGGCTTGATCTGATCAACAGATTGATTACATGTCAAAAGTTGATACGATCTAGACTTGATCGATGGTTGCTCCCACTTTGCACCTGATCGAGTCTTGTGAAATTGACTTTCAATCCCTTAACATGAGGGTGACTTGGTCAAAGAACTGACTACTTATCGATAATTGACACAAATCAAAGCATGGTTAGGTGGTTGCTCGCACTTTGGCACCAGGTCAGCCTTGAAAGCAAAATCACATTTGAAATTTCTCATGACTAGTTGCATCAAAATGCTAGCTTGGCATTGACATCATTTCATGTAGCATAGGGATTATACTGCTTCAGCTCCTTTCTAGGGTTAGCTCCAAAGGCGATTTTTAGGGTTCAACTCTGACTCCTATAATAGGTCACTGAGGTGTGGGGTCCACCTGTCAGTGAAAATGGTCACATGGGTGACTCATCAGATGGGCTATGTTGTTAGATTCATCTACAAGGGACTGCCAGGTGGGTCCCACTTGTCAGAGAAAATATAATCAAATGGCTGACCCATCAGGAGATTTTCTCTCTCTGAAATCTCCCGAGGGTCAGCCACCTCGAATGAGTAGGAGGTGGTGGGGTATTTATACTCTTCACTTCATGCCCAGCATTCCATTGTGGGACTAATGAATTCATTCCGGGGTTAAGCAGCGACCTCTTCTGATCAGTGGGCCATCTTTTCATTGCTTTCTCTCCTTCCCTCTTCTTATGATTTGTCATTAATCATCAATTTATTTTCATTTATTCATTTACTCATCCTTGAAATTTTTCAAGGGTAAACACCTAGATATTGATCTTCAAAGCAAACCCTATGAGCTGAACCAAAACAATCCTTGTACAGCAAAGAACTGTGTCAATGCCAAGCCGGTATTTTGATACAGCCAATCACAAGAAATCTCAATGTGATTTTGCTTTCAAGGCTGAATAGGTGCCAAAGCTATGAGCAACCACCTGACCATACTATGATTTGTGTCAATTGATGACAAGTAATCATCATTTGACCAGATCACCTTCATGAGAAGGGATTGAAAGTCAATTTCACAAGACTGATCAGGTGTCAAAGCTGTGAGCAACCATCTGATCACGTCTAGATTTGTATCAATTGTTGACAAGTAATCAGCTTTTGATCGAATCAAATCCTAATAAACATCAATACAAGTCTAATTGGTGTTTAATTATGGTGGTTTCTGTGAAGAGAGTTTATTTGGCAGAGGCACTGAGCTACAACTGAGAAATGGGGATTTTATCCAAAAAGGAAACAGGGCTTTCTTGACAATTGAAATTTTAATACAAGGAGTCAAGGGAAAAAGTGGAATTAAAAATTACAGGAGTGATCATCATGAATTTAGGGATTTTTGGTGAAAATTTCATGATTTTTTGATAAGTGGAGCTATTAAAATAAATTCAGAGAAGATAAAACAGATTAAATGGATTAATCAAGGGCTGAGATTTAATCAAGGCAACTCTGGGTACAATTTGGAGACAACAGCAGGTCTGGGTACAAACTGGGTGTAAGAAGCACAGAAAATACAAAATAGAAGAGGAGAGAGGGTATGCCACGTGGCAGCACTAGATTGGACCAACTCAGCACAGATATGCCACGTGGCAGTTTCCTATTGGTCCACCTCAGCTAGGTGGGACCCATACCCCTATAGACCTGACAGGTGGGCCCCACCACCATGCCACGTGGCAGGCACATATTGGTGCCATGTCATCACACAGTGTACACAGGTGTTACAGGTGGCTTCTTCTGGTTGGTACAAGTCAGCACAAACACACACGTGGCACTACTAGTCAGAGCCACCTCAGCCCATCATTAATCAGATCATTAGTGTTAAGGGGTTGTTCATGAAATAAGTAACCAATCAAACCTTGCCACCTCAGCACATTAATGCTAATCAATTGCCAACTAAACTTATAAATTTAAATTCTTAAATCTGACATGTGGGACCCAATAGTCAGATTAATGAGAATAAGCGCATGAAGTAAAGCTATAAGCTAAGTCTATTCAGTCTACCTATTCAGTTCAGCGCAATTTGATTTAAACAGGAGATGAAAGGGGAGGTAAACCTGGTCCAAGCGCTCTGACTCGCTGCTCCTCCCCTCTTTTGCGTTTTGGTGCATGCATGCCTAGTCCACCCAAGCTAACCGAAGAGCTTTCTCCCTCCCACTTCTTCTCGCCATTGCCCGACTCTGATACAACCTGCATCTTTCTCTTTCCTTGACGCCTCACCATAGCTAGAGTCGATATGAGAGATGACAATGATTAAGCGATGAGATAGGAAGGGTTATAAAATCAATTGAGGAGATGAGGTGAACAGAAGGTAAGGTTGAGTTAGTACCCGAAATTGAACTAAGAGGAAAAGTCCAATTGGTGCTCCAGAGATCAAATTGAGGTGCAAGAAAGCTTATTTGAGGTAAGGCGACGCTGATGAAGGTGAATTGATACAGCAATTGAGTAAGAAAAGGTCTGGAAGCTGAGAGTTGCCGAAGGCAGTGACAAGGAGGCAAACCTAACAGGCAATTCAAAGGTGAAATTGCATGATCAAGGAGATTATTTAAGCCAAGGCGATGCTAGTTAACATGAATTGGTGAAACAATTGGGTGTATGAGATGCTAATTGGCCAAAAGTTGAAACCGGGACGGAGATGAGTTCGGAGAAATTAGAGCTGACAAACGAATGAAATAGCGTTCAAGCTAGCCGTGAAGAGTTTAAATAGGTGTTGGCAACTCAGGGCCCACTCACCAGTCAAAATACACAAGTAATTGAGAGATGAAGTCAAATGAGTTGCGGCACAATCAAAGGGATTAACAAAAAGTTGTTATGGCAGTTCGGCAACAAACACAATGCATCACAACCGTTCATAGAAGTGAGATGAAGGCCTAGGATCTGTACAAGCTGACAATCCGACCCAGAGGCAGCCAACCAATCAAAATCGAGTGAATCAATTGATTGAAATCTATATAAACTGAAGAATCAGTGCCAGTAAAAGAGAGAGATTCGACCAAGAAGAGAGAAATTGAGATTAAGAGCATACACACACACATCCTCACACTCTAGTAACTGTGAAGAGAAAAGAGAGAGAGAAATCAGTGAGAGGTTGCTCAATTTACTTTTCTGTCAAGAATCAAAGGTAATTGGCCATGTTCATCAGTTTAATCAGTATTTTCTTTTGCATTCTTTCTCTGAAACTGAGCTTAAAACATTCAATTCGTGTTTGTTAGATAGTCAATTGAACTTCTTTCCTTGTTCTTGTTTTCTCTCTTTGCAAATTTTGCTTCTTTCTTTCATTTCTTTACTGCTTCTCTCTTGAAGAACATCAATTAACCTCAGTTGGCTGTATTTAGTGAGCCACTGGCCCAATCACAAGGTGATTGGTGAGCCTTTAGGCCTGAATCAGTTATAAAGATCAAGAATTTGCGATTTAGTTGTTGCTATGTCGACTTTCACTAAGAACTTTCATTTTAAATCAATTCATTTGCTTCTTTTTGCACAAGACTGAGATATATGAGTTCATCACCTTGTAATCTTCTTAATTAGATCATTGTAATTGATTAGAATTAGTTCTAGTTGTGTAATTTCATCACAACACACTGATTCTGATAGAACCAGTACGTCGCAATCGTCTAAATCCAAATTCATTGAAGTTATCATCTAATTCAGTGAGCCACTGGCCCTAGCTCTTGCTGGGTGAGCCTTTAGGCCTGAGAGATGACAATCAAGCGTGTTAAGTCTAATTAACATCTTGAATTGAGAAGAAATTACAGTCGGTACCGATCGGTATTAGCAATCATCACCACGTTTTAGCATAGCTATGAGGGAAGGAGAGTCTCTCTACTCATTTCATATCGTACTAATGCACTAAGGCGATGCACATTGAGCTTATAATTGCTTAGAACACTAGCCAATTCCATCGCATTGCATCTCAGCATCTCACACAACACTAGTGTTATGATTTCGTGCTTCAATCATCACTCAACTCAGTGAGCCACTGGCTCTAGCTATGCCTAGGTGTGCCTTTAGGTCTGAGGAGTGCCAATTGGATGGGGAGAGTTAATGAAAGATCATGGATTGAGCTAATTAAGGCTGGTACTAACCGGTACCATGCACTACCAAGTGACGAGATGCTTCGGCACTACTAAGAGCGAAGGAGAAGTTCCCTACTCACCTCATATCACACTTTCGTATCAAGACGATGCTCAACAAGCTCGCAACTATCAAGAACTTCGATCAATTTTGCCGAATTTGACAAGGATTGCATTTCGGTACCAATACCGATTGGTACATCGAACTGGCACTATCGTGCAGCATTGATCACCGTACAGATCTTCAATCAGGCGCCACAGAAGGATTCACCAAGGTGAGACGACACCAATGCATTAGTCCGATCGAAGGAGAAGAACTCTGATCACCGGAAACCGCCACCCAGTGTGAATCTTGACGCAGAGACAAGTCGAAAGAGTTAGAAATCACTCAACACGATTATTGAAGCAGCTTACCGAATCTTGAGATCCATCAACGATCGAGGCCTGTCAAGAGTTAAAGGAATTAAAATGGGAACAGATCTGGGCCTTAGATCTATTAAGCACGTATCTTAGCTAAATCCAGTGGCCCAAGTGCATTTGAACATTTAAATAAGAACTCTGCACTAATCTCAGCACAATCCAAGTCTAAATGACAGATCCACCAAGAGATGAAAGCAGTCAAGTAAGTCTCCCGATCCACGTCATGCGAACACAGTGTATCCTGAGAAGGGATAGGGTCGTCATGATGAATCTCGAGCCTACCTGTACCAAATGGATCTCGAGTGGAAGCCAAGCCCGCAGGACGGGTATGAACCCGGTCGGTGAAATAGGCAATCCAATGTCTGAATAAAACTCCGGGATGACCCCTCCGTAAGTGATAATAAATCTCATAAGTCCTCTGCAAAGAAGGTGGAAATCGAGTAAAGTCTCCCGAATCAGCAGATGAGACCATGAACTCGTCATAAAAGTGGCCGAAGATCGGCAACCCAGTCAACTTCTGTATCTCCAGGAGAGTCGGAGTCAACTCTCGGTCATCGGTGAATAAAGTGTTGGTGGAATAGTTCCACCTCTCACAAAAGGCCCGTAGCCAAGGTGTGTCGATGTGATAATGAAACATTGACAAAAAGACCAAGTCATATATCCCGGCACGATCAAGCATGGTCTCCTCCCGCATGAGCACGTATGAGTCCACTCTAACTGATAATCATGGCACTCTAAGGGAGTGATAAAGGGAGCAGTGGCCCATCTGTAAGCCTCTCCGTCAATAATCTCCTTGCCCAGGAGATGTGTCAAGGGAGCTGTAGAAGCGACTCCTAAAGGCTGAAGAGGTATGATGTCATGAGGCTGATCATCTCTAAAGAACAAACCACCACCTCGCGGGTAGACAGGAGTCGCTCGAATGGCTGAGACGAGAGGAGTCCAATCATCAGGATCCTCGTACAAAGAATGGTAATGACTCAGAGGACATCGCGGAATGGCGTCATGAGAAGAATAGCAACACCCGAAGAAGAGAAAACGTCATAAGAAGTAAGGAAACAGATGATTGGAAAATAATGCACCAAAACAAGCCTTTCAAGCGTTCAAGGTCCGTCTTGGTGGGTGGCTCTTTGTTTACCCTTGAAAAATCTCAAAGACAAACAGCTGAGTAAATGAAAATAAATATCAATTATTGATAATAAAACATAAGAAAGGGGGAAAGAGAAAGGACAAGAGAAAGGGCCCCACTGGCCAGAAAAGTCGCTAATGAATCCCGGAACAAGTTCATTTGTCCCACAAGGAAATATCAGGGTGAGAGACAAAGGTAAAAATACCTCACCATTCATCATCCACTCGGCGTGGGTGACAGCCAAGAGACTCAAGAAAGAGAGGGGAGATCTCTTGGGTGTCACTCATGGGATCACATTTTCTCTGACAAGTGGGACCCACCTGGCAGTCCCTTGCAAACAGCTCTAACAGCATAAACCTAGCCTATTTACTAAGCCTAGTCAAGCCGGAACAAGAGTTAAGCATTAATCCCACAAGAAAATCCTAAGTGCAAAGCAAGGATATAAATACCCCACCATCTGCTGTTCATTCGACATGGATGACACTCAAGAGATTCAAGAGAGAGAAGGAGATCTCCTGAGGTGTCATCCATGTAATCGTTTTTCACTGACAGATGGGCCCCACACCTAAGTGACAAGCATCAAGGAAGTTAAGATTAAACCCTAAGCAGCAAACTTCAGAGCAAACCCTAAGAAATTGGAGCAGTGTAATTTCTATACAACAAGGACTGTGTCAATGCCAAGCCAGTATTTTGATACAATCAATCACAAGAAATCTCAAATGTGATGTTGCTTCCAAGGCTGATCAGGTGCCAAAGCTGTGAGCAACCACCTGACCAAGTCATGATTTGTGTCAATTGTTGATAAGTAATCAACTTTTGACCAAGTCACCCTCATGAACATGAATTGAAAGTTAATTTCACAAGACTGATCAGATGCCAAAGCTGAGAGCAACCATCTGATCAAGCCTAGATTTGTATCAATTGTTGACAAGTAATCAGCTTTTGATCAAATCAAACCCTAATAAGCATCAATACAAGTCTAAATTGATGTTTAATTAGGGTGGTTTCTGCAAGAAAATTTTATTTGGCAGAGACACTGAGCTATAATTGAAATTTGAGATTAATTCAGAGAGGAAAATAGGGTTTTCTTGGCAAATGAATTTTTTAATGCAAGGAGTCAGGGGAAAAAGTGGAATTAAAAATTACAGGAGTGATCATCATGAATTTAGCGATTTTTGGTGAAAATTTCATAATTTTTGGATGAGTGGAGCTATTAAAATAAATTCAGAGAAGATAAAATAGATTAAATAAGCAGATCAAGGGCTCAGATTCAATCAAGGGTTCATCTGGGTGCAACTTGGGGATAGATACACTGCTGGGTGCAAATTGGGGATCTCAAACATACACATACATAATCAGAGAAGAGAGAGAGAGGGTGCCACGTGTCAGCACCTCATTGGACCACCTCAGCATGTCAATGCCACGTGGCAGTCAACCAGCAGTCCATGTCAGCAGCCACTTCACCAGACAAAGACAAGTGGCCAGATTTGATTGGCCACATCATTGGCCACATCAGCACAACTGCCACATGACAACCTGTGAATGGTCCACAGCAGCAAGGGAGGTGCCAAATGGCAGCACGCAAAGAAGCCACCTCAGCATGTCAAGTGCCACATGGCAGTCTCCCGTTGGTCCACCTCAGCCATGTGGGCCCCACCACCATACTAACCTGACATGTGGGTCCCACCATGACACATGGCACATGGCAGCACAACAGTACCACATGGCAGCTGGTCATTGGTGCCACATCACAGTGGACTAAGACATATGGCATTCACCGTCTTATGCCACTCAGCATACATTAACACTAACACAGGTGATTAATGGAGTGATTAACTAAGTGGCCTTATCAGATTGTGCCAAGTCAGATTGATTAAACATAAGCAGAGAACTAATTGATCCATAATTGAATCTATGGGCCTAGACTCAATTGCTTACAGGTGGGGCCCATTTGTCAGGTTTATATATGTATAGCTCACACTAGCAAGCATACACCAAGTTCATGCACAGATCAAGTCAGCAATTTAAATCAAACAGAGAATGAGGTATGTACCTGGTCCATACGTCTCCTCTCTCTGACTGCCCCTCGTTTGATGCGTTGGCTCACACACGTCAGGCGCATCCGACCCTCCTTCATCCCAACTCCTTCTCCCTCTCTTCCTCTTTCTTCCGCCCGAGATCGATGAAGGCGCCATTGTTGGAAAAGATTTCTACATAACTTTTTGTTTCAATTCTTCTTCAGAGAAGCTTCCAAACACTCACACGATACTATTCAAGCAATCAATTGAAAGAATTAGCAAAAGAGGAGAGAGAAATTGACAGAAGTAGTTAATCGGCTTAAAAATAGAAATTACCTCTGTGAATGCTTGCAAGTCCAATTGATTATGCAAGAGCACTACTTTTACCCACACTATGCTAAGACAAGTGTCAAGTTGGCTGTTTGAAGCTTTTTAACTCAGTGTTCCACCAATTCACCAATCGGCCATGGGTGAAGGTGTTCGAACTCAGTAAAGGGGTGCTCAATTGATCATGCAAGGATGCTAGATTGATTCTAGAAGGCAAAGAGAGATTGTGCAAGGTTTCAATCGAAGGAATTGATGAAGGAAAGTGTTGATTGGGTATATAAGCCGAGTGTGAGGCTTAAGTGAAGAAATGAACTTTCGATTAATTAATTGAGATTAGAAATTACTCAGAGCTTATATAGGGAGTGTACTGGGAGTGTTCAAACAATTAGAATGTTCTAGAAGGGCCTAGAAACATGAGAGAGCCAACTGGTGCAAAGGAGTGGCAATAGAGTAAATAGAAGAAGAGTTTAACCAACTCTAACAAACTTGAAACTGTCAAGTGTTGACTCAAGACAGTGAATTGACTGAAAAGAAGCACAAACTAATCATAACCATTGAGTAAGATGCAATCAAGAGATGAGATCAATTGAAAGATTACAATCCGGCCACTAATCAATCCACCAATCATAATTAAGCCTCTAAACCTATATAAACCCCACCCTGGCCATTAAAGAAAATGAGGAACACCTACAGAAAGAGCTAAAGAGAGAAGAGATAGCCTAAGAGCAAAAAGACAAATAGGAAGAGTGAAGAGAGATTAATCGGGTTTTCCAACCAAAATCCATTCAATTGAGTCAAGTTTGAATCTTGATTATCCACTCATTCATCTCAGGAAGCATCAAAGACTAGGTAACTTTTGTTAATTGAGTGTAATTTTGTGAAGAGATCGATGTAAGCATTGAATAATTTTTATATTTTCTGAACTTTTTACTATTTCTCAATTTCTTCATCTTTTCTCTCCTCTTTCCAACTTTTTGTTGTTCCTTGGTGTTAATCACAATGTGTAAGATGATGTGGGGCTCGGTTGAAGGGTTTTTGTAATCCTCTCGAGTTTTATTCAAAGAAATTCCATAATGATTATAATTGAGATCAGTTGAAGGGTTTGTGTAACCCTCCTGACACTATTGCAAGTTTGATTGGCCAATTGAGTTTCAATCGAGTGTGATTCATAATTAAATCAGTGATGATTTAATTTATATATTCACTCGCGTATCTCCCTTTGCATAGCGACATGAAAGTCACCATGAATTCATGTTATAACTACAGAATAAACCAAATGGAGTTGTGCAGAGGGATGATGAGTATGTATAGTTCATATACAAGGCCTTGGCAATCAAGATTGCAATCAATTTAACCGTACCGATTGCTTAAAAACATTCGTTGTAATTCGAGTTAATTACTTAAAGATAGTCAATGAACACCTCAATTACATCAAGGCGATAAGGTATAATGCAAGAATTGCAAGAATTGGTGTTCAATTTGATTGAGAAATGGGATTAATTCATCTCGGTACCAAATTGCAAGAACAGTACCAAATCGGTACAAACACCCCTTATAATGCACCGCATAGATCTTCAATCGGAGGATATCATCGTGTTCCTCTCAGAGAGGCGATGTTAAAGCCGTCGGCCGATCGTCAATCGGAGCTTTCAATCACCGGGAACGCAAGTAGCATAGATCTCAGCGCACGAACAACAGAAGAGATGGAGAGATAGGCTAGCACGGTTCTTGACACATAAACATGAATCTTAGAGCACCTGGGAGAATCTCAAAGAGATCTAATGATTAAGAAAAGTTTATTGATTTAAACTAATAATTGGGAGTGCATCTGAATCGTTCATCTATTTAAAGTCAATCTCAACACAAATCTAAGAGTCCTGATAAATTACAGTTTAATAAAAGAATAAGCCGGCCCAGTTCCAATCTAGGCCCAATTCGTGGGAAATTAAAAAGAATTAATCCTGGCCCAGTACACTAAGCCCAAAGATCAATTAATAACAGAAAATCAAAATAAAAGAATAAATAAATCATTTAAAAATATTCCTAAACTCCAAATTAACTCAAATTTATTTCTAAATTTTTTTTATTTTTCATAGTATTTTTCTGTATAAGAATATTTTAATTTTAAAAATATTATTATGTAAAAATAATTTAAAAGCAAAAGACACTATATTGTATTTTCCTATTTAATTTAGCTTTAACTCATCATTCTAGATATTATAAAAATTCTAAAAATTCAAATAAAATCTTAAATCATAATTAGATATATTTTACTGATTTTTTAAGTAATTTTTCAAAAAAAATATAATAATAATAATAATAATATCCAATGAGAAAATATTAGAATAAATTTTATTCTTTAGTTATTATAAAAAAAGAATAAATAACAATGAAGTCTATTAACAATAAATAAGTATTATTTTAATCATTTTCATAAAAAAAATAAAAAAAAATAATAATAAATAATAAATATACCTTATTCCATTTAAAAATCCAAAATAAAATTATATAATAAAGCAAATTATATCCTTTTGACTATTATATATAAATCTAAAACTCAAATAAAAAATATAATAATAATAGAATAAATCTTATCATTTTCAGTTTTAAAAAAATATAAATAAAAATATAATAAGAAATAAATCATTCCTAATATTTTTGTGAATAAAATTTAATAAGGAGAATAATGATTATAATAAAGAATATAATAAATCTCATTCTTTTAGCTATTATAAAATCTCAAAAATTCAAATAAAATCATAAATAATAGCTAATTTATTTCCTATTATTTTTTTATAAGCAATTTCCTACAAAAATAAATAAAGTGAAAAGTAATAAAAATAAAAAAAATCCTATTATTTTAGCCTAAAATTCAAATAAAATTACAAGATTCATTTTCTATTATTTTTTCTACAAGTAATAAATAGAATAAAAGCAATAAAAATAAAATTATATTCTAGAAAGCTTAAAATTCAAATAAAAATCATAAATAGAACAAAAATAATAATAAAATCCTAAAATCAAAACAAAAATCGTGAAGAATAGTTAACTCATCTTTTATTATTCTTTTAAACAAATTTCTATAAAAATAAATAGAATTTAAAAATAATAAAATTAAAATCCTATTACTTTGGCTATCATAAAAATTCTAAAAATTCAAATAAAATCATAAATAATAGCCAACTTATTTCCTATTATTTTTGTAAGTAATTTTCTAAAAAAATAAATAGAGTTTAAAAATAAAGATAAATTCACCTTTGTAATAGAGATAATAATGAAAGGTATTATCTTAATAATAAAAAAATCAATAAAATTGTAATAATCTTTTTTTACATTTTAGAGGTGATTAAATATGCTCGCACAAGGAGTGTAGAGTAACACAGTGATTTTGCACAAGTAATGCAACATTCAGGATAGTCAGTTGAGACAAGAACATCTTGACGTACGTTAGAGAATGACTAAGACTATGACAACAACACAAAAGGGAGAACATCGCGGTGTCCGAGGAGGAGATATCATGATGGCCCTGTGTCATGAACAAGTAATTCATGACCAAATAGGCTAGTAAGACTAAACTAATCCGTCGATGAGTTTGTCTTCTAGTCTGGAGGATCGAATCGTTCTGTAGTTGATTCATCCTCCAACGATGGAATGAACCGTTCGATAGTAGGTTCTTTCACCGACACACGCCTCAACGTCAAGCTGGCTTAGTGCTTCGGTTTGACCTTGTGTGCAGTTGTGTTCCTAGGTTTATGGGTCCGCTTAGTGCCTGGAATCCATGATCTAGAAGATCAGAGAGAAGTACCAAGTGGGCTAAATCCGCCCTTCTCCTGATTCACCAACCTCAAGATCAACCGGCTTAGTGCTTCGAGTTGTATTTTGTGTGATTGGTTGTTGACTAGTTAAGATTGAACCGTTCAGTGGTAGGTTTATCTTCTAGATCAACTGAGGTCAAGTCGTTCAGTAGTAGACTTACCTCGAACCCCTCCGTAGAGGTTAATTTGGTCAGTAGTAAGGTTATCTCTCGAGGCGGTAAAGACTGAACCGATCAGTAGTAGGTTCGTCTTTCACTGGAATAACCTTCTGGCGAATCCAGGGTGCTCTAATGATTCCCGATCATGAGGGCACACAACCACTTGACCATCATTTAGCTATACTATTTGCTTCTCCCTTTTAAAGATCCAGAGGTGCTTCGAGGTTAACAGCCCAGGGTAATTAACGGTGGGGGCTTGCGCTCACCGGAATCTACAAGAACTCATAATCACTAAAAACCCCCTAAATGTGCATTCAAATTGGTCTAAACGGTAGAATTAACCGGCGTTGAACAAATGCACGCTTAGGAGGGATCTCCGTGTCCTTCTTCCGCATCCCATCGCCGACCGATTGAAGGCAGTGCAGAGCGCGCGAAAAAGGGTCACACAAGGAGATAAAGTAAGACAATTATAGGGACTCTGTCCACTGTCTACTGACCTTATGTCATGAGCAAGTAATTCATGACTAATCAAGCTAGTAAGATCAAACTAATCCGTCGATAAGTTTGTCTTCTAGTCCAGAGGATCCAATCGTTCTGTAGTAGATTCATTCTCAAACAGTGGAATGAACCGTTCTGTAGTAGGTTCTTTCACTGACACACGTCTCAATGTCAAGCTGGCTCAGTGCTTCAGGTTTGACTTTGTGTGCAGTTGTGTTCCTAGGTTTATGAATCCGCTCAGTGCTTGGAATTCATGATCTAGAATATCAGTGAGATGAAACAAGTGGGCTAAATCCACCCATCTCCTGATTCACCAACCTCAAGATCAACCGGCTAAGTGCTTTGAGTTGTATTTTGTGTGATTGGTCATTGACTAGTAAAGATTGAACCGATCTGTAGTAGGTTCATCTTCTAGATCAATCAAGGTCGAGTCGATTTGTTAGTAGACTCACCTTCCATCCCTCCGTAAAGATTGATCTGATCTGTTAATAAGGTCATCTCTCGAAGCGGTAAAGATTGAAATGATCTGTAGTAAGTTCATCTTCCTCTATGAACTGATCTGTTAGTAAGTTCATCTGTACCTATCATCAATCAGCGAACTGATCTGTAGTAAGTTCGTCTATCCCCACTCCACGTAGGTTGAATCGATCTGTTAGTAGATTCAATTTACACTGTATATGTATCTGTGAACTGATCTGTAGTAAGTTCACTTGTATCTTTTTTACCTACTTTCATGAACTGATCTGTAGTAAGTTCATCTGTATCTTCGCTTTTAAATCCCGAACTGATCTGTTGGTAAGTTCGTCTATCAACACTCTATGTAAGTCGAATCAATCTGTTTGTAGATTCAATTTGCACTACACCCTAAAGATAGAACTGATCTGTTAGTAAGTTCATCTTCTGTCATTCCTGCCTCACTGGACTGATCTGATCGTAAGTCCAGAGTACTTCAGTGATCCTAATCACTGAAGCGCGTGACCACTTGACCATCATTTAGCTATACTATTTGCTTCTCCCTTTTAAAGATCTAGAGGTGCCTCGAGGTTAACAACCCAGGGTAATTAACGGTGGGGGCTTGCGCCCACCGGAATCTACAAGAACTCACAATCACTAAAAACCCGCTAAATGTGCATTCAGATTAGTCTAAACGGTAGGATTAACCGGCATTAAACAAATGCACGCTTAGGAGGGATCTCCGTGTCCTTCTTCTGCATCCCATCGCCAACGACCGAGAAGGCGTTGCGGAGCGCGCGAAAAAGGGTCGCACAGTCTTGATTGCCATCAGAGGGCGTCGGTTCCTATTTTCATATTTTGCGCGCCATGACTCGTTTTCGGCGGTGCCGAGGGCGTCGGGTCCCGTTTTCATATTTTGCGCTCTCGGACTCATTTTCGGTGGTACCGAGGGCGTCGGGTCCCGTCTTCATGTTTCGCGCGCCCGGACTCATTTTCCGTAGTACCGAGGGCGTCGGGTCCTATTTTCATATTTTGCGCTCCCGGACTCGTTTTCGGCGGTACTGAGGGCGTCGGGTCCCGTTTTGATGTTTTGCGCGCCCTGACTCATTTTCGACGGTACCGAGGGCGTCAGGTCCCGTTTTCATGTTTTGCGCTCCCAGACTCTTTTTCGGCGGTGCCGAGTATGTCGGTCCCGTTTTCAAGTTTTGCGCACTCGGACTCATTTTCGGCGGTACCGAGGTCTTCGATCCATTTTCATGTTTTTCGATCCCAGATATGTTTTCGACGGTGCCGAGGGCGTCGGCTCCCGTTTTCATATTTTGCACTCCCGGACATGTTTGCGGCGGTACGGAGGGTGTCGGGTCTCGATTTCTTGTTTTGCGCTCCTGGACTCATTTTCGGCGGTACCGAGGGCATCGGGTCCCGTTTTCGTGCTTTGCGTTTCTGAACTCATTTTCGGCGATATCGATGGCGTCGGGTCCCATTTTCATGTTTGCGCGCCCGGACTCGTTTTCGGCGATACGGAGGGCGTCGGATCCCGTTTTCATGTATTGTGTTCCCGAACTCGTTTTCGGCGGTGCCGAGTGCGTCGGGTCCCGTTTTCATGTTTTGCGCGTCCGGACTCATTTTCGGCGGTTCTGAGGGCGTCCGATCCCGTTTTTATGTTTTCCGCTCCCGGACATGTTTTTGGCGGTGCGGAGGGCGTCGGGTCCCGTTTTCAATTTTTGCGCTCCCGGACTCATTTTCGGCGGAACCGAGGGCGCCGGGTCCCGTTTTCCTGTTTTGCACTCCCGAACACATTTTCGGCGGTTCCGAGGTCGACGTGTACTATTTTCATTCTTTGCGCACCCTGACACGTCTTCGGCGGTACCGAGGGCGATGGGTCATATTTTCATGTTTTGCGCTCCTAGACTCATTTTAGGCGGTAGCGAGGGCGTTGGGTCCCGTTTTCATGTTTTGCGCACCCGGACTCATTTTTGACGGTACTGAGGGCGTCGGGTCCCGTTTTCATGTTTTGCGCTCCCTAACTAATTTTCGACGGTTTCGAGGGCATCGGGTCCCGTTTTCATATTTTGCGCGCCCGGACTCATTTTAGTGGTACCGAGGGCGTCTGGTCTTGTTTTCATGTTTTACGCTCCCAGACATGTTTTCGGCGGTGCTTAGAGCGTCGGGTCCCGTTTTCATGTTTTGTGCGCCCGGACTCATTTCCGGCGGTCCTGAGGGCGACGGGTCCAGTTTTCATGTTTTGCGCGCCCAGATTCGTTTTCGGCGGTACAAAGGGCGTCGGGTCCTTTTTTCACGTTTTGCGCGTTCGGACTCATTTTCGGCGGTACCGAAGGCTTCAGGTCCCGTTTTCATATTTTTTGCTCCCGGACATGTTTTAGGCGGTGAAGAGGGCGTCAGATCCCGTTTTCATGTTTTGCGCAACTGGACATATTTTCGGCGGTACCGAGGGCGTCGGCTCCCGTTTTCATGTTTTGCACGTCGGGACTCGTTTTCGGCGGAATCGAGGGCGTCGGCTCCCGTTTTCATGTTTTTTCATTTCCGGACTCGTTTTCGGCGGTACAAGGGCATTGGGTCTTGTTTTCATGTTTTGCGATCTCGGGCACGTTTTCGACTGTACGGAGGGCGTCGGGTCTCGATTTCATGTTTTGCGCTCTCGGACTCATTTTCGGTGATACCGAGGGCCCGTTTTCATGTTTTGCACACCCGGACTCGTTTTCGGCGGTACCGAGGGCGTCCCGTTTTCATGTTTTGCGATCCAAGGCACGTTTTCGGCGGTACGGAGGGCGCCGGGTCTCGATTTCATGTTTTACGCTCCCGGACTCGTTTTCGGCGGTACCGAGGGCGTCCGGTCCAGTTTTCATGTTTTGCGTGCCCAGACTCGTGTTCGGCGGTACCATGGGCGTCGATCATGTTTTCTTGTTTTGCGCTCCCGGACTCGTTTTCAGCGGTACCGAGTGCGTCGAGTCCCGTTTTCGTGTTTTGCGCTCTCAAACTCATCTTCGGCGGTTCCGAGGTCGACGTGTACTGTTTTCTTTCTTCCCGCACCCGGACACGTCTTCAGCGGTCCCGAGGGCAACGGTTCCCGTTTTCATGTTTAGCGCTCCCAGACTAGTTTTCGGCGGTACCGAGGGCGTCGGGTCCAGTTTCCTGTTTTGCTTTCCCTTAGTCATTTTCGACGGTTCCGAGGGCGTGGGGTCTCGTTTTCATGTTTTGCGCACCCGGACTCAGTTTCGGTGGTACAGAGGGCGTCAGGTCCCATTTTTTTGTTTTGCGCTCCCAAACAAGTTTTCGGCGGTGCCGAGTGCATCGGGTGTCGTTTTCATATTTTCTGCACCCGGACTCATTTTCGGCGGTCCCGATGGCAACGGGTCCCGTTTTCATGTTTTGCGCGCCCGAACTCATTTTCGGCGATACTGAGGGCGTCAGGTCCCGTTTTCATGTTTTACGCTCCCTGACTCATTTTCGGCGGTATCGAGAGCGTCAGTTCCCGTTTTCATGTTTTGCGCGCCTGAACTCGTTTTCGGCGGTACCAAGGGCGTCCGATCCCGTTTTCATGTTTTCCGCTCCCGAACATGTTTTTGGGCGGTGCGGAGGGCGTCGGGTCCCGTTTTCAAATTTTACCAACCTGGACTCATTTTCGGCGGTACCACGGCATCGGGTCCTGTTTTCATGTTTTGCGCTCCCGGACTCGTGTTCGGCAGTACCGAGGACGTCGGGTCTCATTTTCATGTTTTGCGTGCCCGGGCTCATTTTGACGGTACCGGGGGAGTCGACTTCCGTTTTCATTTTTTATGCTCCCGGATTCGTTTTCAGCGGTACCGATGGCGTCGGGTCTCGTTTTAATGTTTTGCGCGCCCAGAGTCATTTTCGGCGGTACCGAGGGCGTCCGGTCCCGTTTTCATATTTTGCGCTCCCGGACATGTTTTCGGTGGACCGAGTGCGTCGGGTCACGTTTTCATATTTTGCGCGTCTAGAATTATTTCAGCGGTCTCGAGGGCAACGGGTCTCGTTTTCATGTTTTGCGCGCCCGAACTCGTTTCGGCGGTACCGAGGGCGCCTGTTCCCGTTTTCATGTTTTGCGCGTCCGGACTCATTTACGGCGGTCCTGAGGGCGTCAGGCCCCGTTCTCATGTTTTGCTCTCTTAGACTCGTTTTTAGCGGTACCGAGGGTGTCGGGTCCCGTTTTCATGTTTTGCTCTCCCGGACTCGTTTCGGCGGTACTGAGGGCGTCGAGTCCCGTTTTCTTGTTTTGCGCTCTCTGACTTGTTTTCGGCGGTTCCGAGGGCGTCGGTTCCCGTTTTCAAGTTTTACGCGTCCGGACTGATTTTCGACGGTACCGAGGGCGTCCGATCCCGTTTTCATGTTTTTGCGCTACCAGATGTTTTCGGCGGTGCCAAGTGCGTCGGGTCCCGTTTTCATGTTTTGTGCGCCCAAACTCGTTTTCGACGGTCCCGAGGGCGTCAGGTCCCGTTTTCATGTTTACGCGCTGGGACTAGTTTTCGACGGTACTGAGGGCGTCGGGTCCCGTTTTCATATTTTGCGCTCCCTGACATATTTTCAGCGATTGCGAGGGCGTCGGGTCCCGTTTTCAAGTTTTGCGCGCTTGGACTCATTTTCAGCGGTTCTGAGGGAATCTGGTCCCGTTTTCATGTTTTGCGCTCTCGGAGATGTTTTCGGCGGTCCCGAGGGCAATGGGTTCCGATTTCATGTTTTGCGCGTCGGGACTAGTTTTCGACGGTACTGAGGGCGACGTGTCCAGTTTTTATGTTTTTCGCGCCTAGATTCATTTTCGGCGGTACCGAGGGTGTCAGGTCTCGTTTTCACGTTTTTCGAGCCCAGATTCGTTTTCGTTGGTACAGAGGGCGTCAGGTCCCGTTTTTATGTTTTACGCGCCCAGACTCATTTTCGGCGGTATCGAGGGCATTAGGTCCAATTTTCATGTTTTGCACTCCTGAAAATTAGTATAATTACTCCTAATTATGCCTATTATATGATTATCCAGTTAAAACTTAGATATGAATATTCTATAACGCTAATTTTGCACAAATATAAGTAAGATGCATTCAAATCTTTATTTAAACAAGTAGTTTAAGATTTTGAACATTTTTTGAATCAAAACTACACAAAATTTCGAGCGAATTAATATAATTGCGCCTAACTCTATTATAAGATTGTCGAATTAACACTTCGATATGAATATCAGAGGACACTAATTTTTCATAAGACATAAGTAAGATACATTAGAAATTGCTGTTTAAACAAATTGTTTAAGATTTTTAAGATGCGTTAAAAATAATTGTCTAAACAAGTTGTTTGGCTTTATGAAAAATTTTGGCCATGCAAATACACAAAATTATCGCAAATTAAAATAATTACTCCTTGTTACGCTTATTATAAGATTGTCCTATTAAAACTTTGATATGAATATTCCATGACGATAATTTTGCGCAAAACATAAGTAAGATGCATTAAAACTGCTGTTTAAACAAGTTGTTTGAGGCTTTCAAAAATTTTGGCCCCATAACTACGTATAATTTCGTAAAAATTAATACAATTACTCCTAATTATGCCAAGTATAAAATTGTCCAACTAAAACTTCGATATGAATATTCTATAACGCTAATATTGCACAAAACATAAGTAAGATGCGTCAAAAGTTGCTGTTTAAACAAGTTGTTTGCCTTTATAAAATTTTTGGCTGCATAACTGCACATAATTTGGTGTAAATTAATATAATTTACTCATAATTGTGCCTATTATAAGATTGTTCAATTAACACTTCAAAACGAATATTTTATGGCACTATTTTTCCCCAAAACATAAGTAAGATGCATTAGAAACTGCTATTTAAAAAAAGTTAAGTTTTTCAACATTTTTGGCCTCATAACTACATATAATTTCATAAAAAATAATATAATTACTCCTAATTATGTCCATTAAAATATTAACCAATTAGCAGTTCGATGTGAACATTCTACGATACTAATTTTGCACGAGACATAAGTAGGATGCATTAAAAACAGCTGTTTAAACAAGTTGTTTGTGTTTTTCAAAAATTTTAGCCGCATAAGTACACATAATTTCATGCAAATTGATATAATTACTCATAATTATGCCTATTATAAGATTGTTCAATTAGCTCTGCGATATGAATATCTACGACACTAATTTTTCATCAAAACATAAGTAAGATATATAAGAAACTGCTGTTTAAACAAGTTGTTTATGATTTTTAACATTTTTTGACTCATAACTATACATAATTTCATGAAAATTAATATAATTACTCCTAATTATACCTATTAGTAGATTATCCAATCAACACTTCGATATGAACATTGTCCGACACAAATTTTGCACAAAACATAAATAAGATGCGTTAAAAACTGTTGTTCAATCAAGTTGTTTGAGTTTTTAAAATTTGTTGGCCGCATAACTACATATAATTTCATGAAAATTAGTATAATTACTCATAATTATGCCTATTATATGATTATCCAGTTAAAACTTAGATATGAATATTCTATAACGCTAATTTTGCATAAATTTAAGTAAGATGCATTCGAATCTTTATTTAAACAAGTAGTTTAAGATTTTGAACATTTTTTGAATCAAAACTACACATAATTTCGAGCGAATTAAAATAATTGCTCCTAACTCTATTATAAGATTGTCAAATTAACACTTCGATATGAATATCAGAGGACACTAATTTTTTATAAGTAAGATACATTAGAAATTGCCGTTTAAACAAGTTGTTTAAGATTTTTAACATTTATTGCCTCATAACGATACAAAATTTCATAAAAATTACTATAATTACTCTTAATTATGCCTATTAGAACATTATCCAATTAACACTTCGATATGAACATTCTACAACACGAATTTTGCATAAAAAAATAAGTTAGATGCATTAAAAAATAGTTGTTTAAATAAGTTGTTTGAGTTTTTAAAAACCATTTACTGCATAACTACACATAACATCGCACAAATTAATATAATTACTCCCAATTATGCCTATTATATAATTATCCAATTGACACTCCAATATGATTATCCTATAACGATATTTTTTGTCATAAAACATAAATAAAAACCGTTGTTTAAAAAAGTTGTTTAAGATTTTCAAAATTTATTGTATCATAACTACTTATAATTTCATAAAATATAATATAATTACTCTTAATTGTTCCTATTAGAAGATTATCCAATTAATACTTCGATATGAATATTCTACGACACTAAGTTTGCACAAAACATAAGTAAGATGCATTAAAAAACAGCAGATTAAACTAGTTGATTGAGTTTTTCAAAATTTTTGCCGCATAACTGCATATAATTTCGTGCAAATTAATATAATTACTCCTAATTATGTATATTATAAGATTATCTAATTAAAATTTCAATATGAATATTCTATGACGCAAATTTGGCACAAAACAAAAGTAAGATGCATTAAAACTGCTGTTTAAACGAATTGTTTGACTTTTTTAAAAATTTTGGCTCCATAAATACACATTAACTACGTGCAAATTAATATAATTACTCCTAGTTATTCCTATTATAAGATTGTTCAATTAACACATCGATATGGATATTCTACGACACTATAAAACATAAGTAAGATGCATTAGAAACAGCTATTTGAAAAAGTTTTTTGAGTGTTTCAAATTTTTTGGCCCCATAACTACATATAATTTAGTGAAAGTTAAAATAATCACTCCTAATAATGCCTATTAAAATATTATCTAATTAACACTTCAATATGAACATTCTACAACACTAATTTTGCACAAAATATAAGTAGGAGGCTTCAAAAATAGCTGTTTCAACAAGTTGTTTGAGCTTTTTAAAAATTTTGGGCCGCATAATTACACATAATTTTTTATAAATTAATATTATTACTCCTAAGTATTCCTATTATAGGATCTTCTAACAAAAACTTCGATATGAATATTCTACGACACTAATTTTGCACAAAACATAAGTAAGATGCATTAAAATCAGCTCTTTAAACAAGTTATTTGAGTTTATCAAAATATTTGGCTTCATAGCTACACATAATTTCTTATAAATTAATATAATTACTCCTAAATATGCCTATTGTAAGATTCTTTCAATAAAACTTCGATATGAATATTCTACAACAATAATTTTGCACAAAACATAAGTAAGATGCATTAAAAACTGTTGTTTAAACAAGTAGTTCGAGGCTTTCAAAAATTTTGGCCCCATAACCACGTATAATTTCATGAAAATTAATACAATTACTCCAAATTACGCCAAGTATAAGATTGTTCAACTAAAACTTTGATATGAATATTCTATAATGCTAATATTGCACAAAATATAAGTAAGATGCGTCAAAAGCTGATGTTTAAACAAGTTGTTTGCCTTTATAAAAAATTTGGCCGCATATCTACACATAATTTGGTGTAAATTAATATAATTTACTCATAATTGTGCCTATTATAAGATTGTTCAATTAACACTTCAAAACGAATATTTTAGGGCACTATTTTTCCCCAAAACATAAGTAAGATGCATTAGAAACTGCTATTTAAAAAAAGTTAAGTTTTTCAACATTTTTGGCCTCATAACTACATATAATTTCATAAAAATAATATAATTACTCCTAATTATGTCCATTAAAATATTAGCCAATTAACAGTTCGATGTGAACATTCTACGACACTAATTTTGCACAAGACATAAGTAGGATGCATTAAAAACAGCTGTTTAAACAAGTTGTTTGTGATTTTTAAAATTTTTAGCCGCATAAGTACACATAATTTCAAGAAAATTGATATAATTACTCCTAATTATGCCTATTATAAGATTGTTCAATTAGCACTGCGATATGAATATCTACGACACTAATTTTTCATAAAACATAAGTAAGATATATAAGAAACTTCTGTTTAAACAAGTTGTTTAGGATTTTTAACATTTTTTGACTCATAACTATATATAATTTCGTGAAAATTAATATAATTACTCCTAATTATACCTATTAGTAGATTATCCTATCAACACTTCCATATGAACATTGTCCGACACAAAGTTTGCACAAAACATAAATAAGATGCGTTAAAAACTGTTGTTCAACCAAGTTGTTTGAGTTTTTAAAATTTGTTGGCCGCATAACTACATATAATTTCATGAAAATTATTATAATTACTCATAATTATGCCTATTATATGATTATCCAGTTAAAACTTAGATATGAATATTCTATAAAGCTAATTTTGCACAAATATAAGTAAGATGCATTCGAATCTTTATTTAAACAAGTAGTTTAAGATTTTGAACATTTTTTGAATCAAAACTACACATAATTTCGAGCGAATTAATATAATTTCGCCTAACTCTATTATAATATTATCAAATTAACACTTCGATATGAATATGAGAGGACGCTAATTTTTATAAGACATAAGTAAGATACATTAGAAATTGCTGTTTAAACAAATTGTTTAAGATTTTTAACATTTATTGCCTCATAACGACACAAAATTTCATAAAAATTACTATAATTACTCTTAATTATGCCTATTAGAACATTATCCAATTAACACTTCGATATGAACATTCTACAACACGAATTTTGCATAAAAAATAAGTAAGATGCATTAAAAATTAGCTGTTTAAACAAGTTGTTTGAGTTTTTAAAAACCATTTACTGCATAACTACACATAATATCGCACAAATTAATATAATTACTCCCAATTATGCCTATTGTATAATTATCCAATTGACACTACAATATGATTATCCTATAACGATATTTTTTTGTCATAAAACATAAATAAAACCGCTGTTTAAAAAAGTTATTTAAGATTTTCAAAATTTATTGTCTCGTAACTACTTATAATTTCATAAAAAATAATATAATTACTCTTAATTGTTCCTATTAGAAGATTATCCAATTAATACTTCGATATGAATATTCTACGACACTAAGTTTGCACAAAACATAAGTAAGATGCATTAAAAAACAGCAGATTAAACTAGTTGATTGAGTTTTTCAAACTTTTTGCCGCATAACTGCATATAATTTCATGCAAATTAATATAATTACTCCTCATTATGTATATTATAAGATTATCTAATTAAAATTTCGATATGAATATTCTATGACACAAATTTGGTACAAAACAAAAGTAAGATGCATTAAAAACTGCTGTTTAAACGAATTATTTGACTTTTTTAAAAAATTTGGCTCCATAAATACACATAGTTACGTGTAAATTAATATAATTACTCCTAGTTATGCCCATTACAAGATTGTTCAATTAACACATCGATATGGATATTCTACGACACTATTTTCTCCCAAAACATAAGTAAGATGCATTAGAAACAGCTATTTGAAAAAGTTTTTTGAGTGTTTCAAAATTTTTGGCCCCATAACTACACATAATTTCGTGAAAGTTAAAATAATAACTCCTAATTATGCCTATTAAAATATTATCTAATTAACACTTCAATATGAACATTCTACAACACTAATTTTGCACAAAACATAAGTAGGAGGCTTCAAAAATAGCTGTTTCAATAAGTTGTTTGAGCTTTTTAAAAATTTTGGGCCGCATAATTACACATAATTTCTTATAAATTAATATTATTACTCCTAAGTATTCCTATTATAGGATCGTCTAACAAAAACTTCGATATGAATATTCTACGACACTAATTTTGCACAAAACATAAGTAAGATGCATTAAAAACAGCTGTTTAAACAAGTTATT